>CM045565.1:3660396-4222142 GCA_024721245.1 Mitragyna speciosa
CTGATTTTTACTCTTCATTTGCTCTTTCCTTCCTAATTCATGGATTAGCATCATGTGAGAATAATAATAACTCCAAGAATATTATAATTTAACGATAACAACTTTACCGTTGCCTCATTTTAGGTTGCTAACACATAGATAATATGGATCATCAGTGGGTAAAGAATTGGAATCGGATATCCCCTGAGTACATGGAGGGGATAAAGGAGTTTATTCAGGTTGCCAAACAAAAGTTGAATTCTAAGGGGTTAGCTTTATGCCCTTGTTTTGATTGTCTCAATACGAGGCATCAAAGCATAGATGTTATTAGAGCTCATTTGATTAGAGTGGGAATCAATGACTCGTACACACGATGGGTGTACCATGGTGAGAAAGAAATTGACGAGGAAAATGTGGGCGATGAGGATTTTGTGGCGGATGAACTTGATGGCTTGGGAGTAGGACTGCATGATGGTTTTGGTGATCAATTTTTCAATGTAGGGCCTATGGATGATTTAGATGGAAACGAACGATCAACTGCTGAAGAGGCCCGTTATGAGAAGCTATATGAAGCTGTCCATAATCCACTATACGAGGGATGCCAAATTTCTGCTTTGACATTTGTTGTGAAGCTAATGAACATAAAAGTGATGAATAAGTGGAGTGACAATTCATTTGAGATGTTGTTAAAACTTCTCCATGAAGTACTCCCAAAGGGTAATAGTTGTCCACAAAACTATTATGACAACAGAAAACTTCTTTCTGAAGTAGGTTTGGGGTATGAACTTATTGACGTTTGTCAATATGATTGTGCCATCTTTTATGGTGAAGATAGAAATGCCACCGTGTGTCCTGTTTGCAAAAATAGTCGCTATGTTCGTAACAAAATGCCACATAAGAGGCTGCGATACTTTCCTATCACACCTCGCCTGAAGCGACTTTATTCTTCAAGGCACACGGCGAGAGACATGCGTTGGCATAAGGAATTTCGTAGAGAAGAGCCTGGGGTGTTGCGTCATCCTGCTGATGGGAAGGCTTGGAAACATTTTGATGACTTATATCCTGAATTTGCTGCTGATTCAAGGAATGTGCGATTGGGGTTAGCTTCAGATGGATTCAATCCGTTTAGCAATATGACAACAGCACATAGTCTGTGGCCTGTAATTTTGATGCCCTATAACATGCCGCCTTGGCATACAATGCATAAGAGCAACTACATCTTAGCATTGTTAATTCCAGGTCCAAAGTCTCCTGGTAAAGACTTTGATGTCTTTTTAAGACCTCTTGTGGATGAGCTTAAAGTCTTATGGTGCAACGGAGTTCAAGCATATGATGAATATTCTCAGTCTCATTTCACTCTTCGTGCAACAGTTATGTGGACCATCAGTGACTTCCCTGCTTATACCTACTTATCTGGGTGGAGCACTATGGGAAAATTGGCATGTCCAATATGCCTTGGAGACACTCGATCAAGTCGAATTCGTGGAAAACAATGTTACACAGGGCATCGATGCTTCTTAAGCAATACACATTCCTGGCGAAGGAGCGTAGAGTTCAATGGCAAAGCAGAAAGAAGAGGACCACCTCGTCAATTTTCTGGTGATGATATTTTGTTACAATTAGAGGAGGTACCTTTATGCACTCCCGGTAAAGCACCTAATAATGGGGACAGAAAGCGTAAACGCGGGGCTGATGAGTTAAATTGGTCGAAAAAGAGTATCTTGTTTGAGCTTCCTTACTGGTCAAAGTTGTTGATGCGTCATAATCTTGATGTCATGCACATAGAGAAAAATGTTTGTGACAACATCATAGGGACCTTGCTAGACGATCCTGTGAAGTCGAAGGATACTGCAAAAGCACGTCTAGACTTGGAAGATCTTAACATTCGTCGAGAACTATGGTTGAGGGAGATGAATGGCAAATTTGTGAAACCGCATGCTAATTACACATTGAGTAAAATAGAATGTGCAGAGTTTTGCGACTTTATCAAGTCAGTTCGCCTACCAGATGGGTATGCATCGAACATCAGCCGATGTGCCACAGAGTCTAATACACTTGGAGGTATGAAAACACATGATTGTCATATCTTACTTCAAAAAATACTGCCTGTGGCCATTCTCTCATTTTTGGATAAGAAAGTACGTGCAACATTGATAGAGTTTTGTCAATTTTTTCAAAAATTATGTGCCAAAACTTTATATGTTGAAGAACTTGAGGAGATGAAGGATGGCATCATTGTTTTGTTGTGCAAGCTCGAAAAGATATTTCCCCCGGCATTCTTTACTATCATGGTGCATTTGTGTGTGCATTTGCCAGAGCAAGCATTATTTGGAGGACCAGTCAGTCAGAGATGGATGTTTGGCATTGAACGTTGCATGGGTACATACAAGGGATACGTTCGTAATTTTGCGCACCCTGATGGCTCTATTACTGAAGCATACACTGTTGATGAGGCTATTACTTTTTTGTCTTGTTATTTACGTGATTCTGAGACGAGATTCACTCGTTTAGAACGTAATTGGGATGTACCGACTGCAGAATACAAGATAGAGTTATTCAACAACAAAATTCGTACTTTAGGGTCTCCTACATTTAGCAAGCTTGGGGTTGATGGCAATATGGTGCAGTGGTACATTCTCAATAACTGCGGAGACGAACTTGATGACTACGTAAAGTGAGTTTGAAACATTCCAATGGCATTCTCAATAAAGATTTTAGTTCATTTTGATGTAAATACTAACATATTCTTTAAATGTAGTGAGCATAAGGAAGTTTTGCGCTCAAGAAATGTACAAGCAGAAGATATTGAGGGTGTACAAAAACATGAATTTTCTTCTTGGTTCAAGAAAAAGGTAAGCATGATAAATATATATATTGATAAAAATTTCAAATTAAAATATCTAATAAAGTTGTTTATAACAGATGGCAATTCTTAAAGCCAATGGTGATCCGAAAGCAAATGATGATATGTACTCATTGTCACAATGTGCGGATGATCGTTACACAAGTTGGCATAGTTGCATTGTCAACGGTGTTAGATTTCGTTGCAAGAAACGTGATGACAAATTGAAGACACAATGTAGTGGCGTTTGTACATGGGGTGGTGATGAGAATAGTGATGTTGTTTATTATGGGGTTTTGCTTGAAATTTTGGAATTGGATTTCATTTATCAAAGAAAGGTATTCATGTTCCGTTGCAAGTGGTATAATAGTGATCCAAGGGGAAAGAGAATGGTGGTTGATAATAATTTAACATCAATTGACATTACATCTGATTGGTACAAAGAAGAACCATTTATTCTTGCCACACAAGCGCAACAAGTTTTTTATTTGAATAACCGTGCTCGGGGAAAGAATTGGATGGTTGTACAATGAGTAAATCATCGAAGTATTTATGATATACCTGAGCAAGATGATGAGGATAACATTCATGAAGATGTTTTTCAAGAGGAAGATTCTTATGATTTACCATCTTTTCATCTAATGGAAGACGCAGATGATACATCCAGGTTGGTTCGCGAAGATGTGGAACCAACAACTGTACCTCATGATGTGGTCCTTCAACTACGTTCTGAAGAAACCTCTTTTCATGATCGAGGAGAGAACTTACATGATATTGAGAATAGTGAAGACGAGGGTAGACTTTTTTGCGAGGATGAAGCAACTTTAGAATCTGAAACTGATGATGAATTTGATGATTCAGATGTTCATATTTATGATGACGATATTGCATGACTTTCTTATACAAAAGGTTATTTGTTATTTATAATTGTTTGATAGTGACTTGACATTGTTTAATTTTTCGTACTTAGTTTTAATTAATATTTAAAATTAACATCACTTATGTCTTAATTTGCCATAATGTTCCTTGTTTTGAAACAGATGGTTGGGCGAGGTCGACGTGGAGGACGTGGCCGACGTGGAGGACGTGGTGGGCGATGCGGTGGGCGTGCTACTTCTTCCACTACAACACATTCTGGTTTGAACTTATCAATCCTTGCTAATAGAAAAATATCCTTAGAAGTAGATGCTATATATAAATTAACTTGCTCCCACTTTTTTTGCAGACTTGCATCCATTAATGGAGCCACAATCTGGTTAGTAAATTATAAAAGTATTAATATAACATGTTTTGTTTATATCCACGTAGCAATGTTTTTAAATTGTTTGTTATCTAATTTGTGCATATTTCATTGACAGACTCAACTCCATTCGTCGAGCCACGAGCTGGTTAGCTAATCCACATAGAAGATTGCTTTAATCCATTATATAAGAGCATTAAATATAGCTGTTTTGTTTTAATATTTGTTATGTTTTTCAATTACTTGTTACATAACCTATTCCTACTTTATTTACAGAGTCCCCTCCATCGGTAGAGCCACAAGCTGGTTAGTTAATTATAAAAGCATTAATTTATCTTGGTTTTTTGTTTAAGTTAATTGTTATTTAACTTGTTCCTACTTTACTTACAGAGTCCCCTCCATTGGTAGAGCCACAAGCTGGTTAGTTGATTATAAAATCATTAATTTATCTTTATTTTTTTGTTTAACTTAATTGTTATTTAACTTGTTCTGACTTTACTTA
Source organism: Mitragyna speciosa (assembly GCA_024721245.1). Taxonomy (NCBI): domain Eukaryota; kingdom Viridiplantae; phylum Streptophyta; class Magnoliopsida; order Gentianales; family Rubiaceae; genus Mitragyna; species Mitragyna speciosa. The sequence continues at coordinate 3,664,960 of CM045565.1, forward strand.
CAGAGTCCCCTCCATTGGTAGAGCCACAAGCTGGTTAGTTGATTATAAAAGCATTAATTTATCTTATTTTTTGTTTAAGTTAATTGTTTTTTAACTTGTTCTTACTTTACTTACAGAGTCCCCCCCATTGGTAGAGCCACAAACTGGTTAGTTAATTATAAAAGCAGTAATTTATCTTAGTTTGTTTTTAAGTTATTTGTTATTTAACTTGTTTCTACTTCATTTACAGATGCAAATACATCTGTGGGGCTACAAGTTGGTTAGTTAATTATAAAAAATGTTAACATATTGCTTTTAGCATTAATACCATTTTTCAAATGGATAATATTTTATCTTGTTTGTATTTCATTTGTAGATCTATCTGCATCAACGGAGCCGCAAGTTGACGTTGTCAATACACAAAAAAGTTCCTCCAAACGTGGCATTACTTGTGGTCATGGAGCTCGCAAAGCAATGAAAAATGCAAAGGACAGATTGACGATAGAGTTTAACTTCGCATTGATGCAAGCCATCTGCAGCAACGCTGAATTTTTCAACAATGAGATCGGGTATATTGTTCGCAAGCATTGCAGCTTACGATATAAGGACTGGAGACTCGTTCCATCTGAAGTCAGAGGACCACTTTGCAACAAGCTCGAAGTAAGTATTTTTTTATGTTTTTCAAATTTGATAAAATTTTAAACATCATAATTGATAATTTTATGACTAGAGTAGCATTGAAAGACCACATTTGTAATATTTCTTTCTTTTGGTATTTAGACACTTTTCAATATTAATGTTGAGAATGTGGATGTTCGAAAATGCATCGACAAGCAAATGCAAAGAGCTTGGAGAGGCCATAAATATAAGTTGCATGCACACTTCAAAGAGGTTGGCGGGGAAGAAGATCCTGTTATGGCAAAGAGTAAGTGCCCTGAAGAAGTTAGCCAAGAGGATTGGGACTATCTCTGTGACCTTTGGACCAATAGTACATATAAGGTAATTTACATATTACATATATTTGATGACTTTTTACTATTTCATACCATGATAAATAGTTTGGTGAACTTGATTTGAATTGGCATTGGCATGTATTTTGATTCCTACCAATTAACTAGCTAGAATATTCATGCATGCTTGTCATTGTTGGTTGGAAGTTTTTAGGCATAATACACTACTCCTTAACATGCTTTGAATTTCATGCTTAAAATTTATGATGGTGAGATCCTCTCCTATCATGTATCTATAGATTTTTTAAGAAATGTTTGGTAGTATTAGGAAGCGAATGATTTCTTGCTGAAAAGTTAGTCAAAGGAGAGTTTTGTACCCTATCTTTACCTTCTTCTCTCATTGTTTTTTCTTTTTGACCAATATCTGGGAACTTGCTTTATGTATTAAAACTTCAAAAGAAAGATATAATACATTTCGTGTGTGTGTGTGTGTGTGTGAAGAATACAATGAATTATATGGAAAAGTCAATGTAGTACATTTCAAGGAAAAGTCAATTGTTTAATGCTACTAGAGATTATTTGCCTTACCATTTTACATAAGTACATATGTATCTGACATAAAAAACATGAAAAGTAAACTTGCAAATTCTTTCAAATGGTGACCGAATGCGTGAGGCTTTTTTGTTTTCACATTATTGTTACGTAAGTACTTTTCTTTCACTCCATTTATTATTTGGTGAATGTTTCTTGTCCTTAGTCCTTGTCTGTCATTTTCTATGTTAAATACGTCAATCTCAATGCAACGCATGCCATAAGTATTATTGTTCCTTTGTTTGGTAAATCTTGGTAAATCTCTAAAGTCGACATTTCTTATCACTATATTCTCAATACTAAGTGATTTCTTTTGTAACTTGAAATGATATAATAATAAAAAATTCCTGCAACGACATTTCAAAACTCTTGTAGGTAAGAATTTTGGAAATTATTAGCATCAAAATTGACCCAAAAAATGAAAGAAATAATAATAAGCAGTATAATTAAATAATGATAGCATTCAGTTTGTGTTATGTATATTAAATTGTTCTTTTTGAGAGGATTTTTGTTAGTGTTCATTAATTGTTCAATGCTTAGTCATTTCAACGATAAACTTCCTAATAAAACAAGGCAAGAAACAAAAAATCATGCAACCCACTCCAGATGCCAAGTGGGATATGCAAGCAATCCATGCTTTCAAACTCCTTTAGAAGCATATGCAAACAGACAATCACTTATGAAGCGTCCTTTTGGTGGACAATTAAGATGGATGAGGTAGGTTACATGCCAATCTTTTGGAATAATCAACAAAAACATAATTGGTCTTTAATTCCTGATTATGGAGTATTCAATGGCTACGGCTCCTGATCAATTAATAGCCTCACATGATTAGCTTAACTTAGCACAAGGTCTCTTTGTTATAGGCCCCTGATGTTTTTAAGCTATAACGAAAATTTGACTGCGGTTTTCATGTTGTTGGATGGTGAAGCTGTAGAGATCACAATAGCTCAAACATCTAAATATGACTGAAGTTTTCATGCTTTCCTCTCTTCATGTATCTTAATTACTTGGTGGAATCATATAAAGCATCAAAAGGGCATCCTCACAATTTCAAGACCAGTATGAAATCGAAGCTGATCTTTCGATGAAATTAGAGCGGACCATTGTGGAGCAAATGGCCCTGTTATGCCTTGGTTGTATTGGGACAGGATTAAGGGAAGAGCCCTAGGGTGGATCACCTATGGTTTGGTACAACCAGGGCATATGCCCCTACTAAGAGAGCAAAAAGAAGTAATAGAATGGACAGCCTTGTTCCCATGTGCAACAAATTGAATGGCAACCTCCCAAAACACCAGCAGACCAGCTCCTTTTCTTCTCTCTTCTACAAAACATAACCAAAGTCATAGCTTTAGAATAAAGGAAGAAGCTGGTATTGGAAACCACTATCGTATGCCCTCCCAACCATAATGTATGTATAGAGTATAATAGTCAAATATTTCTAGACTGAGATGATATGAATGTTTGAAATGATCTATAGGAATGAGCACATTGCTGCTCATCAGGACAGCCACCGGTAGCTTCAAAGCCATGAATATGCAGTAAACGTCTGCTTGAGCTAAAACCAAATAATGTAGTAATACACCTTAGCACAACAAGAAAAGCTTTGTGAACTTTTACAACAGCAGCCAACTAAATTTTTAGTATTATAGTGATTAAAATAATTGACACAATGAATTCAAATGAAGCAAATGTTGATGGCATTTACATGCTTTCATACATGCAATGAAGCAACCTCTACTCATAAAGACTTTTTCCCTACAATTGTATTTGCAATTCAAACAGTAAAAATGAACCTATGGCAAAGAGGAGTAGAACAAAGATAATTAAAGCAAAGAGCTTCATCTTTAATTACAACGAAGGACAAAAAAGGAGAAGTTAGGAATTTTTTTTTTCGGGAGCAATTTCACTTTTATAGACAATAGAACATCAATCAATTATATATATACAAAAACACTAAGACAATGTCCACTCGTATGTTGACTTGAGCATGTTTTCCTTCAGTTTCATTTTCTAAATCTTTTCATTTATTTCACAATTTATGATTTAAGTTTTTTACCATATTTAATTACTCTAAGAATTTCTTTATTTAGAATAGTTGATTGTTTCCCTATTTAGAAAAAAGTATGGTGTTCAAATTGTTTGCCTTTGCTTCCTTTGAGGATAGGGCTGATGATTTGTCATCCAATAGAGGCATAAGGAGTAAAGAAGATTGTGGTAACGAAAAAGAATGTTTCTATCTATACGCCTTCATCCTGATCTTTTGTCCTCTAATATTTTTCAACTTATCAATTTTAAGCTCTTTATCTAATGTTCTTTGAAACTCGTTCTCCATGACATGGACATGATATAAATTGTATCTATTATTTGGGAGTTATTGCCTGATTGTGCAATTTCAATGAACTTGTATTGATTTTGGGTTGCTTTAAATGTTATTTATCTGATGGTAAACTGTGTTCCTTTTATTCTTTTCATGCAAATATTATGTAATAAATAATTCATTTTTGTGTTGCATATCCTACATATGTAAACTTAGCTTTTATGTTGCTAACTTGTGGTTCTCTTGGAACAGAGAAAGTCTATAGTTGGCCCCATTGACATGTTGTTTGTCGGTCCTTAAAAGAATGTTTCTTTTCATTGTGTTTGTAACATATAAGATTTTTATTTTGTTATTTATTTTCTCGATTAACATTGCAATAAAGATCTATTTTTTGTGTTTTTTTAAGGAACGGTCAAAGAGGAATACCGAAGCTCGTGGCAAACGAAAATGGGAATCTAGAAATGGCTCCAAGAGTACAGCACGCCATCATGTTGCCCGAGGAGTTGATTTGGATGCTCCTACTGGCCAAATTGAGACTTGGCGCATACGACATTGGCATTCCGAGCGGGGTTGGACTTCTCCACAGGCAGCTGCTACATATGTAAGTTAATTTTTTTCTTCAATTAATTACTTTTTATTTGTAGCTTTAAAGCATTATTTATACAATCCAATATTTGTTATTTACTTCAATAGGAAGAAATGATGAAGTTGAGGAGGGATAATTCCGTTGAGCAGATGACTGACAAAGAGATATTGGAGAGAGTCATTGGACGACATTCAGTTCGTTTGTTTGGTTGGGGACGGTCACCTAGCACTTCTAGGACCACAGGTAGCAGTGGAGATTTTGGGCGTCCTACGTACACTCAGCTACTGAATCGAGTTGTCGAGCTTGAGGGCACAGTTCAAAATATGCAGCATGTGTTGGCTGCAAAGAACATTATCCCTCCTCCACCTGTACCCCATGTGCCATCAGATCACGGCTCAGGACCATCTCATCCCGTCACAGGAGACATTGACCCGGGCTCTCACCATTCTGATTACTCTCGTTCTCACAGTAGTGGCGATGACTTTGTTGATGCTAATTCCAATCATGATGACGTTGCTTGACTTTTTTATGTACTCGTGATACTCATATTGTAGCTTAGCAAGCTATGCTTTGTGATACTTTTGGATGTTTGATTTCGACATTTGGATGGTGTTATTGACATTGTTTTGATGCTTGAATGTTGGATACTGGTGTTTGGATGATGTTATTGACATTGTTTGTTTGTTTATTTAGTTATTGTGGTTTATTATATGTGATGTGTAATATAAATTTCAATTGCATACAGGTATTGTTTACTTACACATTCATATACTTTTAGCTACATATACAGGCAGGGTTACATTAACATACACAACTTTACCCACACATAAGGGAAGCTTTACCCACACATGCAAGAAGCTTTACCCACACATACAGGAAGCTTTACCCACACATGAAAAAGCTTTACCCATACATACAAATGTGTTTCTTATAAATATAAGAAATATTATCTACACATATAAGATACTTTACCCACGTATATGAACGGTCCATTAATGTAAGTGCAAAATTTACCCACACATTTTGTAATTTTACCCACACATAAGGGAAGCTTTACCCACACATACCAAAAGCTTTACCCACACATACAAATGTGTTTCTTATAAATTTAAGAAATATTATCTACACATATAAGATACTTTTACCCACGCATATGAACGGTCCATTAATGTAAGTGCAAAATTTACCCACATAATATGAAGGTTTTACCCACACATTTTGTAATTTTTACCCACACATTTTGAAACCATTTACCCATACATTATATAACTTTTACCCACACATTGTACTCTTTTTACCCACACATTGTAGATTTTTACCCACACATTGTATGCTTTTACCCACACATATAATCCAAAGTTTTATCTACACTTAAAATGGCATGCCACCTCACATGCCACGTGTATGCCACATCATATGCCACGTAGATACACGTCATACACACTCTGCCAGCATGGATGCTTTGTCATCATCCATGTCATCGTCCACGTCATCGTCCACGTCATCGTCACACAATCGGCAACCAAATTATCCACACATACTATAGATTTACCAACATACATATATGTGTAGGTATAGATCTTATTTTTACCCACACATAAATATATGTGTAGGTAAAAACATTTCTCTGCATGACAATAGCGACATTTGCTAACATTTATTTTATGTGTAGGTAAAGACATTTTTATACACATAAGTTCTTTTTACCCACACATAATGTGTGTAGCTGAAGGCTTAATTTCTTGTAGTGTAGGTCACAGGTCGACCCACCCATATTTTTATTTGGATTGAAATTTGTAATGACTAAAACACAAAATCATATACCAAGGTCTTCCGAAATTCTCCTAACTTCTCTAATTCGCCAAACAATAGTAAACGTCCACTAATTCATGTTACTAATTGAAAGTTTATAGACAAATTGATGACACTATAGTCTCAATTCATCTTGTTTTTGATAATTAACAAACTGCTAACAATATATACTAATGTTCTACCAAGGTGTATTTGCAGTAAAATTAGTTAGAAATAAAAAAAAAGTCAAAATAGAAAGTAAAAGGTGAAGCGGACGTATCGAAGGATGAATTGGATGACTGGTTAATTCCAGAAAGTATGTGGACAAGATAACAGATGAGGTAGCGGACGTCTGGTCAACTCCAGAAAGTATGCATATGAGATAATAGATGTTCGATTCATATACTTTTAATAAAATTATGATAAGATCCCTATGTTTTTTAATATTTATATAATATAACCTCAGGTCAGATCAGGTACTCGCGGGTTATTAATTTCCTGATCCGGATCTAATTCTAAATTTTCGAGTACTTGACCCTAGTCTGCCTCGATGAGAGAAAGACGGTTTGAGTACCCTATTTTTCATATCAGATCAGTTCGAATCAGGCGGGTTTTCGGGTTGGCCCATTTTTTTGCCATCCCTACTGAGAAATATGCAGTGTACATAACTACACATGTGGGTATATGTGTATATATACAGGCCATTTAAAGATTGAAGAATAACAAGAGGGATCAAGCTTAACAATCTTATAGAAGTGAAATAGATTATTAAAATTTGACGAATTCATTTGGATGAAGTATAAATCTCCCATCAAATTGATCGCAAAATCTAGAAAAATAAATTAAAATACTAATTTGATGATTATATTGACTCAAATCTCATAAAATTTTAATAGATTTACACTCCACTCGATTTTCAAATTCAAATAATTCTTGTTTAACACAATGCAACTCCGCTCGATTTTCAAATTCAAATAATTCATGTTCAAAACAATGCAACATATCAACGACAATCACAACAATCTTTATGAATAATCAATAAAAATCAAAATGCAAAAGTACAAACGAATTCCTTTCTTCCCTTTCCCTCGTTTCCCCAATTCTTGGCATTTCATGATTCATGATCAATTTGAACTTGGGTAAATAGGTTTAAATATCATTGCCTAATCATTATAGCGATAATTTGCGGGACCCCTCAAAAAGTCCCACATTGGTGGGAAGAAAAGAAAATGATTTGTATATAACATCCTACGTTTGGACTACTAAATAACTTGGCTTAAGCATTTTGAACCCGTGATTTAAAAGCTCAAAAGTTATTGGGCCAGTCCAAACGTGGGATGTTACAAATGGTATCAGAGCGAACCTCGCGTGGTCTCTACACGAAGTGAGACTGGGTTTATGGTATTGGGCCAGACTACGTAAGGAAGTGGAGGAACTAAGTGCTGTGTGGGGCTAAGTGCTACGTCAACCTAAGGCCGGGAGCCACCTCTAGAGCCCGTACGAGCCACCTCTAGAATCGGATACAACCGAGTGGACAGTCCGGATTATGATATGGATTGGTGTTTGTGAGGACGCAAAGCCTGATAAGGAGGGGTGAATGTGAGACCACTCAAAAAGTCCCACATTGGTGGGAAGAAAAGAAAATGATTTGTATATAACATCCTACGTTTAGCTACGAAATAATTTGGCTTAAGCATTTTAAACCCGTGGTTTAAAAGCTCAAAAGTTATTGGGCCAACCCAAACGCGGGATGTTATGTGTCATTTTTTTTATACAATGGAAGGGCCAAGGCCCTTGGTGTCCCCTCCAGTCAAGAATTGGGACCTCATAATCACTAGCCAATATACTTCTCTAAACTACTCCAGTATCAGAGGATACAGAAACACTTATTTTGTTCAGTGATGATAGCTTGGCCTTGATGGTTGCAAATAATTAGTATTTCCTGAAAGACTCTTGTTTTGAATAATTTTTATAACCAGGCCACACCTTCATAGCTTATGGTTAAATTGACAAGAAATTTGATTCTTCGAGAGTAGAAATGGTACAATGATAATGAAGATTGAAGAAGATTGAAGAAGATGAAGTTAATAATGGTAATGGCAGTAAGGCATATAAACAAAATGAAGGCAAAGAATGTCACGGTTGCTAGGACGAGGATAACTCGGAAATACTCTTCGGCAAATAATACTGTATGCAAAAGGTACTACGAAAACAAAATACAGTCACAGACGGATACATTAATGATAACTGCAAAAGACCACCTCTTATGAACAGTCACTCAAAAATTTTCTTCATCGAGGAATCGTAAGATGAAGAACCCAGGTTCTTTGCTGAGTGATGAAATTTTAGAAAGATGAACACGTTTAATCTGTAAATAAATTTTTGGAATTTAATTCTTTATCTAATTGCAAATTATATGTGAAACAAGAAAGTGTACCTAAATCGATCGTCAATGCCTGTGGGCTTGAGCTTCTCATCAGCTGATGCAATTCGTTATGCATGATGATCTCAGCGTTGAGAATAGAGCACTGGCACCGACTAAATGGAAAGCAGGTTGTTTAAACAACGAAAACTGCGGAGAAAGATTGAAGAAGAAAGAAGTCATCCATACCCGGGGAGAAGTATTTTGAAGCTGGAAAAATGTATGACAAGCAGAAAAGGCAGAAGCAGCATATGCGACAACAAAAGTTAAAAACAATAAATCTATACAACACGCTTCAAATTTGCAAAGTGCAAGCTTAGAGACAATCAAAGTTGAGCCAGGCCAGCCACATGCATAATACATATAATTGGAATTAAAAAACAACTTTTAACTAAAGGAAAATTTTATGGCATGAAGAACACATCTTCACCCGTGGAAAAGAATTTGGTAGATGCAGAAGCCGAGGGGATGAAACAAACTAGAAGAAATAAAAGTTTGACATGAAGACAAATGATTAAAGAAGAAACTACAGGACAGAAGACCTGAGAATCTGCCTTCACAAAAGACAAATCTGAGCCCTAATTAGTGTACCAACGTTCAGAAGGAGGGCAGAATGACAACATCAATTCCAGAGACATGGACACACAGTAGGAATAAAACCATCTCAAAAGGTACGATGGTAAAATGACAGTAAAACCAATTCCAAAGAAATCATTCTAAACACAATGCAAAACATACTGTCAACAATCAGAAGGGTCGCATAGACAATTTATGGAGAACGCAAGCACTACATGCATTAGTGCTTGAACATTGCATGTTAGGCCCAGCCACACCTGCATGAACATAAAAATGGGATGCAAAATGAATCCAGTGAGAAAAGAAGCACCTAAAAACAGAAGGGAGTCAGAATAAAAATGTTGAATAGTAAAATCAAAATGGTTCTTTGTCAATCTTGCGTTAATGTCGGTCCCAAGATTATGAATTGCAGATATCCTGGATAACTGTGTTTTCTTATTTCTCGTCAATTATACATTGCTATGCTTAAAAGAACTAATTACAGCAAATATTTCACATGAACAGATCCAAGGAGAAAATAATAAATGATGCCGAGGGAAAAGAAAAACTAAAAGAATAGACTCCATCAGCATAGACTTCCTCACCTATGTAACCAAATAATCAGCGGCCTCGTAGGTGTTTTTCGAAAAACATCTTTACAGACTAAAAGCTAAGTGATTTGCTGCACAGAGATTTTTCTTTTATAGTTCCTGGTTAACATAAATCCCGACAAAGCATTCTCCACAATTTTTTTGCAAGAGCAAGCTACACAATTAGAGACAATAATCTACAGAACGAGAACATAATCAACCTAGAACACGGAAAGAAACACTGATTAAAATTACCTTAAATTCCTCCACCTTTAAACACATAGTGAGGATGCACAAAGCACAATACCATTCAAAACAAATCTTGATTATAGTAGTTCGTTCAGTACATGTACAAATGTAAGACATAAAAATATTTTATGATCAACTCACGTAACTAAATGAAACTATTGTTTATGTACGTTTTACTAGGATTCATTAGGCACTGAGCTCTAGTACTTTTCCGCCCGTAACACAATTTCTCAGTCCTCAGAGAAGCTCTTGAACAACAATACCTGAACTTTTCCATTTTGCAAAAGACACTCAACTGTTATATTCTTCATTGTTGAATGTTTTGAATTTATTTCCTTGAGTGCTTGATGAAGCATACTGGAAAAATCACTTCCAAGAGTACTGCAAATTCCTCGTTCACTCCAATATTGTCCAAAAATACCTGCCCATTTAAAACTAAAGTGACTAATGCAAGGCTAGGTGCCTTTTCGAATAAGATACGCAACACTTTCCAGGAAAGGATATGATCACAACAGCCCACAGCAGAAGCTCCAGGCTGGTCCAATGGTTTAAAGTTGGCAATAAATGTTGGGAATCATAGGGAGCCTTCTTGCAAAAGAGAAAGAATTATGGCAGTCCATCACTTGTAACATCCTGAAATCAGATGATCACTAGCATCCTGAGTTCTTAGTTAACCATCATGCCATCCATCCGCTATTTTGGCTCCAACAAGAGAAAGTCATCGATCACCCTTATTTTAGATGCCCAACTTGTTGCTGCATGAACCATAGTGAACTACAACAAGCATCATGATCTGAACAAACATAATATTAGAAGCAGAATAAAGAAGAAACTATACTCTCTCTCCCCTCCTCACCTTTTTTTTTTTCATTGTGGACAAAAGAAATCTGAAACTCTAAGCAGCAGCACATTACTTAAATAAGCAGTTGTAATAATAACAGTAAACTACATTGCAAATCCATTCGGCTTTTGTACAATTTGCAAGCACTGATGACAATACATTTATAAAATCTGCATTAAAATTGATTCAATATGTAATACTTATAGCACTATTTCCTGCATAATATTCTTTAATTTGGCTCACTAACTTATGTACAATTTTGGTTGAACTCAAGTGACCTTTATGCAATCATATGCTGATAATGCGTTCTGTTCTGTGGAGTCTGAAAACAGCAACTTCGTTCCTTGACTAAACGACCTAGGTCACTCCAATGATTTGTGTCCATAATCTCCTCTTCATCTTTAAATACATCATCCACTGCCTCAACAAATGGATGAGCTAAGAAAAGTTTTAGCAGACAATCTGAGGCTGACGTTCCTCTCAAGACAACAAGCCACAAAAGTTTTTGCATCTTGCGACAAATAACGTGGAATTTTAGGCGTTTGTCCCTCCTTCTGCAACTTTTTCAGGATATTAGCCTCAGCATGCGGACCAGCTTTCACATTCCAAGCAGTCTTTCCTGTCAACATCTCAAGCACAATGCATCCAAGAGACCAAATATCACTGCGAGTATCTTGCACACCATCAGTAGCTGCCTCGGGTGATAAAAACATTGCAGTGCCCCTCCAATAGGGCTCCAGCATCCCCTTTTCACTGTGTTGTCCAACCCTCTTTGCCAATCCAAGATCACAGATTTTTGCTGTAAATTCTACACGTCTGCTCCCCCATGTAGACGATTTAGGCACCAGCAAAATATTGTCTGGCTTCAGATCGCAATGCACGTAACCAACTCTATGAATGTGATTCAATCCCTTGAGAATAGACCTAGTATAGCACCGAACCTCCGACTCGGGCAACCCTTTGTTGCCTGCTTTGAAGATTCTTTCGGCCAGGGATCCTCCAGAAGCATACTCCAATAGCAAGTTGTACGCCATGGTTCCATTGTCACCAACTGTAATCTCGTCGCCGAAGCTGCGAATAATATTAGGACATCCGCGGATATTGCCTAACACTTCTTTCTCCTCCTGAATTGATTGCGAAACAGAAAGCTCGGCTGATTTCACAGCCAAAACTAATGGAAAACTACTATTGTCTGTGGATGAGAGCTTTTTTGACGTAATTGCTAAGTAAACTGAACCAAAACTTCCTTCGCCGAGCATTGCACCTCTTCGCCATGCAACACCATCGCCGTATTTATTCTTGATATGGCTGGTTTCTTGAACCTTATCATTAGAATCATCTTCTCTCTTTCTCTTCATTACTATCTTTAGCTTCATTCTCCAAATTCTTTCCGGGTTAACTTTCAAGTTTCAGTTGATTTTTGTTGTCGATGACAAGAAAATTGAAAAAGTCTTTGTGCGTTTAAGGTGAAGATTCAAGAATGTAGCTAAATTTTGTTGACAAAATTTAGGGCAAACAAAGCTAAACAAGATGAGTAATGAGCGTTTTATCGACGTAGAATCTGTCCGATCCTATCTCAAATTTAGGATACACATTTTTAAAATTAGGAAATGCATTTTCGAGTTGATGTTGGAAAACTTGGTGAATTATTAAGGCGGTTAGAGTACCTCCTGGACGATTAACTCCTTTAACAGATTCCCTAAGAATAAATAATATGTGTATTTGTTTAGACAATATCTAGACAAAATTTCCACTGCTATATTTCATTTATAATAGCTTTACAAAGTCTTTTAATTTCTTCTAATTTGTGATGATAAGAATGTTCTCGAAATCATCCCATTTTTAAATTAATTTATTTGTTATTTCCCCTTATTTCAACAAATAAATGCAAGAGAAAAGAAACATTTTATTGTCCTTTTCATCTATTTTTGATTGTTCGGTAAACAAAATAAATTAGGAGAAAAGTTAACATGTAAAATTTATACAAATTAAAATATAAAATATTGTACGTTTACGTAATGATATTCCACGATAAAAGTATTGGCGTGTTTTGTGAGAAAAAAGGAAGGTGTTTAATCCCTTAAAGATAAGGGCGCAAATCCTATTTGAACAAGGGTTTTGCCGTTTCCTACTTGAATCGCGAAAGGCTTTTTCAAATATTTATATTGTGTATTTTTTATATTTTTTTTAATGATTATAGGTTATAATACCTAATCATATGAGGTTGGAAAGGATTTTTCCTAGTTGGGAAGGATTTTTCCTAGATTTTATTAAAGATTGGAATTCCAAGAAAAAACTGAAATGAGCATTCCAATAGAAAAGCCTTTTCAATTTAAAATTTTCATAACAAACATGGGAATATAGAATGAACAAGTTGAAAAGGTCTTTCCGTTCTACCCTATTCCTGTGTATCAAATGTGGGGTAGTGATGTTAGATTGTTTATATGGTAATTTAAGTCTTATTACTTCACAATATTTATTGACAATTTTCCATATTGTTACATATAATACTAAAATGTTAACAACTTTGGGGCTTATCCAATTCGCCTTGCGCACCTAACCTTTTATAATGCTGTGCGCAGCTAACCTTTTATAATGCTTTATGTAATGTGGCCTTATATATGTGTGCAAAATGATGTTTGTTTAAGCAATTTTATAACTTTAAGTTACGTAATGGAAAGACAAACACACATGTAGTGCACGCGTGTGTAAATACACGTGTGGGTAGATATTATGTATACATACCATTTAAAGATTGAAGAATAACCACAGGGATCAAGTTTAACAATCTTAGAGAAGTGAAATTGATTATTAAATTTGAGGAGTTCATTTGGATGCAAGTATAAATCTCGTAGATGTCATCAAATTGATGGCAAAATGTAGAAAAATAAATTCAAATACTAATTTGGCGATTATATTGACTCAAATCTCATAAAATTTTTATAAAATACACTCCACTCGACTTTCAAATTCAAATAATTCATGTTCAACATAATGCAACATATCAACGACATAATCAGAACAATCTTTATGAATAATTAAGAAAAATCAGAAAGGAAAAGAACAAACCAATTCCTTTCCTCCCTTTCCTTCACTTCTCTATTTCTTGGCATTTGATGATTCATGATCAATGTGAACTTGGGTAAATAGGTTTAAATATCATTGCCTAATCATTACAGTAATAATTGAAGTCATTTTTCTTAATATAATGATGATGGTCGACTGTTTGCGGTTTCATAACGCATAAAATTATGGTAATGCCTATAATGAGTATAAAATTGAACATTATCAAGAAACTGCATTTATGTTATGTACCTATAGAACAATGTACTCGCTCTTGATTTGGAAACAGTGATGCTATAACCAGGAGTTTTTAAATGTTTAACTATATGGTACTTTGATTCTATTTTTGTGGAATAGTAGCGTGAAGTTTTTTTGATTCTAAGATATTTAATAAAACAATAATATGTGTCTAGTGTATATACAATTCTTAAAGAAGAACTAAAACGTACAAAAATTGCTTTTATAAAAAAATATATATCATAAATCACTTTTAAAAAAAATAACAAAGATTACTTTTTTTTAAAAAAATTCAATATTAACACCAACAATAAGTGTATATGAATATGCCAAAAAAAGATATAAATAATTAAAAATTGGTGAAAAAAATCTTCAACGTAATTCAAAATTGTAAAAAGTTTTCATTGTCACATCCTCTATTTACTTTGTGCTATATTATTTGGTATTTCTGATGTCATATTTATTTCCATTAATAAATTACATCAACACTCATTTAGAATAGCTAAATCTGTATTATGAGTGATTACGGTCTATGATGTCTGATAAAGCTTTTTATGTATACTAGGCAGTGGGTATCGCACGATGCGCAATATTAATATATTTGTGCCTAGTACTAAATTTGTAATAAATATGTAAAAAATATTACTATATTGTTGATAAGATCATAATTCGAGTAGTATATGATGATCGTTATTTTATCGTATGATATTCTTAATTGCCTATTACGTTTGTTGTTTTGAACAAAAAAGTGATTTTTTTTTCACAATTGATTGTTTATGTCGTGTGTTACATAGATAACTACTTTAGATTGAGTAAGTATTGAAATATTAATGAAACTTTCTATTAACAATCGATCTATTATTAGATATGTATTATTTATACATTTATAATGGTGTTACATACCATTTTAGAACATAGTATATTAAAAAGAAAGGATTTAATTTTTGTGCCATTAGTTTAATTTATAAAAATGCATGATTGATTGTTTTTTAATCGATTCAATTACTGTAGAGTTTATATAAAAAATTAATCAAATTTTTAAATTGAATTATCTATTAGTAAAAATATATATGTATCTTTTAGCATCGTATTGATTAAATGTGCAAATTAAATTGTCTATTAGTAAAAATATATAATGTATCTTTAAACATTGAGTTTGACTGAAGATGGGTCCATAATAATGGGTTGTTCTGTCCAGTTGTTGCGAATGAATATTTTAGGCCACATTGTATTATCCATTATGCCTAAAACAATCTAAAGAACGACTGGAAATTTAACTCATTTGGCAGTAATTTTTAACCAATTTATTGCTCTATCACTATTTTTTTTTTAAAACTTTTTGGCTCTTTAGTTGTAGTTTATTGTTATTTGAGGAGCGTGATTTCTAAAGCATCCGAAGCGTTTCTAAATGGAGAATGGCCTTGCAGAATCATAAAATTGAATTTGTTTTAAGGATTATGAGAGATTATGTGTTTACAAATGATAGGCTGGTAAGAACAAAATGTGTATTTTTTTAACAAGTATTGTGGATCTGATGGTGATTAGTAATATAAAAAAATGTTGATTTTGTTATTACTTGTTTTGAAAAGATTGTGTGTTCTAAAAAGATTTTGTTTAAATATTTTAGTAGGCATATTAGAATATTTATTTGTTGTAAAGATAATGAGTTGTATATATATATATATTTTTTGGTGTTGCAGAAAGTTGTGCTTTGTTTAAAAAATAAAGTTTTTTTTAAAGGTTGTAAAATTACGAATTTAAGTAATTAAATGATAATATTACGATATAATGGATCTTAAAAGTTAGTTTGTGTAACAATGTTTTTTGGGCTGTGCGGTTTTTTTTTTTTTTTTTTCTCCTTGGAGATTATGATTTGGGCTTGTGGAAAGGTGGCAACTAAGATAAAAATGGACATATGATCAAATTACTCCCAAAAGTCTTTAACTCTTTTTCAGCCCGCTATTTGTTTGACCTTCATATTTTTTACTTGTTCCCCTAGGTTGACCTAACTTACTTTTTACTTTCTTCTTATCTCTCTGCAGATCTCACCCTTTTTGTTGCGGCATTTATATTTGCACAATCAGAATACAATTTCAGTAGGGATGGCATAGTTGGGAGTTAATCCTGCTAGTTTTTTCAAAATTGTTAGAGAACTTATGGTGACTGATGATAAATTGATAACAAATTTTGTTTCCATGTTTGGAATATGTTTAGGTTTGAGTATGTAGTTAAAAAAAAAAAGAACATTTTTTCCGTCCTTTATTTTTACATGTATTAAATCTATGACCATTTAGTTTTAGGAATGAAATAGTTTTTTGTTTTAATTAAACTTGATGGTTTAGTATTCAGAGTGGGAAAAAGGATTAAAAAATATAGAAACGTAGTCAAAAGACAGAAAAGGTTTTACATAATATTGACATAAGTTTTCTAATTTTGTATGTATTAAAAAAGCACTGTATATTATTAGAATAAAATAATAATTATGACTGGTATATAATTAAGAAGGAAAAAATTATATTCTACTTGCCATAGGAAGTTTATAGATAAAAGTAATTCATAACGTTACACGATGTATTTATTTGTTTGTAATAATTTATTGATTTGTTTAGTTAGTTATAAAACCATTGCATGGAAGAAAATAAAATGTAATTGTATAGCAGATAAGAAAAATTTATTTTAATCTATAGGTATAGTGCTTGTAATGCATAATGGTAATTACGTATAGGGCTTTAAATTTAACTGATAAATTGTATTTAAAGGACAGCATGTAATATAGAAATTGTGTTATATACAGGCTATAAAATCTAATTGAACATTTTTTCTTGTTTTAGATGCAACCACAACTATTTGTTAATAAATTTGGTAATGAGCTACGTGATTATGTTAAGATTGTGGTTTGAGATGGATGTTGTTGGCATGTTCAACTACAGAGACAAGGAGAATCATTATGTATCGACAAAGAATTTAAGGAATTTATGGGTTACTATTCAATTCCTTTTGGTCATTTTTTATTGTTTCGCCACAATGGGGACTCTAAGTTTCATGTTAATATATATGATCTAACAGCTATCAAAATCAATTAGCAAAAAAAAAAAATAATAATAATGTTACATGAAGTGTGTTTTTGGTTAGTATGTTGATAAGCAGATTGTTGATGTGTCTAATAAGGCAAAAGTAGATGCAGATTGTTCAACTAAACGATTTCCAAGCTATTTAAAAACCAAAGGCATTCATGGTTCAAATGTTAGCGTGCAAATGAAGAATGCATCTCAATTCGGATTTGGGGATATAACTTTAAATATTTGCCAATATATTACATAGTACGAGAGTTTCATAATATGTAAGAATATAAGCTCTTAACTCTCATATATCCATTTTACTCTATGACGATAGCTTAGCCCAGGTGATTGCAAATATATTTATAGTTGCTGAAAAGCTCTCTTTGAATAATTTTCACAATAAGCCACTCTTTCATAGCTCATGAACTTTGATTCTTCAAAATATAACTAGTGATCTATAATGGAAATAACAAATTAAATAATGGTGACGGATATCGAGGCACAAAAACAGAATGCAGATGAAGAATATAACCGTAGTTAGGACAAGAGCATCCCTCAATACAGCAGCCGTTTCATCTCGACTTCTGGATTTGTATTGAGGGAATGGATGTTGAAGACTATCCCTCAATACATTCTGCATGACATCCTTGAAGATCATTCCTCAGTACATCGGACCTTTCATCTTGACTTCAGGATTTACCGTCCACAGTTAGAGCATGTTTGGTGTTAGATAATAGGTCTCTACCATTTATTAGAAAGCATTTTGTAAGGGAATAGTAGTCATTGTTTAAATTTTTGCATTTTATTGGGGTCAAGTTTAGCCTCCCTCAAGCTCTCTTGTAATTTAGGGTTGTTTGATAACCAAATTAAGCGCTTAAAATTAATTAATTTAGATATTAATCGTATTAACACTGTTTGATAACAAAAACTTAGAATCTCTTAAGTAGTTAAGTGACTTTGAAATTCTAGGCAAAGCTTAACACAAAAAATAAGTGGTACTAATTCCACTTAACGCTTAATACTGAACACGCTCAGATGTTTGGGATTTTAAATAATAGATTTATAAGACAAAAAACAACCCTATAAAATCACTTCTTCACCTCTTCATCTCTTCAATCTACCCTCGTAGTGCAAACATCATCCGATTTCAATCCATGGTGCTTCCGAATCAGCAGACTCTCAATTATCCAAGTTTCAAGTTGTAATCATTGGCGATGGTGGAACTGAGAAACTAGGCATCCTAACTGATGAATTTGGGAAAAAACTATGCAGGATATAAAGAGCAGTTTGCGGCTGTACGTGTGCTCCTATTATGGAATTTACGGCAACTTCCCTACCATTCATAGGTTTCGAAAATTTTGTCTCCATATTAGAAAGTATTGAGGGGTTCTTTCCATCAATTAGTTTAGGAGTTTCTGGACTATCTATGATGTTTCACATGATGATTTGTTTATGAGAAGAACATGGTATGTCTAATTAGTTAAGTATTGAGATGGGTTGCATTGTTTGTTTGAGGTGGACCACGGATGGAGAATTGAAATTTTCATGGTAAAACTTTTGTGTTTCTGTACTTGTTTTAAAAAAAATATTGTTTATAACTGACGACTTAAATCTTGTTTACAAGGAAGTGTTGTTTATAAACAGACTTTGTTGTTACTCACGGATGTTAATGAAAAATGTATATTTAAAGTTAAAGAAAAAGTTTTAATCCTGTCATCATTCGGTGCCACAAGGTTTGATCAATTAATTACTATTATACTTGTAGTTAATTATTCCATCTGTAACAAATTTTAGCATTTGCCAAAGAAAAAAAATGATATTGCATTAGGTCTATAAATGAATTGAGCCCTTAACGAATAGTTTAGGCTCGATTCGTTAAGGGCTCGATTCGAATTCGAGTTTTTACGAGCTCGAATCGAGTTCAAACAAAAAATAAGATTCGATTGTATTATCGAATTGAATTCGAACTTGTACATATTCGGCTCGAGTTCGGCTCGAAAAACTTTTAAGAATTATTTATTTAATATATAATAATATTTTATATAAAATAGTATATATTTTATATAAAATATATTTTTTATTAATAAATTAATACAAAAAATAAAAAATTATTTAATATATAATAATATATTATATAAAATAGTATATATTTTATATAAAATATATATTTTAATAATAAATTAATAAAAAATTAAGAAAAAAACTCGAGCTATCGAATCGAACTCGAGCCTATCAAATATAAAATCGAATCGAACTCGAGCCTAGAATTTAAGGTCGTATTGAACTCAAACTCGAATCTGAATTCGAGCTCAAATTTTCGAATCGAGCTTGACAATTTTAAAGTTCGATTCGATTCAGTTCATTTACAGCCCTATATTGCACCAATATTAAATTGTAAGTTGTTACTTCTAATTAGATTCTACTATACATGACTTAATTTTGCTAATGCAGATAGCTAGGAATCGATGGCAGATGGTTAGGGGAGATAACATAGATCTGAGACAAAACTGAATGTGTATGGATAAAATTGTAAAATTTACTATATTCAAATTTCAATCGCATATCATTATCAAATGGACATATTAAATTCAGTATTTAGATTCAGACATGAAATTATTATTTGTTTAGTACTTAAAATTTCAGCAACTTAAGTAATTCGGATTTCAGAATTTATATTTCAGTCTTATCAAACACCCCCTAGTTTTGTTATTAATAAAATAAGGGGCTGGCATCTCCATCCCGAGTATGGGGCTGTTGCCATTAAAAAAAAAAAACAAAAATTCACCAAGTTTCACCTCTACGTGCAATTTTTAAAAATTTCACTGCATCTTTGGCTAGCCATAGCTTGCACCACAACATTAATCTAGTTTTATGAAAAGCATTAGAAAAAATAAAATGCTTCAAATCATCAATACGGGGATGTAATACAAATAACAAAATGGTAAAAGAGTTAAAAAATTTGAAGGCACGTAGTTAACTAATGGAATGCTAATGGTTTAATCATTTAATTATCTATTTGTGTAATTATTAAGATTAAGATATGTAGTTGTGTTAGTAATTGAATTGGACAATTCTAATTATTTAATTTGTTACACTTGAGAATCCTAGAACCTAACAGTAATAATTTGGGCAATTCATCAAAGTTGTGGTTGTTCATGTCTACGCCTAACTTTAATCGTCTAATCATTTATTTATTTGCGTGATAGTATTATTGTTAAAGTGAATTTGGATAGATGTTATCAATCGAATTAGTCAAATTAATTCCTTAGATTTGTAGTTGAAAGCCTTGGAACCAAGAAATGCTAGCATAATATGTGTCATTGGATGGTTTTGTGTGTAACATGTAAAATAATTTAATTTAATAAAATAAAATACTTGTCAGTTCTTAAACAAGGCATAATTATAGAAAAAAAAGGATAGAAAATGAACAAAACAAAGGAAGAAGGCAAAAGATGAGTCGGCTAGGCAAGTTGTTAAGCAAGCATGAGGTGGTGAGATTTTAGGGGTTCTAAGTATGGCAAAGAGATGAGTCGCATTTCAGCCTTTGACCACCTAATGATTAACTAATATGATAAGAAAAATATCAAAGAAAATCTTGTTAGTAAGGCTCGTGCAAGGCAAAGAATCTAAAGAAAAGAACCTAGTAAAATAACTACAGCACTCGGGAAGAGTTGAAGTTGGAGAAGAAAATTGAGCTTCCAAGAGCAAAAAGGTAAGCTCCCTTGGGCTTAATTATGAATTATCAAGGCTTCAACTTTGTATAATTGATGATGATATGTGAAAATTTTGCAAATTTTATGATTTTTCATTGAGTATAACTTGAGATATGCTGAATTGAATGAACTATGGTTGAAAAACTCGCATTGCAGTCATGCTGGACCGGTTTTAGTAAATTAGTTATAACTTGGTGTAGAAAGTTTCAAATCGAGTGATTCTTATTGTGTTAGAAAATAGACTCAAACGAATTTCTAATGGTATAAGGCTCATATTCCAGTTCTGTATGGGTTGATACCAGAAATTGTGCAAATGGGACTGAAAACCAGCCCTGCATAAACAGTGTTGATGATGAGCTAAATTTGGGGCTAATTTTGAACTTGTTCTAATTGGAATTTGAGTCCACGATCTTCACAAAATTTGTAGTACTTGAAATTTACTTTCAAACCACATAACCATGATTCCGTGGTTCTTGGTGGATTAACCCCAGCAATGGCATGAATTTAGCTAAAAACCAACCCTGCACAAACAGGGTTGATGAAGCACTAGGTTGTGGATCGATATTGGAATGATTTTTGTTAGAATTTGACCTGGTATCCTTCATGAAAGTTTTAGTCCAGACATGTAGTTTCTATCTATATAATCACTCTTCTCATATGACATATCAATTGGAAGTTATGCCCTATTGAACACCTATACTTGGTGAAACTAAAAACATGGGTTACCAGGTAAAGAATTGATTTGAGATGGCAATTTGATTGGGTTGCAATTGGAAACGAAATTTGGTGTTTGAATGGAAAATGTTCCAAATTAAGTCAAGTTTACAAGGGTATTGAGCTTGTGAAATTTGGTGGAGTGAAAATGGAATTAGACTCCTCTTTTGAAAATCCTAACTTTTATTATTTTGCTTTTTCGCTTTAATTTGATGATTTACTAATTTACCTTTAATTTATAGGTGCTTTGAACGATAAAGGAGTGAACGTTTGAAAAACTTGTAAATTGTAACTTACCTGTAAGTGTCCTAAAACTCACTTTTATTTGCTTACCTTGGTTTTACGAAAATCACATGATTTTTCTTGCAACTTCAATGAATCTTTGTTTATACTAATGTTTTGACACCTTGGCAAACTTTGTTTTATATTATATATATGAGAAATATGACTGCCAGGTGAGCCTTTTGCACATATATTAACTGAGGTCAATGTTATCACTTGTTATTTCATGTCTTGATATTAGACTTGTCATTTGTGCTTGACCTTATCAGAACTCGGTTCCGTACTTCATCTCACCGGGAACCTTTTTTTTTTTTAAAGCATTTAATGGCAAAGGGTTACTTGTGCATGTACGTCTTTAAATGTTAATAGTACTTGATAAAAGTCCGGTGGTGTACTTTTATCACATTAGCAGCACTTGTTCTTATTAAATGCAAATATACTTGTGCATGTTGTACTTGTTTTGGGTCCAGCCCTGAGTAGTTGGTCTTGGCTGAACTGGCAACAGGCTTGTTCACCAAGTTCTAGCTACCTTGGTCTCTCAGCACCTTCTAGCTATTAAGGAGGTTTTGTGGTCAAGGGGGTGTATAAGAAAAGTACTTGGGTAGAACTTAAGCTACCAAAAAGGGGAGAGTCGGAGGCAACATGTTTGGTGTAGTGCCAGAGGCAAACATACTTGTTTCGCCCTTGACATGTTCTTGGATAGTACTTTCGTATCCTTTTATGTTTTATGTGCTACATGATTTAATTCTATTTTTATACACCATCAATTCGCTTGTATTTCTATTCAAACAAATATGTTTTGAAGATTTTTTCCAACGTGATTTTAAAATGGACCTCACTAGGTTATAAGCTCACTCCTCGTTAAATTTGTTTTCCTTTCAGGTGCTTAATCCACGGGAAATAGGGCAAGAAGTGGAGGGAGAGGATTTTCTTTTGTTTAGGACTAGCTATCGAATAACTGTAATTTGAGATCTAAGTAGCTCGAATGTTGTAATTACTTTTGAAGATATATGTAACTTTTAGCATTTGATTATATTTTTGGCATATGATTATTTGTACTTAAGTTCTAGAGAGGTAGGCATTCCGATTAGGGTTCTGGAGTGGGACTTGGTTGGGGGGTCACAGAAAAGAACAAATCTTGTGTCTTGTTTGTGAAAGGGCAGATATATAGGGAAAGATTTTACTGGTGATCCCGTAACTTGGCTCCATTGAACGAAGAACGAAAGTTTTTTGTGAGACCCATAAAATTTTAGCTTCACTATAAAAGGATAAAATTGTCTTTCTTCACTATAAAAGGATAAAATTGTCTTTTAAATTAACATTTGCTCTGGCTCTAGCATTATCGCTGGCCATTTGAATATTATGATGAAACTGCATCTATGTTATGTACCGGTCAACCAATTTACTTGCACTTGGTTTGAAAACAATGAAGCTATAACCGGTGTTATTAATGTTTTATTATATGCTACTTGGAATCTACTTTTTTGGAATACAAGTGATTTTCTTTCTTCAAGATATTTTATACAATAGCGATATCGGTATAATATATGTGTAATTCTGAAAGAAGAACTAACCCTATGTTTGGTATATGAGAATGGCCCAAAATGAAAAGGTTTTTTCACTCAGAATGCTCTTTCTCCCAGAATGGACCAAAAAATTTTTTTTAGTCCATTGTTTGGCAACCCAAATCCGAATAGAATGCCTATTCTTTTTCTAATGTTTGGTATAATCATATTTATGTGTTAGAATGGAATAAAACATATATATATATATATATTAATTTGACTTAATTGCCCTAAATTCTTTGCATTAGAATATATTATATTTTTATTTTGTTTGTTTGTAATTCTATATCTACAAAATACTTTAATATTTTAAATTTCAAAATTCTTAATATTCTTGCTAAAATTAAATTAATTAGACTCTTTAATTCATTTTAAATTTTTATCATTATTAGCATTATAATTAAAAATGTGAAAAATTAATAATGAAACTACATTCACAATTAAATTTAATTTATGAAAAGTTTAGTTTTTACAGATTTGCATAAAATTTAAAATAGTATTTTAAACATTTTTATAGCAAAAAAAAAAAATCTATGCACATATTAAACTGATTGTGATTTAAAAATCATAAAAAATTACTAATTGAAATTATTAAAAACTTAATATTTTTAAAAATTTTAAAAATAAAAATTAGTGAATGTATCGTAGGTTTAAAAAAATTAGTAGAAAAAAAATGTGTGGGGATAAAATTGACTCCTATCTTTAAGATTTTTTTAAGATGAAGTTGGAAAGGCATTTCCCTAGATTTTGTTGAGTAATGGGATTCCAGGAAAAAGCTAGAATAGCATTTCAGGTGGGAAAGGCCTTTCCAACTTAAAATGTCCATACTAAACATGAGAATAGAATGGATAAGTTGAAAAGGTCTTTCTATTCCACCCCATTCCTGCATACCAAATGTAGGGTAAAAGATATAAATATTACTATTGTCAAAAAAAAAAAAAAGAGGAAGAAGAAGAAGAAAAAAAGCTATAACTAATTCAAAATTGATGAAAAATCTACATTCTGTTCAAAATTGATGACAAATCTATCACTTTGTGCAACTCTATTTGGTACTTCTTTTTTTTTTTTTTTTGGCTAACCCCGTACACGGGGAAGGGCGCCACTTCTCATTTTATTAAATTATGAGTAAAAGGGGACATAAATCTTACCTTTACCAAAGCTACAATTATTAAATAAAACCAAGAAATAAGGAGTACTTCCCATTTCATATTTGTATCCATTAATTAATTAGACAATTACTTTTAGAACAGCTAAATCTGTATCATGAGTGGCTATAATCTATGGTCTCTCATTAAGTCTTTAAGTCTGTAATTACAGTAATAACAATCTATTAAATATTTTATCAAGAACTAATTTCACATTGCACCCCTAATTTTTGTAGCAATTATAAGTTTGCATAATTAACTTTTATTTATGAGTTTTGACCTTGAACTTGTCATAATACATTAAAAGGAAAAATCATAAGGATTAGTGCCCTTATTAAGTATCAAAAAAAAAATTTTTTCGTCTATGTAGGTGTATATATATTTTTAACTGTTTACTAGTAATTATGAAACCGTTGTAAGTTGGGATGAATCAATAATTTTAGCGTTCAAAGTATCCAAAAAAAAATTTAATACGCAATGTGGTATTGACTAACTTTAGGTCATAATTTTTCAAAAAATAAAAATTAAGCACATGAAGTGCGAATCATTAGAAATTACATTAGAGGATGCAAAGTAGAGTTAGTATATTAAGACACTTAAGTTTTATTTTTGTCGTAATTTGCTCTTCAATAGATTTCTCGTTTAATGTTACCATTCTTTTCTCAGGGAATATTATGATTTTAGATAATGTCTTCAAAATTTGATTTTTCAAAACTAATGAACAAGACCAATCACGCATTACTATAAATTAGAGCCTTATAAATATGTTATTTTTGTTCTTCTTATACTTTTAAAATAAACAATAATGAATTAATTTTTTTGATAAATTGAATAAACGTTGTATTTGCGACAAAAAAGATTAATATTAAAGTGTGTGTATTTATATACATACAAACACACACATATATATACACGTGTATATATGTGAAACATAGTAGAAATTTTCTCTAGATATTTTCTGAAGGCATTTTGTACAAAGATACCATATTAGTTTAGTTCAGGGGTAAGATGCAAGTGGGATTAGGTTTTGTGGGTGAAATATAATTACATTATACCTGCACCGACAAACCGTTACACTCTATGTTACACCTTAATAGGTGA
Source organism: Mitragyna speciosa (assembly GCA_024721245.1). Taxonomy (NCBI): domain Eukaryota; kingdom Viridiplantae; phylum Streptophyta; class Magnoliopsida; order Gentianales; family Rubiaceae; genus Mitragyna; species Mitragyna speciosa. The sequence continues at coordinate 3,690,713 of CM045565.1, forward strand.
CACATAATCAATTAGAATCTAACTACTTTGTAATTTCCTACCACAATAGATATGTGTCAACTTTTGAAAGTGTGTAACATAAAATGCAACAAGAAAAGCATAACAGAAACCTGGAGCCACTGTTAACCGCTTGAATAATTCACCAAGTCTTCTAACATAAACAAAAAAATGCACTTCCTAGTTTCAAAAAATGTATGTCCTACCTTTTGGGATGGTTCTGTGGAATTGGTTTAGGTTCCCCTTCCCCTATCCCTCTGTCGACCTTGTGTTGACTTATTCAAAAAAAAAAAAAAAATGTATGTCCTAAATTTGATTTGGAAAGGATAGATCAAGTTCTAGGTAGATAAAAACACTCATAAGTCATTCTGTTTATGTTACCCTAAATTTTGTCAACAACATTCTAGCTATTATAGAAGGGCCAAGCTAGGACTTTTAGCAGATAGATTCCCAGGAACATTAAACCAATATTTTATACTGACATTTTTTTTTTTAAAAGGGCTAACCCCATACACGGGGGAGGATGCCACTCCTAAATTTTATTAATGACAAGAAAAGAGGGAGACATAAACCTTACCTCTTTTGTTTCAGTACATGAAATATAATATATGAAAAATAAAAACTCTTAGTAATATAAAAAAGGAGTACTACTCCCTTACAATTTTATGCATGTTGAATCTTAAGGAAAGGTAAACTAATACTGTCTAATCGAAGAAAATTCCTACACAAAATAGGAAAATCTTGAAAACTATGTGTGATGAACTCAGATGAGCGATCTAAAGTAGAGAGAAAATCAACTACTTTATTACCTTCCCTCAGGGTGTGAGTAACCGAACCTTCAATTGAGACCAAATGTTGACGAATTTGTAAGATCAACAAGTAGATAGGCCATTTAACCATATGTTCCTTTGTTAACATATCAAGAAGTGCCTCTGAATCAGTTTCAAAGATAACTTTATGATACCCAACATTTAGGCAAAGTTGGATGGCAAAAAGAAGGGATGATGTTTCAGCATGAAGCACATCTATGTCACCAAACTCTTTGTAGAACGTAGCTATGAATCTTCCAGTGGCATCCCTAAGGACCCCTCCTCCAAAAGCAAAATTCTCTCTAACACTAGCATCCGTGTTAAATTTCAAAAAACCCAATGGTGGCTTATTCCAAGCAATCGCACGAATCCTGACTCCTCATCCCTATTTAAATTGAAAATTTTTTGCAATAGGGATACCAAAGTTTTTACCAATCCAACTTCGATCCATCTTCCCAGCATGACCAATTAAATTGAGGAGTTTATCAATTTCAAATAACACTTGTTTTATGTTAAAAAAACTTTGAAATCTCACCATGTTCTTGACTTTCCAAATACACATAAGACCATCGCAGGAAAAACACTCCTAAAAGAATCAATCTTACCAGAATTTTCAGACATACACCACATCATTATTAAAGATGATATACAACTAGGAGTGCGCCAAAATATCCCAAAAATGCTACAAAAGTGCTGCCATACCTAAGAAGTAACCTCTCCCTCGATAAAGATATGTCTGGGGTTCTCCATGTGGTTTTGACAGCAATTACATCTAGACACCAACGGCATTCCACGTTTCCGGAGGTTAGAATCAAGTGGTAGAAAGTTGAGAAGGCTTCTCCAAATAAAAAAGAAACTTTAATAGGAAGCCATGAGTTTCATATAACCTTGCACATCCTTGATTCAGCTTTTCTTCATCTTGTCAACTCCCAAGCTGAAGAAGTAGAGAAAGCTCCATTTGAAGATTGAGTCCAGACCATAACATCCCTTTCATCATATCTCACAGGGATTTGTACAATTTTTTCCACCAAATTGGAAGGCAACCACCTAAGAAGTTTATCAACATTCCATCCATTATCCTTTCTGCAACCAAAAAATATGGAGGATTTACAGGATGAGTAGTATCAATTAAAGGTTCCTCAGTTGCCCATCTATCATTCCAAAAATCCACTATGCCTTGACCTATACACCATCTGATGTTGTCTTCTACCAACTCTCTCACGTTGATCGTTCTTTTCCAAATCAAAGATGGATGCGAAGCCCCAACTTGTGAAGGATGAGTACCATTAGCATATTTCTCATGCATAAAGTTAGGCCAAGGAGATTTATTTTCTCTAAATTTCCACCACAACTTGATGGAAAAGGCAGCCAACATATCCTCCAAAGAACGAAATCCAAGCCCCCTTCATGTACCGGATAACAAATTTTGTCCCAAGAACTCCAGTGAATCTGCTTTGCATTAATATTTGCATCCCACAAGAAGCTATTAAAAAGTCTCTTCAAAGATTGTAAGACCCTTGAAGGAGGTTGCATGCATTGAAACAAATACAAAGGCATAGAGGAAAGAACATGTCTAAGCAAAATAATCTTACCTTTGGAAGATAACAATTTGGCACTCCATAGTTGTAACCTCACCCTTATTTTTGTCAGGATACCGTCAAACATAACACTCATTAATTTTCCAATGCATATAGGAACCCCAAGATAAATAAACGGCAGTTGCTACTGATGAAATCCCATGCTATTCATAACCAGATTACTCAATGTTGCAGGGCAACGTTTGGAGCATATAAAGGAACTCTTCTCAACATTCACTTTTTGTCCCGAATGAAACTAATAATCTGAAATAATCTTTGTAAATTCTCTCAAAGCCTTTTTAGAAGCCCTTGTGAAAACTACCATATCATCAGCAAAGGCAAGATAAGGTATATTCCCTCCAGTGGCCTTATAAACACAGTCTTGCGTAGAATGCCAGACATGTTGCAACCGTTGGCCTAAGTACTCCACTGCTAACAAAAAAAGCCCCGGAGATAAGGGTCACCTTGCTTAACTTCCCCGAAGGATTTAAAGTATCCAGAGATTTGCCCATTGATTAAAATAGAAAATCAATTATTAGACAATAGCCTGTATACCATATCTGCCGCTTGCTCCTGGAAGCCAAAAAATCTAAGCATGGCCATTAAGAAGGACCACTCCACTTTGTCATATGCCTTTTCCATGTCTAATTTGAGGATCAAGTTTGGGGCTTTTAGTTTTCTATTTAGCTCATGACCCAACTCTTGAGGAAGAAGTACATTCTCCATGTTATTCCTTCCTGGAACAAAACCAGATTGGAAAGGGGAGATGATATGAGCTAGTAGAGAATTCAACCGAGTTGCCACAATCTTGGAAACAATCTTCGAGCTCACATTGCAGAGACTGATAGGACAATAGTCCTTCAAGTAACCAGCTCCTTGTTTCTTAGGAATTAATACAATCGTGGAACTTGTAATTCTCTAGGGTAGTGGTGCACCTTTGAAGAAATCTAGTATAGCATCCTCCAAATCCTGTTTGATAATCTCCTAACAAGACTGATAAAAGATTGCATCAAACCCATCTGGACTAGCCGTACTGTCTTTATCCATTGAAAACACCACCTCTTTAATTTCTTGGATTGAAGGAAGCTCTACGAATTTAACATTTTGCTGGGGAGTCACCTAGGGAAGTTCAAAAGGCAATGAGCGCAATGGTTGAATATCTCTATCTGTCGTGATCAAAGAAGAAAAAAACTGGACAGTAGAGGATTTAATTTGAGCCGCATCTTCCACCAAAGTATCATTAGCATCTTTAATACGCCCTATATAATTTTTACTCCTTCTTTGTCTTAATGTCGAATGGAAAAAGGCCGTGTTAGCATCCCCCTCTGCAATCCATCTAATAGTTGCCTTCAGCTTCCAAAAATCACATTATGTTGCAAGCTTTCGAGTATGATCAGCCCGTGCTTCTGATAATAATAACTTTTATGCTTCATCCTGTTGTTGATCATATTCCATTTCTCGTACCAAGAGAATTTTCTCAACTTCTTGAATGCCAGCATTAACATTCCCGAAAACATCTCTATTCTAATCTCTCAGTCTCTTTTTTACTCTCATCAACTTTTTGAAGAATCTCTGGAATCCCGTTCCCTCTATTGAAGATTCCCAACTTTGCTTGACAACCGTCTGAAATTCAGCATGTTTTACCCAAACATTGAGAAATCTGAATGAAGCCTAAGCTCCTTCAGAGTGCGCCGCATGCATGAGTAAAGGCCTATGATTTAATCTTTCACGAGCAAGATGGGAAACCCTGGAGAATGAATAGGCTTAGCCACTGATGGTTGACCAATATTCTATCCAAACGTTGCGAAACTCACCCATTGGTCCAAGTATATGGTGATCCATCAAAGGGAAGTGTTGCCAAGGTGCTATTGATAATTGATTGAATTAAATTCCTCCATGGCTTGAAAGTTTGGATTAGCTCCTCCAGCTCTTTCATCAGCACTTGAAATGATATTGAAATCCCCTCCTATCACCCAGGGCACTATAATATTGGAAGATAAATTGCTCTATCATCCCTCCAGAGATCTCTCCTACCTCCCATAGAGCATTTTGCATAGACAGCCGAGATATAGCATTCAATTCCTGAAGAAAAGATGATTTTAGAATGCACCATTTGGTTAGCTAATTCCTTAAAAGGAACAGTTCAAGTAGCTTTCCAAAAAGCCCACACCTTATTTTCCAAGAAAGTCAAGCCAAAATCAAACTTGGTACAACTCCTAACCGTATCAACATGTGAAGCTGAAGACATAGGTTCGAGCAAAAATAATAATTTAGCATTTTTAGAGATACATATATCTACCAAATAACGGAGTTTATCCATATTGGATGCCTCCCAAATAGTTCCAAATCAACAAATTAATGGGATTTAACATTGGAAGACCTTAAAGAGTACTTAGCTTTAGGAACACCCTCGTGAGGTTTTGGAGCTTACTCTTTTAATTTCTTTCCCTTTGGGTTTTTTGGGCCCCCCTCTTCGCAGCCTCCCTTACTGTCATCACCCAATTGTTGGTCTTGAAAAAGTTGAATTCCTAAAACGTTAAATCTATGAGGAAGCTACTGTTGAATTGCCTTTAAATCTGTGATAGAACCTTGCTATTTCTTGTTGCCGACCAAAGACCAGGCGCTTTTATTATCCAAGTTTCCGCATTTTTGTAGAGAAGTCAGAAAATTAGCCTGTGTTGGTTCCCTCACTTTTTGTCGAATTTGGTGCCTTTCATCACAGTTTGAATGACAGAGAGGCTCCAGTTCTTGAACTGAAGACAAAATGGATTCTTTTTCTTCAGTAAACTCTTCCAATAGTCCCTTCACATGATTAGTTTCTTCAGATGAAAGCTGAAGCGCAGCAATAACTGGTTCTTGCGCCTGGTTCTTCACATGATCAGAGGAAAGTTGTTGGACATCAGTAGCGAGTTCAGGAGATATTCCAGCAGTAGGAACCGACTGTGCACCAGGTTCATTCACATTCTCAGCAGCAGGTGTTTCCACAATTATAGCCTTAGCACCATTCGTTTCCTCCTGATTACCACTGGTTAAGCATTGCTTTTATGGACTACCATGCATCCCAATCGTTGTATTAGGTTTCTCCTTATTGCTTCCCTTCGATACATATTTTTGTATTTGCTTTTCTGGAGCACTAACCTGTTGAAGTATCGTAACATTCTGTGCCATTGTGTTACCATCCTTTTGCTTCATCTTACGCAGTTGAGGGTTTTTAATAAAATATTCTGATTCTTTATGTCCTAATTTAGAGCATGCGTGACAAAAATGAGGCAAGGCTTCATAATCCACCTGCTGTAAAAATCCTCCATCTTCATAATCTATCCACACTCGCCTGATAGGATCCTTAGATGCATCAATCTCCACCAGAACTTGAGCAATCGAAGGGACGCTTCAAGTTTGTTGTAGCCTTATCAGCTTGCAGTGGTCTACCAATCAACCGACCCAGCTTGGAGAGCATTCGCATAGAGAAGAATAGGAAGTGGGAGATCTGGAAAAGTAATCCACTACTGAGACCAAAGGGACTAATGGTTTGTCCTGAAATCGATCGTTCCACCTTGACAAAATCATGGGCTGGTTGTTAACATATCAAGTGTTTCTACACCATAACCTGGTGAAATCTTCCATGACAGATAGTCTAAGGATGATATGCTTAGCATCTAGTAACCCTACAGGGCAATCTGCCTTCAAGCCCAGAGACAATATAAACTTCCTGATGGTGTCCATAGGAGGCCTCCCAAGCGCAAATCTGCCTACGAGTGCATTCTGGTAAGGCTTCAGAAATGGCTTTCATCTCCTGTCTTGAGAGAAAGATTGCTGGTTCACCTCTGTATGAAGACTAATCGTCCATGGTCTAGCTCCGAAAGTGATGAACCAGATGAGGTTAAAGCTACACAAAGGTTTTGGGAAGGGAGAAACGTGGTTGGGTTGATGGCTGGAGTGCCGGCGGCCCCCCATCAGGCTGAGAATTAGCCATGATGAAGGCGGAACCCTAGTATATCGTTTGAAATTTGAATAAAGCCAAGAGAGGGAAAGAGAGAGAGAGAGAGAATTTTTTAAGGCAAAACCCTAGTATATCTCCTGTCTCCAACGCCATACTAACTTAGTTAAATGAGTCCAATCCCAGAGTTTTTATATCTCAACGGTTATTATTTGAATTCAAGAAATAAGAAGTATACTCCGTGTCCAATTTTGCATCTTTCTTTATTCTGGTAGAAGTTTTCGTACCTTAATTATTTTTTTTAGGACTTGCTTAAAGGTTCAACGAGGAAAATATATAAATTTATTTTCAGACTAAAAACTGATGTAATAATCGTCCAACATCAGAAAAATTAAATTCAACTTAGAATATCCATTTTGGTCTAGCGAAGACGGAGCTCAAATACTTAGTTGCTGAGACCTTAGTTGGGCACTAGGCATGCAGGCTCGGAACATGACAGAATGGTATAAGAGTGAATCTCGTGTGGTTTCTACACGAGATGAGACTGTGCCAGTGATATTGAACCCTGACTACACAAAGAAATGAAGGAACTAAATGTTGTACAGGACTAAGTGCCAGGTCAATCTAAGGCCAGGAGTGACCTCTAAAGCTCGTATGAGCTGCCTTTAGAATTTGGCACAATTGAATGAATTGTCCGAATTATGGTGTGTGGGTAGTTCGAGGACGCAAAGTATAATAAGGATGAGTGAATGTAATACCCCATCCCATATCACAAAATTAAATAACATAGACTAATGTAGAAGGTAAGTGTAAGCTCTCAAGTCCAAATTGGGATATTCATTTTGGATTGCGCAAGGACGGAGCCTAAATAGTTGGACTTACCTGTTGAGACTCCGATCACACACTAGGCCTGTGGGCCCAAGGCATGATAATTGAAGATTTATATGGAAGTCCTTCAAGGATCAACAAATTTTAGCATTTTTGTGGTGTGAAAACAAAAGAATCAACAAATTTTACCACTTTTGTGGTGTGGAAATAAGCAATGTAAATATCCAGCTTCTTGTTCTGTTGTTGGTAAATTGCTATCCACATCAAAGCTAGTCAATTGTCAAGTAAGTACATACATATAAACTACAACAAAAAAGGGAACTAGCAACAATAATTTTAGCGAGGAGTAGAAGATTTAACGCTATTAATAGGCTTATAGCAAGGAAATAAATCATACCTCACCAAAGATTTGAGCCAGCATATATTTAGCGAGGAATACGAATTTCTCGCTCAAACTTCTCGCTCAAACCAACACGAGAAAGCTTCCCTCCAAATGCTGACTCTAATGTGCCCAATTTTATTTTTTTTTTGTTATTGGCGAGAAATCATAGAATTGCAGCTAATGAGCCTTGTTTTGTGAGGAAATTTTCCTCTCCATACATTTGAGCAATAGAGAGGATGGGTCCTCTCCTCACCAAAACCATATATTTACTACTAAATGACGTCAATAGGCCTAATAGGATTTAAAAAAAAAAAGAAAAAATAAAGACATAAGAGTAAAGTTAGACATTTTACATCCGTTTTTTCTCTTTCCTTCTTAGTTCCAATCTTTTCACACTCTCTCTCTCTGCAACAATCACCTGCCTTCATAGTTTTTGTAGTCTAATCTTGCATTTAGTATTTACTTTCCCATGTTCAATAATATTAGCCCTTTTAGTTTGAGAATTGTTCATTATTAAAAGTATCAATCGTTAAAACTACCACTCATAGGTAATGAAAATTTGTATGAGGTAGCATGGAAGGCTTGTGTAGCTCCATCAATTGATCTTCCAAGGCTAGGAGAGCATGTTTACTATTTTCCACAAGCCCACCAGGAATAGGCATGCATTTCAAAACTTTGTTCTTTAGTTTGACAATACAGTTGTTATTTATTCGAAATGCATTTGGGATTATGTCTTTTTTTCAATTGTGCATTTTCTGTTTTTTAGTTCAAATTTGATTGTTTACTACCTTTGGATGCATCAATTTACATTACTTTCACCTGGAATTATGTTTTGCCGTAGGAGTCATCAAAGGCTTGTGTGGGTCCATCGATTAATCTACCTCAAAATCTTGTCATGTTATTAATATTTAACTTCTTGAATGTTCTCATTGACTTTGTCTTCATCTGAAATTATTGGATTGAGTCTAATTAGATTGCCGTGTAAGTCCAGAAATCACCGTTTTACTGCTTGATTGTCTTTGCTCTTTGATTCTTCTATTCTATTTTTGTATCCATAATAGAGGTTTATCCCTTTTATCTAAGTTCTAAACCCACAAAAGTGGGGTTTGGTGCAAAAGTCTTTAATGGAATGCAAGGCTTTTTGCCCCATTCATTCTTGAAATACATGATTGGGTCTACGTATATGCACTTTTTTCTTTTTGAAGATTTTTAAAATTTTTTCTTCTTCTAACCTAAATTTCAGCTAGTATTCTAGCTCAATAACTTCCTTAATCTAAAGGTATGTCTTGGATAAAAGCCTAATCTTCTCTTCTATATCTTTTTTAAATACACCATTAACCTTCTTATTCTAAAGGCATGTCTTAGTTGCAGTCTTTCTTCTCCAATTCTTGTCTTCCCTTCTTTACCTTTTTCACATTAAAAGTAATTTTTGTGGGTTAGTTTTATTTTGTTTTGGATAGAATATTTGGATTATTCAGATTTTTTTAATTCTTTTAGAGATTTACGTTGGCTTTGTTCCCAAAACTTCACAAATATATAACTTTTCATTCTTTTCGTAAAAGTAATAAAGGGACCCATTTGAATACACTCGAAGCTCAATACAAGTGTTGTTAATCTGTATAATATTCTTTGAATAGGGGAAATTGAATGTAGGAAGCATAAAGAGTTCAAACACAAACACTTTATTAATCTTCTTCAGCCGTTCTTCACGGTAAGTGCATTACATCAAGTCCTCAAATTTGTTTTCTCTTGGTCCAAATTGACAATAAATATGCTTCATTTGAAGTGAAACTGCTAATATATGGACCTCACTTATGATATTGTGAATGTATATGATTTTGTTGGGTTTGGACTTATTTTGCTTTGTTTAACTTGTTATTTACAATTATCATATCTTTAAATTTCAGTGCTATTTTTATAATACAATTATACTAGGAAGGCTTATCATCTAAGCTGGCACTTTGGTGTAGCACGCAGTTCATATATCACAAGAGCAAACATGGATAATTGGATGTTTCTTGCTGATAGATGGTGTGAAGAATATAGGAACGGACTAGAGAAATTTATGAAAATGGCTGAGCAACACAAAGGTGATAAACCAAAGATTAGATGTTCATGTAGAAAATGTAGAAATGTGAAATATTACTCCGTTCGTGTTGTTGAGAGTCATCTACTTTATAAGGGAATGGACAGTACTTATACATATTGGAAATTTCACGGGGGAAATTCTGCCTGTTGAAAATTCAGATGTTCATTCATGTCTGCATTTAGTATTATTCTAAACTCTATAGAATTGCAATTTCTGTGTACTCGCCTTGTTCTTAGTTGTATTAGCTCACAAAAAGCATGACCCAATCGAATTATCAGGCTTGAGAAAGAAGTAAGGGCAAAAAAGGAACAAGATCCGGAAGGTGAATAATACAGACCACCAATACTAATACCTGAAGATGAGAATGCATCTGTTGGTGACTAGAGTGCATGTTTTGCCAGAAAGCTTGGTCTTATCCTTAGGCAAGATGCACCAATACGAGTACAGAATTGGATGGCCATTGACAAGTCAGCCAAGGAAGACCTTTATGAACGTACAGTGGTATGATGCATTTAATACATTTTGTATCGTTTATAAGTTTCTAAACTTATTTTGTTAAATTTTACATGACATTTAATTTGGACTGGACAAAATCACATGTTCAAGATGCTGTTAAGAGTCAGTTTGGACGAATTGTACTGAAATTTTAGAAATAAATGTCACCAACACTACAAAAAGTTTGGGGAAGGTGTAAATGCAAGGGCCAATCTTCCTGTCCATTTTCTTGAGAAAAGGGATGATTGGGTTTGGATGTGTGACAATATCTTTGACAATGAAGATTGGAAAGTAAGTAAATATCTATGCATTACTTTTTGCTAAATTGATTCATGTATAGGAGTAGCAAGTTCTTAACTTGATTATACCTTGAACGTTAGGCTCATTTAGTGACATAATGCATGAAATCGTACAAATCTGGAGTATGTGCACAAGCTAGGATCTAAGTCTTTTCCACAAAAACACCATGAAATGGTAAATTCATGTCCTATATTACCTCTTTATTGTGACTGTGGGGCTGAAGTTTTTAAATATAGTTGAACTGAAACTTTTTAAACATGTTTGTATGTTCACATTGTTGCCTATTTTGTCAGACCAATCTAGAGACAAATGAGAAACTTGGCCCTATTGAATTGTTTGATATTGCATATAGAAATAAAAATGGTTGGTCCTCCCCTCTTGCTGAAGAAAGGCATGTAAGTCACAAATATCAAACATATTTTTTAAAAAAAAATTAAAGTTAAGAGTTTATACTATGACACAACTCTTATATCATGCAGCAAGAAATGATTAACTTGAAAAACCAACCTGTTTCTGAAAATGAGCTACCAAGGTCTGAGGTTGAGATAGTTGCAAAAGTTTGTCTGAAAAATTCTGGTTATATCTATGGGAAACCTCGTGGAGTCAGACCTCCATCTAAAAGGCAATATGCTAGGGGAACCAATGGGAAGCAATAATAGACAAATGGAGAGTATCATTGTTGAGCAAAAGTCACAATTGGAGGTTGCACATTCTAAAATTGAAGAACAACAAGCTCAACTTCAGCACCTACAAGAGTTGATAGATTGGTTGATGGCAGAAGTGAGAAGCAGGACTATGCCTAATGGCAATACCTGATCTTATAAGTTAACATGGTAAGAAAATGATGCAATCTACATGTAGTTTTGAAAAGCAATATGTGAATAGCCAAGTATATTAGTAGTTCTAGCAGAACAGTTTAGGCACAATGGTTTTAGCAAAAATTTTTATTGTGTCTGACATTAAATTTATGTTTTGCAGGTTCATTTTGGTGATTTTGGATGGAAATTGGCTGTAAAATCTAAAAGGGACCTTTTGAGTCTTAAAATGTTTTTGTAGTTTGGCTTGTTTTGGATGTGGTAGATGGTGGATTATTTTGAAACTAAGTTTTCTTGTTTAATAGATGTAATGTTAACTTCCACCAGAAAATATGTGATTTTTTGGTGCAAGGTTAACATTGGGAATTTGGAATAGGCTGCAATATAGAAGGCACTGTGAAAGTGTTTAAAATATTTAGGCAACTTGTCTGGGATGTGGTGATTACAGGACCTTTTGGAAACTACTTCCATGTTTTGGGAAGAGGTCATAAACTCTTGGTAGTTTGGAAAAAGGACAGTCGGTGTTCATGTATTTCAGAAGTATTGACTTCACTTTAGACATCACATTTCTTTAGACATCCTAGTTTATGCTTGTTGCTTTTTTCCAGTTTAAGTATTTGTATAAATTTATCATTTTTATTACTCCATGTAATCAAAGTGGGCAAATCTAAGGATGTCCAGTAGAATTGCCTAGTTTTTAGAAATTTTTAACTTTTTATCAAGTAATGTCATATATTGGTCCATAGAATGTCATTGATATTTATATATTTTATTTTAAAAAAAATCATTGAATCGAAGTTGAATTCGGTTTGACTTGGTTGAACCGTGACTCAATCACTTCACAAGTTCTATTAATGGTACAAGGTTTCAAAAGATTGGCCAAAAGTGTATTAAGTATTTTATACGATTAGTTGAAAAATATTCAAATAAAAAATGCTTACTATTTGTTGAATAATGCATATGGATATGTACTAGCACAAGAACAATCTAAATATCTACTAACTAGCACACTCGAATGTATTTCTCGAAATATATATTTTGTACATAGTTATGTTCTTTGAAATTCAATCATGACAAATAAGATTAACAAATAACTTCAAGAAATGATAATTCCATATCATAAAACAAAATTTTCTTTTTCGCACATATCTTTTTGTCTTTATTTTATCATTTAGTGTGAATACAAGCTTTTTGATCAACGCTATATTTTTTTACTAGCACTTCATTCCTTCTATTTTTTTTTTTTTTGGCTAATCCCGTACACAAGAGGAGGGCACCACTTCTCATTTCATTAACACCAAAAAACTAAGGGGAACATAAAACTTACCTCACAAATACATGAAAGTTCAAAAAGAAATAGGAATACTATCCGTTTACAATGAAATAATGTATCTATTTAATGAAAGACTAGGCCAAGTGTATAAAAAAAGGGTTCAAATGGCAATCCATGGATGGATTCAACCCAATCCACGGACAGAATGCAATCCGTCCGTGATTGAATGCAATCCATCCGTGGATTGAATGCAATCCACGGATGGATTGCACCACCTTTTTTTTTTTTTTTTTTTTTTGGGATTGCACCACCTTGAACTCACACAATTAAATGAGCAATGATTTATTTCTTAAAGAAGGTAAACCTACCTTTATCTAACCTAAAATCCCCTATTACATCTTCAGGTAACTTTAAAATAGTAAATAAAACTTTATTACAACAAATGGAGCAACCAAAATTTGCAAGACCATCTGCCACTCTATTAGCCTTCACGAAAGCAATATGAAATTGACGCCCATTGAGCATTCTTTAACTCTTTGATCTCACGAGCCACAACCCAAGTGGCATTAGCATCTTTAAGAAGAATATCAACAAGAACTTTTGAATCAAGTTGAATATGTATTTGAAAAAAGTAAAAATGTCAATAACAAAAAGTGAAGTATATCACTATATAATTATGTTAAAGTCATTAAGAATAGTAGCACTAATCACATCTCACAAGACAAAGAAAAGAGTTAAGGGTCGATCTGGTTGTATTAAAAATATTTTTTTAAAAAGTATTTTTAGAAATTTTCTTGGTGTGAAACACTGGAAAACATAAAACATTTTTCCCGAGGAAATTAGTTTTCAATTTTCCTTCCTCTAGTTGAAAATAACTTACGTACTTAATGGGCACTCTTATGCTGCTCTTATGCTGCTTGTAGTTTTAGGATTTGGAGTTCCATTAGATTTTGTTTAGTTTCGATAGTTTTACTAGATTTTGTTTAATTTTAGAATGTAGTACGGTTTTTTGGTCGGATTTAAATTATTATCATTTTTTTATAGGTACAATTGAAATGTATTTATTTGTTTAAATTTACAATCTAAAAATTTATTTGTGAAAGCCCAATTTTTTTGGAAATATTTAACTTTTTACGAGGTGATATTTTATATTGGTCCATAAAATGTCTAGGTATTTATAATAGTGAACTGGGATTGAACTGGTTCAATCGGTTGAATCGTGACCTGACTAGTTCTATTAACAGTCCGGGTTTCAAAACATTAGCCAAACGTGTATTAAGTGTTTTGTATAGTTACTTGTAGAATATTTGTATAAAAAATGCATTTTGTTGAATAGGTACATATGGACATGTATTAGCACAAGAATAATATGAATATTTACTAACTAGCAATTATCTTTTTGTCTATATTTTTTTGCTACTAGCACTTCAAGAAATATTTTTCAATTTTCCTCCCTTTGGTTGAAAACAACTTACTCAATGAGCGCAAAACCATATAAACCACTTGAGCCTATTTGAACCGTGAATCAGTGATTTTGTAATTTTGTCAAGTAATTAGAAAAAAAAACAAAGAATTGGACATGTAATTTGGATAAATTTAATGCTGCTCTTATGTTGCTTGTAGTTTTAGCATTTGAAGTTCCATTAAATTTTGTTTAGTTTCAACAGTTTTGATGGATTTTGTTTAATTTCAGAATATTATTAGATTTTTTGGATAGGATTTAAAATTGTTATTTTTTAGGTACAATTGAAATGCATGTATTTGTTTTAGTGAAAGTCCAGATTTTTTTGGAAATATCTAACTTTTTATGAGGCGATGTTTATATTTTTTTAGGTACAATTATAATACATTTATTCAACGCTATACTTTTTTGCTATTAGCACTTCAAGAAATATTTTTCAATTTTCCTTCATTTGGTTGAAAACAACCTACAACTACAAGCCTTATATTATCTAATTACCTTAGAGTACATACTTCCAAAATTCCCAAATTAGTGGGCGGGGATTCTAAATTTTGTGCACCAATTTCTACAACTACAAGCCTTATATTATCTAATTACCTTACTTCCAAATTTCCCAAATTAGTGGGCGGGAATTCTAAATTTTGTGCACCAATTTCAATACCATTCAAATCCCGCCTTCTGATAGAAAGAAACTTAATAAAGTTATAATAATACAAATTCTAAAGCACACTTCCTCTTCTTCACTGCTAGATGTAAACCCACACTAATTTTCCCTCGTTCTCTTCCAACTTTCCCTCCCTCAAGAACTCTGTCCATAAGCCCTTCAAAAATTTCAGATTTATTCACCGTTTTGGAATCCTCAGCTCCTTCAACATCTTTGATGCCTTCAACTCCTCTCTAGAGCTCCGAAACGACCTCGTTTTGACAAATTTCATTTCTGTTCAGTTTTTTACCAAACAATTATGTTTTCGGAACAGGACTCACCGCACGAACTCTCCACACTACCATGTCGGCATATGCTATGCTTTGTACTTCGATTGCTAAGTGCAAATGGAGAATCCAGTAAGATTGGAGGGGAGGGGCCCTTCAGTCGGGGGTCTTAGTTTAGTTTGTTTAGCTGCAGTCTGATAATCGAATCCCTTTAATTTTTAGCTTAAGAGTGGGTGTTCTACCTTTTTTTTTCTGTAGTCGAAAATTGATTGTGTATTTGATTTTCTTTGATTTATAAGTAGGTGAAGATGGTAGCAGTCGATATAGTTCGAGGATTATACGGGATCTGAGGATGGTTTACAAATGCTTGGCAAGTTCAATATTGTTGTTCTTCCATCACTTTATTGCATCCTAGATGTGTAATACCAAGGACCTTTAGGGGTATTCTGGTAATTTGGATGGTTGGGGTGAATATGTAAATTGAAAATTATGTGGGACTCAATTGCAAATTTGATAACTTGTTTTCTTTACCCCAAATGGACAGACCTTCTTTCTTTCTTCTTTCATTTCTCTCTTCTTTTCTAGAACGCCCTCTCTCTCTCTCTTGCTCTCTCTTTCTCTCTCTCTAAACCCTCTCTACTCTTGCTTGAAGGAGGTAGTGGAGACTTGAATTTCCAAGAGCAAATAAGAATAGGAGACTTTGATCCTTCTACCCAAGGTAAAATTTTCAAACCTAACTTCACATTTCATGGGTTTTGGTTATAGTAGGAGTAGAGTGATTAGTAGTTGATTTGGAAAGTTTTATGGTCCTTATGCTTATTAAAAATGTGTTTATGTTGGTATGGGTGAATATGTGTGAGTTTATGGTTGATTTCTGATGAATTTTTGGTGAAGAACTTTGAGGGATTATGTGAGATTCATGGGTGTGATTCATGTTTTGTGGAGTATATGGTGTTTATATGCTGTTTTCTGAGCTTTAATATGCCATTTTGAAGTTGTTTGGTCACTTGGGTAGAAGTAGAAGAAGATGAATAGTGTTGGGTGTGTGTTTGAACAGTTTCAGGTCGTTTCTGGTTTGTGTCTGGTGCCATCCACGGCCCCATCCGCGCCGCGGATGGAACCGCGAATGTTTGGGCTCAGTTTCTGGGCCGATCCGCGCAGGATCAAGCCGCAGGTGCGAGCCGCGAGCCGAGCCGCGCCGCGGCTCGTCCCTATTCACCCGCGGCTCGCCTTCTGGAGGGAGCCGCGGGTGGATGCTCATCGATCCGCGGGCGCGGATCAAGGGATCCTACCCGCGGATCGTTTTGTTTCCTGGGAGGTTGTTTCTTCTATCATTTTGAGTAGAGAACTAAGTTGGTTACATTTCTTTGATAGAATTAGTGTATAATTAAATGTTTGATTGTGTGTATTAGGCGAAGAACACGATCAACCTTCGCGGAGTTATTGAGTTCGCTCGGACCGAGGTAAGTGGGACTAGTATCCCTTGGATTTTGGAAAATGATATTGTCAAAGTATGATCGTTTTGAAACTATATTTGCTATGTTCAATGGCTTGATTGTGATTATGTTCTCATGTTACTACGAATTGACAATATAAGATATAACGAATTATGTGAACAATGGAATGAATGTATGCACAATGTTATATGTTTGGACCGAGCTGACCGGGTGGTAGTCAGTAGGACCGAACTGGCCGGGTTAAAGTCAGTATGACCGAGCTGACCGGGTTAAAGTCAGTAGGACCGAACTGACCGGGTAAAAGTTAGTATGACCGGGCAACCGGGTTACAGTGAATGACTGGATATCAGGACTTTGTTTTGAATGATTTGAACCTTTGTTTGAATGCAATGATGCTTTGTTTGAGTGCATTGTCTGGTTTTGATACGTGACATTGGATTCGTGATAAATTGTGCATTATCTAGCTTCTACGTACTTATATGAACCAATGACTATGTGTTTGAACGTAGCTATATGTATGACACCTTCAAGCAGCAAGGTGATGCTTTTGCCACTTATTGAGTGATTTTGTCACTCACCCCTTCCTTGTTGATGTGCAGTGCAGGATGTTTGTATGGCAGGAGAGTGTGTGCTGACACTCGGAGCATACCATGAGAGTAGATGTTAGTAAGCTAGTAATGGTTTGTATTTATGTTCTTAGGTTATGTTTGTACCCTCTTACGTTAGATTAAGAATTTAGTGAATGTGAGTAACATTTAGAATCACATATGTATAGCTTGGAAAGGCTATGGTAGTGAATGATATTGTACTGGTACTCAAGGATATCGTTTGATATGAGATATTGTAAATGGCTTTGTGGGTGTAATATTTGGGATATTATGTTAGATGTTTTGACTTCTTGGAGCCTTGTGACTCAGCTTAGCTTGGTCACGGAGGTGTTATGTCCCGGGCACGGGGCGTGACAAGATGACAACAAGGTTAGATGTTTACTTCGATATACCTTTAGAGTTTCATTCATTTCCATCATGTTTTACCTTTGTATTATGGTGGTTGATGAAATGTAATGGGAACTTTAAACGAGACAAAACACATGGGGGAGTACCAAAAGGTGTAAATATTTCAGATAGTCCTTTTAAAGGCTATTCTTTTTGTCTTGGTAATCCTTTCATGGGGCCTTGAATAACTCTTCAATTAAAATGTTTTATGCTAAAATAAGGAGATTATGATCCCATTTGGAACCGGCATGTTTTACAATGAAAACTCTTGTGTTAAGGCCACATTTCATGTTCTAAAGAGATGAATTGATTATAATTTTAATTGGATAAACAAACTTTAAAATGGTTGATTTGGACATCAGTTTCTCATTGAATCTTGTTCGAGCAACATTAGTCGGTATATTCATGGCTCAGGAAGTGTCAGAGCCTGCTGCAGAAACACTTAAAATTTGTCTCAAAATTCAGATTTCTCAAAACAGATGGTGGATATGGGTATTGTCGAAACAGCAATAGATATCTTATACAAAAAAATTTATGAGATTACTTGATTATTAATTATGCTCCTTGTTAATCTTACACAGTTGGATGCTGGCATTGATTATTTGCTTAAGGTGATTCCCTTGTATGTTTACCAAATTCCTGTTGTTATTG
Organism: Mitragyna speciosa; assembly: GCA_024721245.1. Classification (NCBI taxonomy): domain Eukaryota; kingdom Viridiplantae; phylum Streptophyta; class Magnoliopsida; order Gentianales; family Rubiaceae; genus Mitragyna; species Mitragyna speciosa. The sequence goes on from CM045565.1 coordinate 3,708,710, forward strand.
TGCTTCAATTATGCCATTTCTTTGTTTGTTCTGGTCTAGAAATTTCAAAATTCTAGTATTTCGTTAAATTTGGAGCATATATGAACATTTATGAATGTTTCTTCCTGTTGGTGGTACTTGCATCTTTCTTCTTTTGACCTTGCATGTCATGTAAAACTATCGTCTTTTTGTACTTGCTGATATTTTGTGTTCCTATCAGTCTTGAGATGAGAAAATGCAAGGTCTATATATTATGAAGCGTGTCAGGTCATTCTGTATATCGTCTAGTGAGAATAAAGGTACATAGTTTCTTATTCTGCTAGTCTGCTTGTGCGTATTATTGATCTTTTTGAGTGATGCTGACCTTTTGTGTGATTTCTTCATAGACAAGGGTAGAATAAAACTTGAAAATCGATAATTGTTGGGTGCAAATGAAATATCCGCCACAACTGATTTAAAACTTTTTCTCCTTTTTTTTTCCTTTCTTGTCTTTCACTTTATATTATCTATCCTATCAAGGACAGAGCATGAAAATTCTCCAATGGGTATCTTTCGATTATGATTGTGTCAATGATTGGTTGGGTTAAAACAAAATGAGTGTGTAAATGAATGTTTTAGTTCTGCATCAAACCAAATACTCAAAAACGACATTGAAGGCATGTGTTATTTATGTCTTCTCTATCTATAGGGAAGGAAAGTTCTTTAGTGCTTTTAAATTATTTGATTCATCTGAGTAGAGAAAGGAGAATCCATACATGTCCTATACAAAACAATTAATGTCGCGTCCGAAAAATCGTAAGTAAAAGGTACTAGTGGGGTCGTTGACTGTCGCGTCCCGAAAAGACGGTCTGGTCTCGGTAACCCTTTCGAAAATAAAGGTTTTTGGAAAAACCGTGCGTGTGTGAGAAAAATCGAGTTTTTATTTAAAAAATGTATTTTTAGAAAAAATGGTATTTTAAAAGAAAGTAAGGCCGGGATTAAAAAATGCGGCAGTTTTGGCCAACTGATTTTTGAAAAAGGATTTTATTTTAAAAGAAAATGGAGTCGTCACTTGGTACTGAGTTAAGGTGTACCAAGTCACCCGAAGAATTGTTTAACAAAATAAAAATTTTAGAAAAATATTTTAAAAACTTTTTTTCGACTCCTGTCTACAAAAAACGAGAGAAAAAGGTCCGGGAGTCACATTTGAAGAAAAGGAAGGCAAAGGCTTACGCCTAAGGCACCCTTTCAACCTTGTCGAGGCTAGTTGCGAGGTTTAATCATATTTTCCTAAATTAAACTTAGATTCTATCGTGTTCGGATGTATCTAAATGAATGCAAATCCTAAATCTAAATGTGAGTATTGAGAGGGGCGGAATGTTCCGTCAAGGCTTGGTCAGAATTATCACATTAATTGTGAAAATCAAGTCGAGACCTTGAGAGAGTCACGCGTTTTTATGCAAAGTATGATGCAAAAAAAGAAAAGAAAATAATAATATATAGTAAGTGAAGAAAGAAGGTGGGTATGCAACATGACGGGTGCGGGGGACTAATATCTTGTGACTGAATATTCCTACTCACGGAGGGGGGAACGGCATGTACGCCACAGCTTTGTTAGTGTATGCCCTAAAACCAAGTTAGTTTTTGGGATTTTTATTACGCTTATTTGGTGTTATACTTATATATGTGGCATTTTCTTTGTCATTTAATACTTGTTATTACTTGTTTATTTGATAAAGTCCATAGAATATTAACTGTGTATAAGAGATTGTAAGAGTTACAATGAAGAGACTCTTATTACACATTAAGTTATATTCTTAAATATCCCTAGTCGTAGTATTAATGAGATTGGACATCATTAATATGGGAAGACTAGCACATACTTTGCCTCTACTTATGGTAAGTAGTAGTTGATCTCGTCAACTATGGCGTGTGACACCTAAGCTGGTATGTGGATGCTTGTTAGAGAACAAGTTCATTGGATTGATCCGCCAAGAGTTACTATTCATAGTGCTAATGAATTATACTCTTAATGGCAATGGTGTAAGTGATCCTTAGACTTGAGATTACCATAGTATCTTGAGTGTGGATTGCTATGCTTTGACTCTATTGCTCGGTGCTCGTAAAAGAGTAGCCCATACGGTAGAGATTGGGTATAGTATGAAGCATGGAAGGATAGTGAGTAATCGATATAGAATTCACCACTCCTTATTATAGGAGAGTATATCCCGGATTGGCCACTTGTTGAAATATGACTTAAAGAATCTTTTGCGCAAAAGTGAAAGTATGACTTGAAAGAGTTTCAAGGTTATACTTTTATGAAAAGTTATATTTCGGGAACAAGAAATCATTAATTAGTCATTTAAAGATTGCGCACTACACTCTTAGACTAATTGGGATATAGAGTGGTGAAAGGATATTAATTACACGGTAACATTGTCATTGATAGGTGTAGTCTACCATATGACTTTCCTATTCACTTGGGTGGTCATGATGCATTGCTAGACGCCACTCATGATCTATAAGTGCAAATTAATTAATTAGTGAATTAATGATAAATTAAAGTGTTAATTTATCTGGCTCTTAATTAATTAATTAATGAGTTATAATTTGTACTTATTGCCAACGTGAATGGAACCTAATGGGTCACACACAATAAGAACATGGTCTTTGGGTTAAATTGTTATTAAGATAAGTATAAGATACTTATGGGGTTAATTTATGTGATAAATTAACTTAAAGGACTTAATTATAAATATTCTAAGTCTTGATGGAAATTAGTTTCCTAAAAGGAATTAAGAAGCTATTTGGTTTCCTTTTGGAATTGGTTTCCTAAAGGAATAGGATTAGCTTAAGGCAAGCTTCCTAAACCTTCTTGGTTTCCAATTGCTCTTGTTTCCTTAAAGACTAGGATACTACATCTATAAATAAGTCCATGCCTTGACTCTTGGAAGATTGATGAAACATAACACAAAAATTAGAGAGAGAAAAATTGAGAGCTTGGTGGCGTTTTTCTCTCCAAGAAAAACGCCACACCTCCTTCCCTAATTGTTAGGGTTTCAACTTATTTCTTCTTCTTGTGTTCTTCATGAATCATTCAAGGGAGCTAGCACTCGAAAGGCAAGGCAAGCAAGCCCAAAGGTTCCTAAAGATCATGTTCGTGTGGATACCGTTGGAGGCTCGACACTTGGAGGGCTTTTCATGGTAGATCAACACCTTCATCGAATAGGATCTTGCCCTTTGAAGTATAGAAACCTTCTATGCTTGAGGTATTTGTGCTAAACACCCTTTAATCGTATAGATTACATCAAAGAGATCCATGGCTAAGGTAATAAATTTTTAAATTTTCCGCTGCGTTACTCCCCTTATTACCTTACACGCTTCTCATGTGAGTCGGCGACTATTTTTAGTCGAATCACACAAATGTCCTAAAGTCTAAGTGAAATGCAATCTAGATGTCATGCATTTTAAAAATGTGTCAAAATAATAATAATAATAATAATAATAATAATAATAATAATAATAATAATGCCAAATGGAAAGAAAAAATAAAAAGTGTGTGAAGTGGGATGTAAAATGCACACGAATGCACCTAACACTAAAATTACCTAAGGATCTAGCGTTAGGCTAGCCCGTTTTAAAAATCCCACTAGCGTTGGACTAGCGGGAAAAGAAAGAAGCCACAACTAGCGTTGGACTAGTGTGGTGACGGAACACCATAAATCATGAATTTAAAGCATGAATTAAAAGCAAATTAAACATATAAAAAACATATAAGATCGCATAGGAGCACATAACACATAAGCATAATATTCTAGATGCAAAAATACTAAAAAAAGCGGTAAAACAAATAAGCATGTAAGCACGCAAAAGCAAATAAACCTTAATTTTACACCGGAGCTTAATTTACAATTTAAAAGGAGGGAAATTAAAATGTCCTATCTATTATACTTTCTATCTAATTACACTATTCTTGCTAAAAATATGAGAAAAATAATCTAACTATTACATTGACTAGCTAAAATACAAATATTATATTTTTTCAAAATAATAAAAATTTAAAATTAAATAAATTAAATATGTAAATATGCAACAAGTACATAAAATAAGAAATAAACAAATAATAATAAAAATAATGCATAAAATCATATTGGAACATATTGGAGCACATAAAAAGAAAAACAGATAATGATAGTACCTTTTTGAAGACCCTGGTACAAATACTTAAGAAAATGAACACACACGTCAATGTATCACGATATAAATAGACAAAATCCTAAAAATATGTAAATATTGACAAATTGGGGTAAAATGTAAATTCTAGCAATTAAGGGACTAAAATAAAATTTCTATAAATCTTGAAGGGGCAAAATTGGAAATTAAAGCAAATCTAAAGGGGCAAAGATGCAAATTAAGGTGAAATGAGGGGACAAAACAATAATTTTCAACAAAAGTGGGCAAAACATAAATTACAGGGCCTAATTGAAAGAACATAAAATCTAAAAGGGTTACTCTACAAATTGTAGACTTAACGGCATAAATTAATTTTTTTTTTTTTGAGAGACGGCATAAATTAATTGGTAGTAAAAAAAAAAATGACTAAAATAGATAAAGTGGAATCAATTATCTAAACTAATTTGAATTAATTAATTGATTTACCAAATCATAAACAAAACACTCGTGATTACTACATTAAAAGAAAATAATAAAAACAAAGAGCAAAACATAAAAAAAATCATAAATGAACTTGCATTGGTGACCATGAATCAATTAATTAACTTGATTTGATTATCTTAACAAAATGACAAGAAACAATTAATAAAAGAAACAATCAAAAGGCATAAAAGTCTGCGGAACCCAAATTCCCGTCCATTCAGCTTTCTTCTTCACCGAAAGTCCCAGACCATTCAAATCATATTCTGCAACTTTTGGCTAATTCCTTTCTTCTTTATTCCCTAAAACCCGAATTCCATTTCCTCAAGGCCTTCAATTCCATAACACAAATTCTTCCCTCCCAATTGGTTCTTCAACCGAGAGTTCAATCAAAATCCCCAAAAGTCAATTATTCTCCTCTTCACCTCTAAACTCATAAACCAAAAAAAATCATGGCAAATCAAGCACTGAATCGTACAAGGTTGGGCTTGATGCAGAAAATATTTAAAAGGAACCCAGGACTTGACTTTTTGAATGAGAAAGGATAAACGGGTGGTGGTGATTGTTTGTGATTTTGGTGCATGGGCTTGATTGTTGGTTTTTCTTGCAGGTTATGGTGTATACGGTGTCAAGGGAGATGGACATGGTGGAAGTGGGTGATGTTTTAATATCTGATATGGGTGGATGTAGGTGGTTATGGTGACCGTTTGTGATGGTTTTGATGGAGGAAACTGTTTTGGGGAACTAACAGGGGATGGGTTGGTGAAGAAGCTAGGCTAGTGATAGTTATGGAAATAGGGCAGCAGGTGGTAGAAGGGTGGAGGAAGATTGACTTTGGGAGTTGTTTTCTGGGGTTGGGCAGCGAAGACAGATGGAGCTGGGGTCTGGAGTTTAGGCAGTGATTTATTGTGAATTGGGTTCTGAGGGTGGCTCGGGGCGAAGAAATTGGTGGTTGTCCGATAGTTGTGATGGTGAGAATGGTGAATTTCAAGTTAGTTTTGGTTACTTGTTAATATTCATGGGCTGCTGATGCTATGAATTATGGTTTATGGATTGAACTGTGGTGGTTATAGATTGACTGAGGGTTGAATTGTTGGGAGAGGCTTGGGTAGTGGTGGTGGAGGAATTGGAATTCGGTTCTGATTTGGTTGTCTAGTTATAAGAGGGGGCAGTAAATGAAGGAGGAGGGTGGCAGGTGGAAGGTTGCTAATGGTGGTTCTGGGGGTTGGAGATGTGATGTTGGATGAACTGATGGTGGTTCTAGGGAAGAAGTAGTAGTGGCAGGGGAAGGGATTTGCAATGGTAATTGGTGGTGATTTGTGGTTTTCCGATGATGAAGGGACAAAAGAAAGGGAAGTTCTGGTTATTTAGCAGAGGAGAGAAACCAGAAAAAATCAAATCCAAAAAACAAAAACAAAACATAAAAATCAAAAAGAACAAAATATTCAACCCAAATTTTCAAATACACATATAATTAATCAAATTCACATAGGAAAATAGAAGAAAATGAATCAAAACAACAGAAGAACTCACCTTTTTTGAAGTTGGAAGAGAATCTGAATGGTGAACAGTAAAGGTTTTCCTTGAAGAAGCGATGAACAGTAGCCCTCCTGAAAAGGAACGGCTAAGTGTGTGTTTTTGTGGTGTTTTGGTATGTGTGTTTTGATCTTTTTTGGATAAGATTACATGTGTTTTTAGGGCTTTCTAATTTTTTTTTTTTGTTTTGCTGATTAAAAGGGGATATTTATAGGCCACTTGTTTTGCTAGTCAAGAATGCTATAAAATAACGAAAACGCCACCGGTATTAAAAATGCTAATTTTATTAAAAAATATATTTTTTTTAACCCCAAAATTAAAAATTAATACAAAGAATCTGACAGCAATCTCTAAATTTTAAAAAAGAATTCACATTAGATTTCAAAAAATAAAAACTAGAGCTCAAAACTGAAAAAAAATGCGCTCGGGGTGTAAAATGACGATTTTGCCCCTGGACAACGAAAATACACAAAAAATAGCTATTGACTTAAAAAAAATTACTAAAAATTAAAAATAAGCTTAAAACACTAGAAAATGCATTTATGACTCAAAATTGACAAAAAATGAATTTATTCTGTAAAATGACGATTTTGCCCTTGGATAATGAAAATTCACAGAAAAATAGCTATTGACTTCAAAAAATTACCAAATTAAAACAAGCTTAAAACACTAGAAAATGCCTTTATGACTCAAAATTTGTCAAAAACTGAATTTAAACTGTAAAATGACGATTTTATCCTTGAATGCAGTATATACAGAAAAAAACAGTGATCGTCTCCTAAAAAATAAAGAAAATTTAAAAACATACTTAAAGAACTAGAAAAATAAATTTAAGACCTGAAATGAGCTAAAATGGTGTTCGCGAGCCGAAATTACCATTTTGCTCTTGTGCTAAAAAATATAAAAAGAATACCAATTAAATTTGAAAAAATCACAGAAAATTAAAAAAAATACATATGAAAGTGAAATGTGAATTTAAAAAAAACCCCCAAAACTAATGAAAAAATATTTACAGATAAAAATTACTATTTTGCCCCTCGAGATTATTGAAAATTTAAAATTTGATCCCAAAAATGCAAACATGTCCTCTAATATTTGAAAATAAATGGTGTGTCAAAATTTGGTGTCTACGTCAATATGGAAAACATGGACTACAAATGAATCTTCTTTGTGCTCATGCATAGGTGATTCTTTTGAACAAGCCTCTATTTTCATGAACATTTCGAAGAAAGAAGCAGGAAGAAAACTTCTGTTGGATCTAAAGAGGGGTCTTTTGAAGCAAATCATTAGGCAAATTGATTCCACAAGCCAACTGCGGAAGAAAGGGGTATATATATATGGGACAATCCTTTGTAGTTTGTCTGATTTTTATCTTCAAAAATTTATGTTCTTTCATGTTGCCTTTTACTGATGTTCCCTCTTCCTTGTGTTAACTTATCAATGGTCTTCTATGTCAATGGATTTCAGCTGATATGGATTATATATGCTTTATTTTGTGTGATTCTAGACATGATACTCTATTTCCAATTGTAATGAAATGGAAAGAATTTGGTTTCATTTCTAAGTATATAAAGATTTGCTATTCTAGCTTAAAAGAACATGAGAATAGTTATTATCCCAATAGATAGGTGATTTTAATTTTCGAATGGCAATCAATATTTTAATGTTCTCTCTTTTTAATATCTTCTTTTAGTGTTATGTGGCTCTTAACCTGTTGCTATACTATTTGGTATTCAGAATGGAGTGCTACTGAATCATCTGATGACGTTGAGAAACAAGAGCTTAGGGAGGTTGCAGATGAAGAGGACTTCGCTTAATGTAACATTTGGCTTATTGCCTTGTAATTTTAGTAATAAATTCTCAATTTATCACCAACAATTCTTACATTTGATTTTGGGGTTTTAGCTATTACAATTTTTTTCATTGTTTAATAAAATTGTTAAATGCAATTGCTCAAGTTTATATCAACATTTGCTTAAGTTTGCAACAACCCAAATATTTGGTTTATGATTTATTTTAGAATGCGTCTATTTTCCGTAATGATTCATCAATAATTTGGTCGCCAATTGCAACCAATTTAAAGTTTATAAGAAGTTAATAAACAATAGCCATGCAATAAACTATATTTAAGCGATTTATAACTAAACTTTCTAACAAAATCATCCAATAATTAAAATTAAAATTTTAAATTACGGATTAATAAATATTTACAACAACATTTTGGAAAGGAAGATTTTCTCGCCAAAAAGCAAGGCAGGAACCTACTAAAGCTTGTTAGAGTGGAAATTTTCCTAGCTAAAAACATTATATTGGCTTGGTGTACAGTAATTATGTCAAAAGATCCCTTGCTAATTTTATATTATTAGTGAGGATTCTCAATTTTCCTCGCCAAACACCTTGGCCATTTGCAAGGAATGCAGGTTTTTGTGAGGACATTTTGACTTCAATAGAGAGGAAATTTTTCTCGCCAAAGTATCAAAGTTATTAGCGAGAAAGATACCTCCTCGCTATTGATCTACATCATTAGTGAGAAAGACAAATGCAATCCTCGCCAATGACTTTTAGCGACGAGCATCTAGCAACATTCAGCAAGAATGTTGGCTAGGAAGCACTTTCCTCGCTGAAACTGATTGGCGAGGAAGTCAAAATTTTTGGCATGGACTTTGTTTCCTCGCTAGTTTCACTTTTTGTTGTTGCTTCAACAGTTAACTCCTTCGCTCATTTTCTCAAGAAAGGAAATGGAGTTGGGAACTGGATCCTGTTCTAAAAATAAAGACCATTAAATCTTCTTAACTCCTTCCAACGAAAAAGTATAAAGAATTGGATGGCAAGACTTGCGCTTGGATCAACCTTGTAATGATACTGACTTCAGTTTAAGGGAGACAACCATGCCACTTTAATCATAGGAGAAATCTTCCTCTTTGTTTTAATGTAAAGGTGTCTGACATAAAAAAAAAAAGGTGTCTGACATAATTGAGCTTGGTGACATATTAAAGAAATAAACTAATCAATCAGTGTATTTAACTGAAATTTTTGAAAGAAAATCAACTTGCAAAATTATATCTGAAAAGATAAAAGTGATGAATGAATTTTTCTATGGTAATTTGAAGTTGGATTCATAAATTCAGAAACAAAAATTCGTCTATTTCTTTACTTTGTAAAAGTTTGATTAGTTTTATTCTGATAACCTAGTAACTTGAACTCAACTTGATAACATCCTGCAGCGAATTCATCCATAGATACTGCAGAAGTCAATTCACATTTCTGATACACGGACCAATATACTATGATAGTGGCGGGAAGCTAGATCAAAATCTCCCTGCATAAGATGGTACCTGGTTGCATGTCAAGTTCCTGTCATTTAGCAGAAAGACGTACCCATTGAGAAATAGAGAATTTGCTGAGACAAACATTTAAATAACCCAAGAATCAAGTCAGAATTTGTACCAAAAACAACCAAAAAGGCAACAGAAAAAAAAAATGTAGAGTTCAATCTCATGCATGTTGCACCTGTGTGCTTTAAGACCATGAAAGCTGAAAGTCATGCTTCACAATTAAACATGAGTTACCGGGCAGTGGGAGTTGTAGTATAAGGGTAACATCTGTACTGCTTGTATCATAACATCAGTTCCTTCGAAGATTTTTGAAGACACCTTATCATTTCAATAGGTTGTGAATAATGAAATATCAATTGTATAGTTGTTGTAGTTAATTTCACAAGGCAGAATGTGCAGTGTTCGGGAAATAATACTGTGAGCAAAAGTTACTACGGACACAAAAATATAGTCATAAAAATATACAGACGGATACAAGTGTTATAACTGCAAAAGACCACCTCCTTTCGAACAGTCACTTAGAAATTTTCTTCATCGAGAAATCGTAAGATTAAGAACACAACTTCTCTGCTGAGTGATGACATTTTAGAAGGATAAACACATTTATTCTGTACATGAACTTTTGAATTTAATTCTTTATTTAATTGCAAATCATATGTGAAACAAGAAAATATATTTTGTGTTGTTCTCAACTAGTTTTTTACTACATTTTTGGATTTTTTAAGCCAAAATCAGTTTTTCTAAAAATCACAAGCTATTGAGAATATGCCCTTTATGGCATGAAGAACATACCTTCACCTGTGGAAAAAAATTTGGTTGATGCAGAAGCCAATGGTATGAAACAAACTAGAATAAAAAACAGTTTGATACGAAGAAGAGTGATTAAAGAAGAAAACATAGGATAGAAGCCTGAGAATCTGTCTTCATAAAAGGCAAATCTAAGTCTTAATTAGTATGCCAACGTTCAGAAGCAGGCCGAATGACAACATCAACTCCACAAAAATAGGCATGCATTAGGAATATTACCATCTCAATAGGTAATATGGTAAAACAACAGTAAAAGCAATTCCAAAGAAATCATTCTAAACACAATGCAAAACATGCCTTGAACAATAAGAAGGGTAGCCATAGACAATTTATGGAGACAGCAAGCAAGTGAAAGAAGCACTACATGCCTAAGTGCTTGAACATTGCGTGTTAGGCCGAGCCACACCTAGCATGAACATAAAAAAGGGAAGCAAAATCAATCCTGTGAGAAAAGAAGCACCTAAAAAACAGAAGGGAGTCAGAATAAAAATGTTGAATAGTAAAATCAAAATGGTTCTTTTTCTATTATAAAAATATTGAATAGTAAAATCAAAATTGTTCGTTTTCTATTAGTTCTTTGTCAATCTTGCATTAATGTCCGTCCAAGATTATGAATTACAGATATCCTGGATAACTGTGTTTTTTCATTTTTCATCAATTATACATTGCACTATATCTAAAAGGTCTAATTACAGTAAATATTTCTCATGAACAGATCCAAGGAGAAAATAATAAATGATGCTGAGGGAAAAGAAAAACTAAGAGAATAGACTCCATCAGAATAGACTTCGTCGCCTATGTAACCAAATAATCAAGGGCCTCGTAGGTGTTTTTCAAAAAAAAAAATACTTTACAGACTAAAACCTAACTCATTTGCTGCACAGAGATTTTGCTTTTTATAGTTAATGGTTAACATAAATCCAGACAAAGCATTTTCCACAATTTTGTTGCAAGAGCAAACTACAAAATTAGAGACAATCTACTGAACGAGAACACAATCAACCTAGAATACAGAAAGAAACATTGATTTAAACACCTTAAATTCCTCCACCTTTAAACACATAGCGAGAAAGCAAAAAGCACAATACCATTCAAAACAAACCTTGATTACAGTAGTTCAATCAGTACATGTACAAATGTAAGACATAATAATATGTGATGATCAACTCGTGTAACTAAATGAAACTATTGTTTATGTAAGTTTTCATTAGGCATTCAGCTCTAGCACTTTTCCGCCTGTAACACAATTTTGCAATCCTAAGAGAATCTCTTGAACAACAATATCCTTTTCCATTTTGCAAAAGACACTCAACTGTCATATTATTCATTGTTAAATGTTTTGATTTTATTTCCTTGAGTGCTTGATGAAGCATACTGGAAAAACCACTTCCAAAAGTACTGCAAATTCCTCGTTCACACCAACATTGTCAAAAAACACCTGTCCATTTGAAAAAGTTTAAAGCTGAACTGACTCATCCAAGGCTAGGTGCCTTTTCAAATAAGATACATGACACTTTCCAGGAAAGGATATGATCACAAGAGCCCACAGCAGAAGCTCCAGGATGGTCCAATAGTTTAAAGCTGGCAATAAACATTGGGAATCATAGAGAGCCTTCTTGCAAATTAAAAGAATTATGGCATACCATCACCTGTAATATCCTCAGTTCAGATGATCAATAGCATCCTGAGTTCTTAGTTGACCATCAAGCCATCCAACTGCTATTTTGGCTCCAACAAGAGAAAGTAATTGATCACCCTTATTTTAGATGCCCAACGTGTTGGTGCATGAACCATAGTGACCTACAACAAGCATCATGATCTGAACTTGAAGATGGTGCTTATGACAATAACTAATCAAAGCTATAGTAGACAAACATAAGATTAGAAGCAGAAATAAAGAAGAAACTACTCTCTCTCTCCCCTCCTCTCCCTTTTTTTTGTTCATTGTGGGCAAAAGAAATCTGAAACTCAAAGCAGCAGCACATCACTTAAGTAAGCAGTTGTAATAATAACAGTAATCAACTGTAAACTACATTGCAAATGCATTCGGCTTTTGAACAATTTGCAAGCAGGGATGACAATACATTTATAAAATCTGCATTAAAATTGATTCAATTCGTAATACATATATCAGTATTGCCTGCATAATATTCTTTAATTTGACTTCACTAACTTATGTACAATTTTGGTTGAACTCAACTGACCTTTATGCAATCATGTACTGATAATGTGTTCTATTCTGTGGAGTCCGAAAACAGCAACTTCGTTCCTTGACTAAACGACCTGGGTCGCTCCAATGATTTGTGTCCTCAATCTCCTCTTCATCTTTAAATACATCATCCACTACCTCAACAATTGGACGAATTAGCAACGTTTTAGCAGACAACCTAAGGCTGACGTTCCTCTCAAGACAACAAGCCACAAAACTTTTTGCATCCTGTGACAAATAACGTGGAATTTTAGGCGTTTGATTCTCCTCCTGCAGCTTTTTCAGGATATTAGCCACAGCGTTCGGACCAGCTTTCACATTCCAAGCAGGATTTCCAGTCAACATCTCAAGCACAACGCTTCCAAGAGGCCAAATATCAGCGCGAGTATCTTGCACACCATCAGTAGCTGCCTCGGGTGATAAAAACATTGCAGTGCCCCTCCAATAAGGCTCCAAAATCCACTTTTTGCTGTGTTGTCTGACCCTCTTTGCCAATCCAAGATCACAGATTTTTGCTGTAAATTCTACACGTCTGCTCTCCCATGTAGACGATTTAGGCAGCAGCAAAATATTCTCTGGCTTTAGATCGCAATGCACGTAACCAACTCTATGAACGTGGTTCAATCCCTTAAGAATAGACCTAGTATAGCACCAAACCTCCGACTCGGGCAACAATTTGTTGCCTGCTTTGTTTATTCTGTTTGCCATGGTTCCATTGTCACCAACTGTAATTGTAATACCAAGGACCTTTAGGGGTATTCTGGTAATTTGGGATGGTTGGGGTGAATATGTAAATTGAAAATTTACGAGGGACTCAATTGCAAATTTGATAACTTGTTTTCTTTACCCAAATGGACAGACTTTCTTTCTCTCTTCTTTCATTTCTCTCTTCTTTTCTAGAACGCCCCCTCTCTCTCTCTTGCTCTCTCTTTCTCTCTCTAAAATCTCTCTACTCTTGCTTGAAGGAGGTAGTGGAGACTTGAATTTCTAAGGGCAAATAAGAAGAGGAGACCTTGATCCTTTTAACCAAGGTAAATTTTCAAACCTAACTTTACATTTCATGGGTTTTGGTTATAGTAGGAGTAGTGTGATTAGTGGTTGATTTGGGAAGTTTTATGGTCCTTATGCTTATATAAAATGTGTTTATATTGGTATGGGTGAATATGTGTGAGTTTGTGGTTGATTTATGAGGAATGTGGGTGAAGAACTTTGAGAGATTATATGTGATTTGTGGTTGGGTTTTGTGATTTATGAAATGTATTATGTTGATGTGTTGTTTTCTTGGCATACGAAACCGTTTTGGAGCTGATTTGGTGATTTGATGATGTTGATTGAGATTGGAGAGAGTTGACTGTGGGAAAATCGTGTTGCAGGGCAGTCTGGGTGCTAGCCGCGACCCCAGCTGCACCTGCGGTTGGAACCGCGACTGGAGTGACCAAGAGTCTGACCGTGGCCGCGGCATGGGCCGCGCCACAGATGGCGATCCGCGGGTCAGCTTCTTTACTACCCTATTTGCTATATCAAATGGCTTGATTGTGATTATGTTCTCATATTCTATGACTTAATAATGTATGTGATACAAATGAATGATCGAATAATGAATTGTTTGTACAATGGAGTAATGTATGAATGATGTTGTATGTTTGACCGAACTGACCGGGTAATAGTCAGTAGGACCGGACTGGCCGGGTAAAAGTCAGTATGACCGAGCTGACCGGGTTAAAGTCAGTCTGACCGAACTGACTGGGTAAAAGTCAGTATGACCGGGCAACCGGGTTATAGTGAATGACTGGATATCCAGGGCATGGTTGAATGAATTGAACCTTTGTTTGAATGTGATGATGCTTTGTTTAAGCGCCTTGTCCGGTTTTGATAATTGATATTAAATTCATGGTTAATTGTGCATTGTCTAGATTCTTCATAGTTATATAGGCTATTACTTATGTGCTTTGAACGTAGTTATATATTGACACCTTCAAGCCACAAGGTGATACTTTTGCCACTTACTGAGTGATTTTGTCACTCACCGCTCTCATTTTGTTGTGCAGTGACAGGTGAATTGTAGAGGAGGGTTGTACTAGCATTCGAGATACTCAAGGTGATTAGATAATAGTATGCTAGTGAGATTTTGATAGTTATGTTATTTATGTTACTTAGACTATACTGGTACTATATTAAGTAAGGTTGAGACTCTAGTGATTGTATTCGACATCTAAAATTGTGTATCTGAAACATTTAAATACTATGGTAGTGGATGATAATGTACTTGTACCTAATATTATTATTCTACTTGGGATATTGTTAATGGCTTTGTATTTGTAATATTTGGGGCATTCATGTTAGATGCTTGGACCTTTGAACCTTGTGACTCAGCTTAGCCTAGTCACAGCGGTGTTATGTCCCGGGTACGGGGCGTGACAGTAATCTCGTCGCTGAAGCTACAAATAATATAGGGACATCCACGGATATTGCTTAATACTTCTTTCTCCTCTTGAATTGATTGTGAAACGGAAAGCTCGGCTGATTTCACAGCCATAGCTAATGGAAAACTACTATTGTCTGTGGATGATAGCTTTTTTGACGTAATTGCTAAATAAACTGAACCAAAACCTCTTTCGCCGAGCATTTCACCTCTTCGCCATGCAACACCATCGCCGTGTTTATTCTTGATAAGGCCGGTTTCTTAAAACTGATCATTATAATCATCTCCTCTGTTTCTCTTCATTAGTATCTTTAGCTTCATTCTCAAAATTCTTTCCCAGTTAATTTTCAAGTTTCAGTTGATTTTTGTAGTCAATGACAAGAAAATTGAAAAAGTATTTGTGCGCTTAAGTGAAGATTCAAGAATGTAGAAAGCCTGTTAAGAGAACAGAGTAGTGGGCATATTTTATCTACTTAGAATCTGACCTATCCTATCAAATTTAGGATACACATTTTCAAAATTAGGAAATGCATTTTTGAGTTGATGTTGGAAAACTTGGTGAACTATTAAGGCTGTTAGAGTACTAATTTGCTCTTAAAGAAATTTATTCCTTACCTTTCTTCTGGTGCTTTTATTTTAATAATAGGGGCATGCATGGGCCTTTTGGTCTTTTAGACCTTTTGGGGGAAAATATAGTATATAATCTCTTTAAAGACTTGAATGCAATTTTATCGAATTTGATTTTGACCCCCTAAAAGACTAGGGCTCTTCCTTTCTGCTTCACTCTTTCTTCCACTCTCCCAACTCTCTTCATCTAAATTCTCCCCTCCATTTTCTTGAAGAAGGTAGTGAGCTCTCCCACTCTCAAAGGGAACCAAGTGGAGGAGTTCTTGATTCTTCCATACCAACTTCTCCTCAAGGTAACTCTCTCTCTCTCTTCCAAAGTTTAATTTCACTTTCTTAGTTTGACTCCTTAATTTTGGTGGGAGTGATAGTAGTAGACTTGTGAAGTCTTTGGGTCTTCGGGTCTTTAGGCTTCTAAGGGTTTATGCTTGTGTTGTGATGTGTGAGTGTGTGAGTAGTGTGATTTCTTGGCATTGGTGAAATATGGGTTTAGATCCTTGAGGATAATGTGTGATTCTTGGATGTGACTTATGATATATGTGGTATATTGTGTTAATATAGTGTTTCTTTGTCATATTATGCCATTTTGGAATTGTTTTGGTGTTTGGCTCGAGCTAGAGAAAGATGAATAATATTAGGTGTGAGTTCTTGGTGTTGCAGGTCGTTTCTGGGCCTTTTTTGGTGCTAGTTGCAACCCCATCCGCAACGCAGATGGAACTACGGCTGGATGGCCTAAAGTTTCTGACCAGATCCATGGCGTCATCCACGCCATGGACCAGTCCGCAGATGTGAGCCGTAGCCCTGCTCACTTGCGGCTCGACCTTCTGAAAGGAGCCGCGGGTGCTTTTTGTGATCTGTGGGTGCGGATCACCTTGGTCCACCGCGAATCATACTTTTTGGTGGGTTTTGTTTTGTTTTGTGTGCATAAGTCTAGGATTAGGTTTTATACAAGATTTATTGATAGAGTAAGACTATAATTGAGCATTATTTGTATGTTATAGGCAACCAAGGTGACTTCCACTACTTGGATTATTTGAATTAGTGCTTGATCAAGGTAAGTAGTACTTGTATCTCTTTGCTATTTGAAAAGTAGTTTTTACAGCCTAAATGATTTGAAATACTAGTTTATCTATAAGTGAGCTTGAGATTGGATATATGTTGATTTTATTATGAAATGATACATGTTGTCTGATTGTTATGTAAATGACATTGTTTATGAGCTCTTGTATGTGAAATGGATTATGACGGGACTAGTTCCTTAACTTTGGTGTTGTAGTAGAATCTTTGAACCGTACTAACCAGGTGATAGTTAGTTTTGAACCGAACCAATCGAGTGGTAGTTAGTTTCGAACCGTGTTAATCGGATCGTAGTTAACAACTAGACATCCAGGGTCATTTGTCCACTAACTACTTGAGCTCTTCTTGAATTGATATATGTCTATGCTTTGGAATTGTATTTGTTTATGAATTGGCCACATATTTTATGAATGACGGTGAACTTTGATTTTGAATTGAAAGTTGCATATGTCTATGTAACAAGCTTAAGCCCCAAAGAAAACTTTACTACTTACTGGGTGATTTATCACTCACCTTATGTTTGTAACTCACAGGTGATGACTTCGTAAAAGAAGGTTGGGAACACTTTTGGGCCTCATAGTTATAGCTTAGTGTAGAGATAGATGAGGTTATTTTGTTTATTGATGTATAGCCATATTTTTAGTATAGATTAGGTTATACAAGTGAGCCCCAATTATTTTTGTGATGGGTTATTCACTATGTGTATGTATGAATGGTGTATATTTTGGTTATGAAAGAAACGATCTTCTTTTGGGAATAATTGTGTAATTTTTAAGTTTTGAGTTGTGTTAGATGATTTGTATTATCGTTTAATCTTGTGTCCTAGTTTAGCCTACGGCATGGCAGGTGCCACGCCTCAGGGCGTGACATTTTTAGTGGTATCATTGCTTAAGTTTGATCTTGTGTGCTACCTTAAGTATGAAAATGGATTGAATGCCTAGAGATGACTTAGGGAGTGTGTGCCTTTAAGCATTAACATTCATTGAGTAGTGCTCGATAGAATCTAGGGTTCATGTGTTTCTAACAAGGGTTTTGTGCAGAATGCCACCACGAAGTAAGCAAAGATTAGAAGTTGTTGGTGGTGGAAGTGGCAAGTGAGTAGTGGATGACACCGAGCCGTCGGTGGAAGAACGAGGCCCAGATAGAGAAGAGGGCGAAAAAGAAGAAGACTTGAACGTTCCTCTCGGGAGTTTTATGGTGGATGCTCGCCGAACTTCTCGAGTACCTCGGGAGGAGGGAACTTCTCACGTGACTCCTCCCCTATGACCAAGAAACGTGGGCCCTCTTCCTCCACCCCATCTAGATCCCACGACCCTAGCAGTCACTTATCAATTTCTTCATAGTTTCCAAGAGTACCAACGGTAACACGGTGGGAATCAAGGAGTTCAAGGAGACGACCTAGGTAGCATGCCTACCACTTTAAGGAGCTAAGCAAGGTGAATGTCCCCACTTTCAATGGGAGCCCAAATCCGAATGTGGCAGAGAAGTGGCTCTCCCAAATCGAGAAGAAGTTTCAAACCATGCAAGTATCGGACCACATTTTCCTCAAGTGGTCCTCTCCTTCTTAGTTGGAGAGACCGAGAAGTGGTAGGATGATGTGTCCCTAAATTTGGCTTCCACGGGACATGAGTTGACTTGGGGAGACTTCAAGCGAATCTTCCTCCAACATCACTTTCCATTAGAAATCTGTATCCAAAAGATCCAGCAGTTCAACAATTTGAAGCAAGTGTCTACCTTGGTGGCAGAGTACTACTCCACTTTCCTTTCTTTAGGTCGTTTTGTCCCATCTGTATTGGTAGACAAAGCCGTCAAGATGGTATCATTCAAGGGTGGATTGAATGGCCGAATTCAATCTAAAATCTCTAAAAATTTCTACACCTCATGTGACTAAGTGTTGAGGCAAGCCTAGATGTTGAGCAAGACATCAAGAGAGAGGATCCGGAAGCAACACAACGGGCCAAATCATTTGTAGTTCTAGGGCCACGTCCTAGTGGAGGATCGTCTTTTCAAGCGATGAGGCCACCTCGTCAAGGCAATGCACCAAGGCCAATGGTTTCACAATCGAGTGGCTCTACTCTAACGCTACCAATGAAGTGGAGTTTTTCGAGCGCAACCAAGCTTTGTAAGTGTGCTCTCGAGTGCATTCTGGTGAGTGCAAATGGAAATCCAGGGCATGCTTCGTATGCGGGCAATTCAAGCACCGAGTGAGTAATTGCCCCAACCCGAAGCAAGCAACTGCAAGTCAAGCAGTCTCCAACGGCAGTCAAGCCAACTCCAATCAAGTCCACTCCATCGCTAGTCAAGTGACTCCCAAGCCAAGTGGAGGTGACAACAAGCAAGGGACGCTAACAAGTAGCAACACCAACCGGGCACCGATAAACTCTAAACTGTACACTTTGACTCCATCAGAGGTGGAGGGATTAGAGGATGTGGTGATAGGTATGATGACGGTTAACTTCCTCCCAGTTTATACCTTGTTTTATTGTGGGGTATGTTATTCGTTTATTTCTAGAAAGTTTGCATATTTGATGAATGTCGCACCATGCATGTTAGATGAATCGTATAGAGTGGAGATGTCGGGAGGAAAAGTCTTGGTCTCAAATTTTGTATATAATGCATGTGTGTTAGACTTAAGAGGAAGAGAATTTGTAGCCAATTTTGTGCAGTTGAACATAGGGGCTTTTGATGTAATATTAGGTATGGATTGGTTGTCGGATAATTATGCCTACATGGATTGTCGAAAAAAAAGGGTAGATTTTCATATTCCAAATACCTCTCTTTTTACTTTCCAAGGGTGTTTTTGAAAACCCGGAAAGGAGAAATCTTTGCTTGGTCTATCCGCCCTTCAAACTTTCAAAACCATTAAAAAAAGTTGTGATTGTTTCCTGGCGTATGTGGTAGACACCGACAAGAAAATAGAGGTGAAGTTAGAAGATATTTCTATTGTGAGAGGGTTTCTGGAGATTTTCTCAGAAGAATTACCGGGGTTACCACCAAAAAGGGAGATTGATTTTGAAATCGATCTGATACCCGGGGTGGAACTCATTTCCAAGGCTCCATACCGTATGGCTCCAGTGGAGTTGAGAGAGCTTAAGGTTCAACTCCAAGAGTTATTGGACAAGAAGTTAATCTGACTGAGTGTGTCACCTTGAGGTGCTCCGGTCTTATTCGTGAAGAAGAAAGACGGTAGTATGCGTTTGTGTATAGACTACTGGGAGCTCAATAAAATCACGGTGAAGAATAAGTATCCTCTACCTCGAATTGATAATTTGTTCGATCAACTGAAGGGGGCTAGATTGTTTTCTAAGATTGACCTTCGCTCGAGATATCACCAGTTGTGGATTAAACTGGAGGATATCTCTAAGAGCGCTTTCCAAATTAGGTATGGGCATTATGAGTTTCTCGTTATGCCTTTCGGACTAACAAATACTTCTGCTGCTTTCATGGATTTGATGAACAGGTGTTTAAGGAGCAGTTAGATAAGTTTATCGTAGTGTTTATAGATGATATATTGGTGTACTCTCCAAATGAGGTAGACCACCAGAACCACTTAAAGGAGGCCTTGCAAATTCTAAGGCGTGAGTAGCTATATGCGAAGTTAAACAAGTGTGAGTTTTGGCTCTGAAGTGTCTCCTTCTTGGGACATTTTATATCGGAAGAAGGAATTTCAATGGATCCTTGGAAGATTGAAGCAATTGTAGATTGGTCTCGACCAACCAATGTGGTAGAAGTTCGAAGTTTCTTAGGTTTGGCGAGATATTTTCGGAAGTTCGTGGAAGGCTTTTCTTCCATGGCGATGCCATTGACTCGCTTGATGCAGAAGCAAGTGAAGTTCGAATGGACTCCGAGATGTGAAGAAAGCTTTCAAGAGTTGAAGAATAAGCTTATGATGACTTCGATTCTCACACTACCATCGGAGTCGGGCAAGTTCATCATTTATAGCGATACTTTGAAAAACGGGTTAGGATGTGTGTTGACGCAGAACGACCGGGTTATAGCCTATGCTTCATGTCAATTGAAGCTCTACAAGCAAAATTATCCAGTGCACGACCTAGAGCTGGTAGCTGTGCTGTTGCTTTGAAGATTTGGAGGCATTACTTATACGGTGAGCAGTGTAAAGTTTTCATCGACCACAAAAGTTTAAAACATCTGTTCACTCAAAAGGAGCTCAACATGCAGCAGAGAAGATGGCTCAAATTGTTAAAGGACTGCGATCTCACCATTAGCTATCACTTGGGAAAAGCTAACAAAGTAGCAGACGCTTTGAATCGTAAGAGTATAAGTACTATGGCAGCAATGTTAGTGAGGCAAATGGAGGAGTTGAACTTAGAAATAGTTAAATCTACTCAAAATGTGCTAGCGGCCTTAATTGCTCAACTGACACTTGTGGTAAGAATCAAAGAAGCTCAAGGGAGAAATGAAGAGTTAGTGAAGCTCAAGGAGAGAATTGGGAGCGAAGAGTCATTTGACTTTCGTTTGCACGAGGATGGAAGCGTATGGATGAAGAATTGATTGGTTGTGACTAAAGAGGAAAAATTGAGGAATGAAGTCATAGCGGATTCTCATTCTTCTAAGCTTTCAATCCACCCTGGTAGTACTAAAATGTATCAGGATTTGAAGCAATTCTATTGGTGGAGCGGGATGAAAAGAGACATCGCAGAGTACGTGTCTAAGTGCCTTGTGTGCAAATAGATCAAAGCAGAGCATCAATGACCCGTCGGTTTGCTTAAGCCGTTGGAAATACCGAATAAGAAGTGGGAACACATAAACATGGATTTCGTAGTTGGACTACTGAAAACTAGGAGAGAGAATGATGCCATTTGGATAATAGTCGACCGATTAACAAAATCAACTCACTTTCTACCTATGGCAATGACAGCTTCTATGGATAATTTAGCCAATCTTTACATGGATTGGATTGTGCGACATCACGAAGTCCCAATGAGCATTGTGTCTGATCGAGATCCTCGATTCACCTCAAGGTTTTGGAAAAGTTTCTAACAGGTCATGGGTACTCGTTTGAGCTTTAGCACGGCCTATCATCCTCAGACTGACGGACAATCTAAGCGCACCATTCAAACTTTGGAAGACATGCTTAGGGCATGTGTTATGGATTTCGGAGGTAGCTGGGAAGACTCTTTAATACTAATTGAGTTTTCCTATAACAATAGCTACCACAACAGTATCGGAATGGCACCATTTGAAGCGTTATACAGACGGAAATGCGATTACCGTTATATTGGGATGAAGTAGGCAAAAAGACCCTCACTGGACCTGAGCTTGTGCGGTTTACCGTTGAAAAGTTAACTTTGGTAAGGGATCGAATAAAAGTGTCACAAGACCGGCAATGAAGTTGGGCTAACTTGAAGAGATGACCTTTGGAGTTTTAATTGGGAGATAAAGTATATCTCAAGGTGTCCTCGACGAAAGGTGTAATGCGGTTCGGCAAAAATGAGAAATTGAGTGCAAGATACATGGGACAGTTCAAGATCTTAGACAGAGTTAGAGACTTGGCGTATCAAGTAGCTATATCCCCTGCCTTGTCCAAGATTTACAATATCTTTCACGTTTTTCAACTCAGAAAGTACGTATCCGACTCCAGTCACGTGCTTGAGTACGAGCCCTTGTCTATCCAAGAAGATTTTATATATGGAGAAGGACCTCTACGAATCGTGGATCACAAGAGTCAAGTCTTAAGGAGAAGGACAATTTCGTACGTCAAAGCTCAATAAGCCAATCATATTGTTCGAGAAACGACTTGGGATCTCAAAAAGGAAATGAGAAAGAAATACCCGACATTATTCGACTCATGAGGTACGTAAGTTTCGATGCTAAAACCTTTTATTAGAGGGGGATAATGTAATAATAGGGGCATGCATGGACCTTTTGGTCTTTTAGACCTTTTGGGGGAAAATATAGTATATAATCTCTTTAGGGACTTGAATGCAATTTTATCAAATTTGATTTGGATCCCCAAAAGACTAGGGCCCTTCCATTCTTCTTCACTCTTTCCTCTCTCCCAACTCTCCTTATCTAAATTCTCGTCTCTATTTTCTTGAAGAAGTTAGTGAGCTCTCCCACTCTCAAAGGGAACCAAGTGGAGGAGGTATTGATTCTTCCATACCAACTTCTCCTCAAGGTAACTCTCTCTCTCTTCCAAAGTCTAATTTCACTTTCTTAGTTTGACACTTTTAATTTTGGTAGGAGTGATAGTAGTAGACTTGTGAAGTCTTTGGGTCTTCGGGTCTTTAGGCTTCTAAGGGTTTATGCCTGTGTTGTGATGTGTTAGTGAGTGAGTAGTGTGATTTCTTGGCATTAATGAAATATGGGTTTAGATCCTTAAGGATAATGTGTGATTCTTGAGTGTGACTTATGATATATGTGGTATATTGTGTTAATGTAGTGTTACTTTGTCATATTATGCCATTTTGGAGTTGTTTTGGTGTTTGGTTCGAGCTAGAGGAAGATGAATAGTATTGGATGTGAGTTCTTGGTGTCGCAGGTCGTTTCTGGGCCTTTTCTGGTGCCAGTCGCGATCCCATCTGCACTGCGAATGGAACTGCAGTTGGATGGCTCAAAGTTCTTGACCGGATCCGCGATGTCATCTGCGGCGCAGATTGGTCTGCGGATGCGAGCCGCGCATTCCTGCTCACTCATAGCTCGACCTTCTGAAGGGAGTTGCTGGCGCGAATCACACTTTTTGGTGGGTTTTGTTTTGTTTTGTTTGTATAAGTCTAGGATTAGGTTTTATACAAGATTTATTGATAGAGTAAGACTATAATTGAGCATTATTTGTGTGTTATAGGCGACCAAGGTGACTACCACTACTCGGATTATTTGAATTAGCGTTTGATTAAGGTAACTAGTACTTGTATCTCTTTGCTGTTTGAAAAGTAGTTTTTACAACCAAAATGATTTGGAATGCTAGTTTATCTATAAGTGGGCTTGAGATTGGATATATGTTGATTTTATTATGAAATGATACATGTAGTCTAATTGTTATGTAAATGACTTTGGTTATGAGGTCTTGTATGTGAAATGGATTATGACAGGACTAATTCCTTAACTTTGGTGTTTCAGTAGAATCTTTGAACCGTTCTAAACGGGTGATAGTTAGTTTTGAACCGGACCAACTGGGTGATCGTTGATTTCGAACCGTGTTAACCGAGTCCTAGTTAACAACTGGATATCCAAAGTCATTTGTCCACTAACTACTTGAGCTCTTCTTGAATTGATCTATGTCTATGCTTTGGAATTGTATTTGTTTATGAATTGGCCACATATTTTATGAATGATGGGGAACTTTGATTTTGAATTGAAAGTTGCATCTATATATGTTACAAGCTTAAGCCCCAAAAAGAACTTTACAACTTACTAGGTGATTTATCTTTCACCCTATGTTTGTAACTCCCAGGTGATGACTTTGTAGAAGAAGGTTGGAAACACTTTTGGGCCTCATAGTCATAGCTTAGTATAGAGATAGATGAGGTTATTTTTGTTTATTGATGCATAGCCATATTTTTTGTATAGATTAGGTTATACAGGTGAGCCCCAATTATTTTTGTGATAGGGTATTGACTATATTTATGTATGAATGGTGTATATTTCGATTATGAAAGAAACGATCTTCTTTTGGGAATAATTGTGTAATTTTTAAGTTTTGAGTTGTGTTAGATGATTTGTATTATCGTTTAGCCTTGTGAACTAACTTACCCTAGGACATGGCGAGTACCACGCCTCAGGGTGTGGGGCGTGACATTTATATTCTACTAGTTAAGAGAAAAGAGATGAATGAGTAAAAGTGTCGTCATTATTAGAAGTCAAATCTACCACTTCCTTCAAATCCAATGTTGGATACAAATTCAAAAAGATCTGGGAATTTCTTGATCAATTTAATTATGATAGGCCAGCTAGATAAAAATTGCACTCGGCGCCCATGCGTTTACTCTGCACATTTTCATAATCAGAGAGAATAGAATGCGGCTAATACCCATTGAAAATAAATTCTAGAAGAGTACATACCCATTGTTTCTTACTGTTAGAGTAGTAGAAGAATATGGCCAGATAGCTCAACTCCAAGCCGAGTCCAATGTTGTTGATTGTCATGATGGGAATGCTGTGTGGATGAACACATGGGAACGAATATAAGTGATAAGTGCTAAAGTGTATTAGTTTTTAATAGGTTTTTAGGGTAGATTTTTAGGGTTTTTCTATGAGTTTTCCTCTATTTCTTAGCTATTTCTTCTCATTTGTGATTTGAATGCCAAATTATGTAAAGATGTGATTTACATGTGATTTTGTGTCATTTTTGTAGGATTTGTACATTGCATCACCAATTTGGATCAATTTGGATAGCAATTGGATGATATTTTGAGATGATTTGAAGTTGGTGATGAGTTAAAGTCAAGAAATCCTCAAAGTGGTGCAAAGAAGCAATAGGGGAAGAAGGATTCGAAAAGAAACAGTTTGGCAGCCTGGGCATATTTCAGTGATTTGGTAATAACTTGAGTTAGAAATATTGGATTAAGGTGATTCATGAAGAATTTTGAAGCTAAGAGAATTTTCTACAATTCATATGAAGGCATCAAAGTCCAGTTCTTACGTTTCGAAGGTCAAGATTTCAAGTTATTGAAGCACATTTGTACTGCGAAGCTGTTACGACCAGTTCTTAGTATTTCAACTATATCTCAGCCTACGAACCTTCAAATGACGTGATTCTTATTAATTTGGAAAGTTTATTAAAAGGGCTAAAACTTTCATGTTTTGAAAAAAAGCTAGTTCAGTTTTCTTCAAGGTGAAATATCGCGTGGAAGATAAGCGAAACATTCTGACCAAGGCTGCGGGCAAGGCCTTACCACGGCCTGGGGTGCGGCCTTGGTTAGAAAGGGAGGACAAAAGGCCATGGGTAAGGCCTTGCCACGGCCTTAGCCATGGCCAAGTTGCGGAAAGTTGCATTTTTAAGCACTTTGGGGTGAATCTTTTGAGGGAAGAACCCTACCTCTTTGGAAAAGGAAAAAAGTGGTTTCTTTGGGTTTTAGGGCACAAGAAACACACTTTTACACACATCTAGAGAGATGTAGAGAAAAGAAAACAAGAGTAGAGGAGCAACTCAAGGACTTCAATGGTGCAAAGCAAGAAGACACTTCATCAAGATTCAAGGAAAGACTCAAGTCTTTTATCTTTTCTTATCTTTTGTTGGATTTATTCTAGTACTTATGATTTGAGTTGTAAGATTTAGACGGATGAATCCTAGACTATTGTGCTATTGATTTTATTTTTTGATTAATGAAATTTCAACTTTATTCTTAGATTTATTCATGAGTTTTAATGTTATTGAATTGGGAATTGCTAGCATCCTTTGATTCAATATTGATTTCATATGGGTAAATTGAGAAATCACTTATATGATTAGATCACTTCATGAGTAATAAGGCTTGTATGGGTTGCTAGAGATAGAATACATGAGTCTTTCCGATTAGATTTAAACCTAACCAAAACCATAAAATCCATAGAACATGAATGCATCTTTTTGGGGTTTTAATTGAGAAGAGATTCTAATTAATCAACTAAAGGGATAGAGGTTGTAATACTTGAGAACGATTATAACCTAGTTAAAAGATTTTAGGGTCTAAGTCATTGGCTTAATCATTAATCAAGTTAGAGTCATAGCATGTTTAGTTTAGGGGAATTTACATCTAGAATTCACCTCTACTATTGTTCATTCTCTCTACTGACTTCTAGATCATTTTTAGTTTGATAGCTAATTTTAGTTAATTTGCATTTTCATTGAGTTTGCTATGCATGTTGGATGGTTAGATAATATAAAGAAAGCTAGTACTAGTACTCACATAGTTCTTGTGGGATCGACACTCGATACTCCTACACGTTTTACTATAGGAAACGATAGGGGTACATGCCTAAGTATCCATAGTGTAGTTAAAGGGATATCAATAAGACCGAGAAACAACAGTTCGGCAAAGTAGGGATGGGAAATGCAAATGCAAACTTGAATCAACATATATACCTACGTTCTCAAACTTGGATCAGTATCGACTCGACTGAGTTCAAGGGTCCAGGGTTAATGGGTTGAATCGGATGACGTAATAAATACATCATTAATATATACACACACACACACACATATATATATGTATGTGTGTGTGTGTATATATACATATATATATGTATACGTGTATATGTGTGTATATATATACACATATATATACACTTTTTTATATATATATATATATGCATGTACATACATATGTGTGTGTGTGTGTATACATATACATATATATATGTATGTATATGTATAATACATATACATATATGTGTCTACACACACAAATATATATAAACAAAAATGATGTTTGTAATTACTTATGGTACAAACAAAAATATAAAGAAATAATAAATGTAATAGTATTTATATATACACGCACATACAAAATTGCAATATTTAAAAAGAGAGTGATTTGTCCTGCAATTGAAGTGGCCCTACAACCTATATGTTTGCTTGCCAGAACCTAGAAGAGACATGGACATCTCACATGGGTAGACATAAGTAGTGAATATATGGCCAGGTCATCACAACTTCTTCACACATCAATACCAATTACCCATTTTCTTGTTCATGCTAAACGCTCTGATTCTCTTCGAGAAAGTGGCTACTTGGCATTTTCCTCTCCCTCAAATGACGTGATGAGTTGACAACTCCTCCAACCATCACGTGATAGTGCCCTTCCATCCATCTAGCTAATTGACTAGAGTGCGTTGTGTGCATCGACCTATCAGCAACCGCTCCCCTAATCCTAATTTACTCTGCCCAAATTCCTCGGGTTTTGGCAGCTCTTTCAATTACTGGTCAAACTCGGTTTTAACCGATCAAATTTAATTTTTAATCGAGTTTGATCGACTTTTTTAAATATAATTTTTTAGCTTAATTTAAACTAAATGCCTGGCCAGTTCTCAATTAGACCGGTTCGACTGACAAGTCTAGTCCGAGTTTAAAAACACAGATATATATTACTATCAAATAATTGAACCCTCACCCCACTAGTATACTGCATAAATTCCCCCTCCCCCAAACAAGAGAAGGAATGAAAAATTAAGTGAAGGAAAATGGTCCTAAGAGTTGAGTAAATCCAATTTATTCAGTGCATATGTTTTATTTAGTATCATGTGTTTTATGATTACTTAATATTGTATAGAATGTCTACCGTTTTTTACAACATATGCCAGATATTTCGCTTTTCTAGTTCTTTTTCAATCTCTGTCAATATCCGAAGGTAAAAGCTTGACTAAATCCAGTTTAACCATTTTATATTTGACAATGATAGTTTATAAATATACATTTTTTTGTCTGATAAACATAGACACACAGTAATGTGTGATTAGAGAGATAAAGAGATTACACTAGAGTGATGAACAAACAGGAGGAGGTGAAATTTTCTGCAAAAATTAAGGATTAATACAAAGATTAGAAAAAAGGCTCAGATAAGCAACAAACCACAAAAATAATGTACAATGTAATGAAAAATGCAATTCTAACCCTTCAAAAATATACACGATAAGTTTTTTTTGATAGAGCAGAGGAATAAACCGATGATGCCAATGATATTTTGGATAAGATCTATATTTATCTTTCCTGAGACCGTGTATCTTTCCTGAGACCGTGGTTAAATATAAGATAAAGCGAGAGACCGTGGTTTTCACGAAAGAAGTTAATTACGATTTGGTATCTCACATTCTTGTCCTAGAAAATGGGGACATACAAGTTTCATTTCCCATTGTGTTTATAACGAAGAATGGATTATGAATTGTTATCTCACATCCTTATCCCAAGGAATGGTTATAACGAAAAAGGGGATTACTAGTTGACATCTCACGTACAAGTTCCATTTCCCACGAGTCTAAAATTAAAGGGTAAAAAATAGACGAACCAAATTGAATTAATGCCAATTTTAAAATGAAAAAAATAAAGTTATTTTGAAGTGACAAATGATTACATAAAATTTTAGCAAAGTTTACCCTCATTTCAGCATAATTGCTCTTTTTCACTAACGTATTACGTACACTTCAAATTGTGAAAAATGAAAAGGACCTATCAACATGTATTAACTTGAAAATATTGTAACTCAACATGTATTAATTTGAAAATAGTGCAGGCTATGTTGAAAACTTATGGCAACATATTGATCAAAATTTATTTGTTTATTGATTAATTTTTGTGCTTATAATCAATTTTTTTGAGGATTAAATTTCCGATGAAGCTCACTAGGAAAACATTTTTTTTAATTTTCTAAGCATTACAAATTCACTGACACTACATAAAGCAAATAATGGCTTGTTGCTATCAACCTTAGTAATAACACTAATTTTTCATTTAGATTTGAAAATCATGAGGAGAACAAATTGTGAGTGACATTTATAGCATAGGTGTTTTGATCCTAAAACTTACGGATGTGATACATCTGGACATTCAATCGGATGATGCTGAGGATAAACAAATCATACGATGGGTGACCAACCAACAGAATTCGATCGGATGATGGCTGAAGAGTTTTTCTTTTTAATTTATTCTTAAGTTCATTTGTTGCTTGATCTTTTATCTTTGTGAAATATTTTAGAGTTCACTTGCTGCTAAGGTTGTATTACAATACAGGCAGCAGCACAAATTTTATTAGTTCTGTAATAATAAGGATACTTTCATCATTCTGCGTTTCCTTAAACAAGTCACTTAATGCAGGTAGTTACTTTAACTGAACTCAATTGTATTTTTCACCAATCAATGGTCACAAACACTCAAGGCAACCTGAGAACCCATGCCTAAAAGGATCTTCAAAAATTCATATTTCTTCCATGTTGGCATTCTTGCCTGGTGAATTTGTCAATAACTTTGCTCACTTACATGGATATTTAATTTTGTAAAATTCTAAAAGTTTGAAAGTTTTCCGTCTTTTGATTGTATCTTTACGATGCTTATTCTTACAAAGCACGTGCATACGCACGCATATGCATACTTGTATATTTATGTTAGACTAGTATAAAAAGCACGTGCATTGCACGTGGTATCATTCTTTTTACAATAACTATTTGTAATAATTTTTTTAAAAAACCATTATTCAAATTTGGATTCTATATACTAAATGATTATTATGAGTTACATAAGTTCGTGTATCAATATATAATATAACATAATCTCATGTAAATTAATTAAGCCTCAATATAGAATGAATTAAAAATTAAAATTCAAGTTATTCTGTCTATTATAATTGCTTTATCGACATTCAGTTTTATAGATCGGTCAAATTATACTTAATCAAGTATTTAATTCAAACTTATCCAAAAGTTAACATATACCTCAACTCATACTTGTCTAATAGTAAATAACCCAAACTTGTACAATTGTCAAAAAAATTGGATTACGAACGCGATTATAAAGAACTTAGTTGCAGATTACAAAATTATGCACAATCATTTTGTTGAAAGAATAATAATACTTTTAAGTGCCAAACATGCCATTTATGTCTTCATGACAAAACTCAATTTTGTGCCTATTAGAAATTTTGACGGATACTTTACATATTTCATTTGACTTTCTTTTTTGCTTAATCTTCTTTTCACAGGCACCTCCTGTTTATGATATAATGATTCATGCAAACATATGTCTATAATCTAGTTACTTATAAGTCATCATATAAGTCATTTAGATGTAAAATTTATGCTCACTGTGAGATCAACTTTGTACAATTTAAAAGTATGAGATTAACTATTGGCGTAAAAGCCAAGTAAGCGTGAAAGCCAAGTATTGACGATCTCCTATGTTATTTTGATTTTATTAAGAGTCAATTATCAACATACAATTTATTAATTTTACAATTTTGAAAAATGAGTTTATAAACTTTGTTCATTAAATATTTTGAGATAATATTATGAAAGCAATTAACACAAACAAAGCCTATCGTATCACAATGTGTGTTAATAAATATATATGGTTAAATGTAACAATTTCAACATGAAGCAAAAACAAAAGAGAGAGAGTTTTCTTTTTCTTCAAGGCCCTTTAGTGAATTACTTAGAACATGGGATGGTGAGAGGCAAGAATTCACCAAAAGTGTATGTCATCACGTCAACTGATTATATAAGGATGTATTTCATAGTTGTCTATAAATTTTTTATACTTTATTTCTGAATTGAAGGTTGAATAACCATATAAAAAAATATATGTAATGAATGGTAATAGCAAAAGGCACAATAACAGTTACTTTGAAAAAAATTTACACTGTCACAGTTGAAGCTTCTTCAAAGTAGTTACTTAGAGTAAATATAACTATATTACTATTCTAATGTTACAAAATTTGTGATCTAAATAGACAATCTATAACTTAAATGCTAATAAGAACCAACAAAAAGGAGCAAACAACACAAATATTCTAATCCAACAAATTTTGTAATTCAAATAGAGAGTCCATGACACAATAGTTAATATGAACTGAAAACAAAAGAGAACTTAAATTTGAAGGGCCCCATAGTCTACCCACTTTGGAGCTTCAAATAAAATAATATGCATAAGAACAATTTATATTTGTTAGGAATAATAAATTTGACTATAATAAAATAGTAAGCCCATGTATAGATTTGAAAAAAATCTAAAAATATAAAACCAAAAATTGGATAAATAGTTAACGAATATTTGAATTAATCTAAATGTGACTATGTAATTGATAATATATTAGTAGGATTATCTATCGACCTAGAAATTGGTTAGGGATGATATACTGTAGACACCAAATTTTGACACACCATTTATTTTCAAACACTGGGGGGTATGTTTGCACTTTTTGTTACAAATTTTAATTTTTAAGTTTTCAAATAATTTGGGGGGTAAAATAGTAATTTTATCTGTAAATATTTTTCTATCAACTTTTGGGGGTTTTAAATTCGTATTTTTACTTTTTTGTGAATTTGTTAATTTTTTATGATTTTTCTAGATTTAATTGGTTTTTTTTATTTTTGTACCAGCTAAGGGCAAAACCGTCATTTTACGAATTAAATTTATTTTTTCCAATTTTGAGTCAAAAATGTATTTTCCAGTGTTTTAAGCTTATTTTTAATCTTTGGTAATTTTTTGAGGTCAATAACTATTTTTCTGCAAATTTTCATTGCCCAAGGGCAAAATTGTCATTTTACAGATTAAATTCATTTTTGTCAAATTTTTGAGTCAAAAAGGCATTTTCCAGTGTTTTAAGATTATTTTTAATTTTTGGTAATTTTTCGAGGTCAATAGCTATTTTTCTACGAATTTTCATTACCCAATGGCAAAATCGTTATTTTACAGTTTAAATTCATTGTTTGTCAAATTTTGAGTCGTAAATGCATTTTTTGAGTGTTTTGAGCTTACTCTTATTTTTTGGTAATTTTTTTATGTTAATAGCTATTTCTTGTGTATTTTCGTTGTCTAGGGGCAAAATCGTCATTTGACACCCCGAACGCGTTTCTGTCAGATTTAAGCTCTAGTTTTTATTTTGAAATTTACTGTAAATTCTTTTTAAAATTTAGGATCGCTGTCATATTTCTTATATTAATTTTTTAATTTTTGGATTAAAAATATATATTTTTTTAATAAAATTAACATTTTTTTATACCGGTGACATTCTCGTTATTTTACAGTATTCTTAGCCAACAAGACAAGTAACCTATAAATACTCTCCCTAATCAGCAGAAAAGAAAAAAAATGGAAAAACCTAAAAACACACTTTGATTTTACCCTAAAAGATCAAAATACACACAAAACACCTAAGAACACACACTAAGCCGCCACCTTCAAGAGCTGTTCACTGTTCATCAGAGAACTATTCATCGTTTTTCTTCCAAGATCAATCACTGTTCTTCTGCGCTAAGCTTAAAAGGTAAGTTCTTAAGTTGTGATTCACTCTTATTTCTTTTTTTATGTAAATCTGATTAAATTTATTGGTTTGCAATCTAGTTAATTCTTTTGATTATTTGCTGTTCTTGTTATTCCTTTTGTTCTGAATTTCCTTTTCTCGTTCCTAGATTCTCTGGTTGTTTTGTTGGGTATGTGTTCTTTTTTTTTTTTTTTTTTTAGTTTTAGTTTTGAGTCTCTGATTTCTTCTTTTCATCTTTATCGTCTCTCTCTTACCAAGCCAGACTACCACCAGCTCTCTCCCTCTGCTAAAACAGCCCAAAATCACCTCTTCTCTACCCATATTAGACTATCACAAGACCACTGTGCCACTATATCTGTTCCATCTCCACCGCCCCACCACCACAACCCAGTCTTACAGAACCACTAGACCCCCCTGTCATCAACATCCTCAACTAATTACAGCAATCCAACCTCTCCCAATTACACCACAGCCTCCCCAAAACTAGTCTCATAGCCCCAATTCCATTCAAAAATCACCATCAAAGCTCCATCCCCTACTGAATGCCAATTGCCAGCCATGTTCAACCCCAAACACTACTAATCCACCACCAAAATTCCAACCTATAGCCATCAAAACCCAATCAACCCCATTGTTGCTGTCACCATAGTCAAGAATAAATAATCACCAAACCAAGCCCAAAAGCCCCTCTCCTACCACCAGTGACTTACCATCAAAGCTCTCACCAATTCAAACTTCCCTACAACCTCCTCTCTCCAACCATAGCTGCCAATTCCCACCTCACACCACATCCCAATCGCAACTCTCCCCTTCTACCAATCATCTCCTAGAGACACGCCAGCACAAAGCCAAAGCCACCACAATCACAAACATTCAAGTAAACACACACACACATGCATAGACACAGATTCAAATACAGATACATAAACGCACACACAGAAGGGGGATTCAACCATCCCAAAGCCAACCGAATTAGCCAAAACCATCTGCAAACTCATAGCTCACAGCAACTCCATATTACAACCCAATGCTTGAACTACTGGCTAGACCACTCCACGGCACCACCACATCTCCAAAGCCACTTACAATCACCACCACCCAATTGCCAATTACCACTAGAAACCTCAACCAAACCTGCAAAAGCAATATAGAATACAGACCCCAAAACCTTCCGAATTCAGCCTACCACCATCGTGAATCACCATTAACCTGCAAAAACAAGATAAACACAACCAATTTTCCTCAAAACCCTCCCCTGCCACCGCAACAACCCACCAATCCATCCCGCACCGTAAGCCCATACCCAATTTCAGTCATCAATGGCATCAAGCCAATCCTCCTGTAGCTAAAGACCTCCCCAAATCCTCATAACCAACGAGAGAGGAAGGTGGGATAGAGCGAGACATAGAGGCGGAGAGAACTGCTAAGGAGTGAGAAGACCAGAGAAAGGGTGTTCGAAAGAAAGAGTTGAGGGAGAGTGAATGAGAAATCGAAGGAAACTGAGCGAGCAGAAAGAGAATAGAGAGATAAAGAGCACCGGACAGCTAGGAAAAAGGGGAGAATAGAAGCGGGTAAGAAAGAACAAGGGAGAAAATTGAGGGAATTAAAGAGAGAGGGGAGAAGCAGAGAGTAACAGTGAGAAGAAGACGACAATCAGCAAGAGAGAAAAGAGAGAGGGGTAGGAAAATCAGAGAATAAGAAGAGAAAGAGAGAGAGAGAGAGAGAGAGAGAGAGAGAGAGAGAGGAACTAGAAAGAAAAATAAACAGAAAGAAAATGGCGTAGAAGGAAACAAAAAGAAGGAACATGAGAGAAAGGAATTTTGGGGGGATTTCATTTCTAGAAGGGTGGATTTATTTATTTATTTTTATTTTTATTTATTTTTGATTTTATTTTCTTTAAAAATCTGGAAATGATTTGGGGCAGTTTTAGCTTTAGATTTGGTTTTCTTTGTTACGTTTTGGATTTTATCTAGTTAGTAATGTTGTTTAGTTAATGATTTAATCTAGTTTAGTTTTGATTCAATAGTTAAGTTAGTTAATCAAAATTAGTTCATTTGAGTTAGTTAATCCCCCATATTTCATTTTTTCTTTCAATTAGGTTCCACTATTTGCAAACTTTCCCCTCAATTGCTGGAATTTATTGTTTTGTTCCTCTAATTTACTTTAATTTTGCATTTCTACCCTTTAGAGTTGTGGGATTTTTTATTTATTTATTTTTATCCCTTAATTAGTTATAAATTCTAATTATGCCTTTGGGTCCCTTAAAATTACATTTTTTGTTTCTAGTTTTTTTAGCTTCTTGGAAATTGCATTTGCACCCCTGATTCGTTAGCATTTTATATTTTGCACTTGATTTATTTATTGTGATGCCTTGACGCGTTTACTTGTGTTTTTAAGTATTAGTACCTGATCTTCATAAGAGGTATTTTCATTACCTTGTTAATTGCTTCTTTATGTGCTCCAACGTGCTCTAATGTGATATTTTATGCATTTTTTTATGCATTTCTTATTTTATGCACTTTTTGCATATTTATTTGTTTTGTGTTATTTAATTTTAAATTTTATTATTTTTGATGAAAAATGTAATATTCTTGTATTTAGCTAGTCAATGTAATAGATAGATTATTTTTCTCATATTTTAGAAAAAATTTGTGTAATTAGATAGAAAATGTAATAGATAGGGCATTTTAAATTTCCCCCTTAAGTTGTAAATCAAGCCTCCCCAGTGTAATAGTTAGGATTTATTTGCTTTTACGTGCTTATGTGTTTATTTCTTTTACTGCTTTTCTTAGGATTTTTGC
The DNA here is from genome assembly GCA_024721245.1 of Mitragyna speciosa. Taxonomy (NCBI): domain Eukaryota; kingdom Viridiplantae; phylum Streptophyta; class Magnoliopsida; order Gentianales; family Rubiaceae; genus Mitragyna; species Mitragyna speciosa. The sequence continues at coordinate 3,744,040 of CM045565.1, forward strand.
ATTTAGAATATTATGCTTATGTGTTATGTGCTCCTATGTGATATTATATGTTTTTATATGGGTTTAATTTTCTTTTAATTCATGCTTTAATGTTTAATTCATGATTTACGGTATTCCGTCACCACACTAGTCCAACGCTAGTTGTGGCCGTTTTCTTTTCCCGCTAGTCCAATGCTAGTGAGATTTTTAGAATGGACTAGTCTAACGCTAGACCCTTATGGCATTTTAATGTTAGGTGCATTCGTGTGCGTTTCATATTTCACACACTTCTAGTTTTCTTTTCATTTGATATGATTTATTATTACTATTATTATTATTAATATTATTATTATTGTTATTTTGACACATTTTTTTTAATGCATGACATTTAGGTTGCATATCACTTAGAAATTAGAACACTTGTGTGATTCGACTAGAAATAGTCGTCTACTCACGTGGGAAGCGGTGGCGTATAGACCGTTCCCCCCGTCGTGAGTAGAAACATTCAGTCACGAGTCATTAGTCCCCCGTACCCGTCATGTTGCATACCCACTTTCTTTCTTCACTTACTATACATTATTATTTTCTTTTCTTTTGCATCACATTGCATAAAAACTCGTGACTCTCTCGAGGCCTCGACTCAAGTTTTCGTAATTAATACGATAATCTTGACCAAGCCTCGACGGGACATTTCGACCCTCCCGGTATTTACAGTTAAACTTAGGATTTGCATTCATTTAGATACATCCAAATGCAATAGAATTTAAGGTTAATTTAGAAAAATTTGATTAAACCTCACAACTAGCCTCGGTTAGGTTGAAAGAGTGCCTTAGGTACAAGCCTTTGCCTTCCCTTTCTTCAAATGTGACTCCCGGACCTTTTCTCTCATTTTTCGTAGACCGGAGTCGAAAAAGGGTTTTAAAATATTTTTCTAAAAATTTTATTTTTGTTTTATTAAACAATTTTTTCGGGTGACTTGGTACACCCAAACTCAGTACCAAGTGGCGACTCCAGTTTCTTTAAAATAAAACCCTTTTTAAAAATTATTTGGCCAAACCTGTCGTACTTTTAGTCCCGGCCTTGTTTTCTTTTAAAATACCATTTTTTTTAAAATACACTTTTTCTACAAAAATTTGATTTTTCTCACACACGCACGGTTTTTCAAAAACCTTTATTTTCGAAAGGGTCATCAGATCGGATCGTCCTTTCTGGGACGCGACAGTCAACGACCCCACTAGTACCCTTTTACTTCACGATTTTTCGGACTCGACATATACCATAAAAGAATATTATTTTTTTATTATATTCCTCTATACTTCGTATAAAATATACATTTAAAATATTAAAAGCTAAAGTAATACTGATCTATGAAACTAAATTGGAAGTATTAAAGATTTTTAATAGGTAGCCTTCAACAAATATGTGATTAACATACAAAATTAATCACAAATTAGATACATTACCAAGACAAATAAGAGCTAAACTTTTGAGGAAAAAAAAAACTCACAGTGATAGTAGATCAATAGGGACAAAACAACAACAAAAACTATAAGTAAACAAATGAGATAAGGTTGTTTTTCTCTCTCTTCTTTCTCTCTCTATCTTTTCCCTCTCTTTGGTTTTTTGAATTTTAAGGTTTGCAGCCATGGCTGCCGTTCAACATCCAGTTGAAGGGCAACCACCTACCACTAACAGGTCCTTTGCGGACATTCTCATGAACTCCAGTCCCTCCCCTATCAAGATCAAGCAGCCTACGTCACGTAGAGGTGAACTGGTGGTAATTTTTTCGCAAACGGACATAGAGAAACTTGAAGCACCTTTTAGATTTTCGTTGGTAGGGAAATTCTCACATGGTAGGCCGAGTATGGAGATGATTAGAAAGGCTTTTCTGGCTATTGGTTTTTTGGGTACTTACATGCTAGGTTTGATGGACAACAAACATATTTTGATTCGATTTCAGTTGGACGATGACTTTCTTCATTGCTGGTTAAGAGGCTCTTGGATGATCCAAGAGTTTCTAATGCGTGTGTTCAAATGGCGCACTGATTTTTGATTGGATAAAGAACATGTTCATGCACCTATGTGGCTTGGTTTTGAGTCTTTACCAGTTCATTTCTTTGATAAATCAGCCATTTTCATGATTGCATGTACCATTGACTCGCCCTTGAAATTGGATGCAGCAACTATGAATGTGACCAGACCAAACTTGGGGAGAGTGTGTGTGGATTTGGACCTTACAAAGGATCTCCCTCAAAGGATTTGGATTGCATCAGGTCAGGGAGGATTCTAGCAATGGGTGATTTATGAAAATGTTCCAAAATATTGCCACAAATGTCAAAAGCAAGGCCATAAGGAAACGGGATGTAGGCTGGCTTAAAGGCAAGCAAGTGATTGAAGAGGAAGGTGATAGAAGAGGAAAGGAACAACAAAATACTAAAATGAAATATGTCCAAAAATAGGTGGTGATTGCTAAACAAAATCTGGATGATGTCGCTTTTAAGAAGGTGGAAAACCCATACAATAATAAATTCGAAAGGGTTCAGGTTATTGAAGATAATGCAATTGTTGAAGCTGAAGATTTGCATGCCATTTCTCATCAGCCTCAGGAAATTAATATATCATCTATTCAGCCATTACAACATGCACCAGAAGTGAATAATGACAATTGTGCAATGACTATTGTGGATAATCATCCGAAGTAGGCAATACTTGATCATGGGACTCAGTTCAAGAATATCGAGACGAGAGGTCTGGTTATTCAAGAACAGCATATAAGCATCAAACCTAGGAGAATTCTGATCTCTAAAGCAAAAATGATGGCAGAAAATTTATCACCACGTGGGCAGACGAACAAGGATGCTACAAAACATGGGAGGGAGCAAAGATTAGCATTTTGTAATCTAGAAGCCTCATAGTAGCAACTATAGGCTATCCAAAACCAAGAGGTGGAATATAAGGGATGTAGCTAGAACCCCAAACTTGCGGAAACTGAAGAGTTTAGTTAAATTGAATTAGGTTCAATTAATAGCTATCTGTGAGCCTAAAACCAATGTTGATAACTTTAATAAAATTAGGATGAAGCTGCGTATGGATTCTGGCTTTGTTAATATTGCAAATTCAATCTGGGTGTTTTATATGAATTCCATCTCATGTTCGTTACTGGCTGAATCTGATTAGCACATTTCAATATTGGCTCACTCTAACATTTTTGCTGTTGATTGAAAATTGTCTTTTATTCATGGCAAAAGTTTTGCAAGGGAGAGAGAGTCATTGTGGATTCTTTAAAAGTTGAAAATTTGGTTTTATCACCGTGGTGTTTGGCTGGTGATTTTAATGTTGTTTTGTCTGGGGATGAGAAATGTGGGGTCAACCGTTTGTTGCTGAAGAAATAGTTGAGTTTTTAGCTTTGATGCAAGCGATACAAGTGTTTGCTGTTGATGCAACAGGCTCTCTATTCACATGGTGTAACAATAGACACGGTAGAGCTCGTATTTGGAAGAGGTTAGATAGAGTATTGATCAATAATCATTTCTCCAATCTAAACATGAATTTGAAGGTGCAGCATTTGTTGAGAGCTCCATCAGATCATGCACCATTTCTTATTACTGGAAGCACTAGGCTAGATAACAAACCTAAAGCTTTTCATTTTTTTGAATTTCTGGACTACATATAGGGAGTTTCAGGCGGTAATACAACAGGCATGGGAGAGAGAAGTTGCTGGCTCACCATTCTTTGTGCTGAGTGCAAAGTTGAAAGCCACAAAATAGGCTCTTAGATGTTGGTCTAGAGAGTCATGTGGTGATATATTTGCAATGGTAAAAGATAAGGAAGGTAGAGCAGCTGATGCGGAAGGACAATATGCTACTGAGGGCTCGGGGCAAGCTTTAGAGAATTTGGAATTGGCACAATCTGAGTTGCAACAGGCACTTTGTGTGGTAAATAGCTTTTGGAAAGAAAAGGACCGTGTGAAATGGTGGAGAGATGGTGATAGAAATAGCAAGTTCTTTCATTCAGTGGTGGCTAGTTGTAGGAATGCTTCTGTTATTCACCATATTAAGCTTGGTTTGGGTGACCCCAGTCACTACTGAAGATGAAATTGGTTGTGAAGCAATGAATAGTTTTTTTGAATTGTTTGCTTCTGAGGATGCTTCTTAGGAACCTAATTTGAATCTCATACCAGGGCTTCTTTTGGAGGATGATAATCATGTGCTTGAGGAGTGTACTTCTGTGGAGGAGGTTCGTCAAACAGTGTTTTCCATGGATAAGGAGAGTTTGCCCGGACCTTACTGGTTGTTTTTTAACTCTAATTGGGGTATTGTGGGTGAAGATGTGCGTAAGGCAGTTCGAAGTTTTTTTTGTGGGGAGGAGTTGCCTAGGGGTATTACTTCCACTTTGGTAGTATTAATTCCTAAGGTTTCTCATATGCAGGATTCCTCTCATTTTCGCCATGTTAACCTTTGCGACTTTATTAATAAGGTTATCTCTAAAATTTTGGCGAATAGCTTGTTAGGTATTTTACCTTGGATTATTTCTGTCCAACAAGGTGACTTTGTCAAGGGAAAGTTGATTTATGAGAACTATCTACTAGCACAAGAATTGGTGTCGGGTATGGCAAGAAAGATTGGGAGAGAAATATGGTATTGAAAGTGGATACAGCTAAGGCGTATGATCTAGTTCCATGGTGGTATCTCATTAAAATATTGAGAAATTTTGGCTTTGAGAGTGTTGAATTGACATGGTATGGAGACTTCTCTCTAATTGTTGGTTTTCTATTTTGGTGAATGGCGCTCCACATGGGTTTTTTAAATCTTCAAGAGGGTTGCATCAAGGAGATCCTCTTTCTCCTACTCTCTTTGTTATTGTTGCTGAGGGGCTGTCTAGAGCTTAGAATAGTTTAGTTGCCAAGACTAGCTTTACTCCCTTTAAAGTTCCCATTGGTTGTTCTAATGTTACTCATTTAGCCTTTGCTGATGACATTATTATATTTTCTGTTACAGATAAAAAGTCATTAAAACTTGTGATACAAGTGTTAGAGGGTAGGAGAAGTGCTTGGGCCAACTGGTTAATGTGAGCAAAAGTTGTCTTTCCTGTCACTCAAGCATCCATAGAAGGAGGAGATGTTTGGTGAAAGCAATCACGGGGTTTGTTGAAAAAGTGTTTCTAGTAAGATATCTTGGTTGCCCTTTGTTTACTGGTAAAACTAAAAAGTGTTATTTTGTTGATCTTTGCACTTCAATTATGAAGAAGATTTTGAGTTGGCAAAATAGAATGTGGTCAGTGGGAGGAAGGCTAATCCTTATTAAGCATGTCCTAGCTGCGATTCCCTTGCATATTTTATCATCGGTTTGCACTCCAAAAGGAGTTATAAGACAATTGGAGACTGCATTTGCCAAGTTCTTATGGGGCTCGAATGGAGGGAAAATGAAATGTCATTGGGAGAGATGGAACAAGCTTTGTTAGCCAACTTCGGAAGGAGGAGTGGGGATTAGATCATTGTTGGAAATATACAAAGCTTTCTGTATTAAATTGTGGTGGAAGTTTAGAGAACAAGGCTCCTTATGGGCAAGGTTTATGGCTTTCAAATATTGCAAAGGAAATCTTTTTTCCTAGGTGAGAGGTAAACCATCTGATTCCCGAACTTGGAAGAGGATGTTAGAGGTAAGAGAGGTGGCTGAAGAGAACATTTGCTGGTTAGAGAAGAATGGGTCCATTTCGGTTAGGCAGCTTGGTGGTACACTGGAGGCAAGGCTGATTTGGAAGTTAATAGTTGATGGTAGCTTTTCAATGGAAATGGCATTTGATTGTATAAGGGCTGGCATGTCATCCTTTTTTATTTTTACTCAAATTTGGCAGCCATTTATTCCCCTTAATCTTTTTTCCTATAGAGACTTTTACATAGGAGAATTCCTACATTTGATATTTTACGAGGCTTTGGATTTCATGGACAGTCAAGGTGTTTTTGTTATGAAAATTGTTTTTTGGAATCCATTGATCATGTCTTTTGTAGGGGAGCAGTTGCAACTAAGGTATCAGAGTATTTTGAAGGTAATGTTGGTATTTTTGGGTATTCCAATGATATTCGTTCTCATTTGATGTAATGGTGGTTAGGCCCGAGAATTAACAAATGTACATCTTTCTTATTTCACATTACTCCTATTTTCATTACTTGGAACACATGGAAGGCAAGAAATGATTTTGTATTTTCAGAGGTGATGCCTAATTGGGAACGAATTGCCTTTACAATTTTAAGGGAAGTGAAGATGACCTTGACAGAAAAGTTCAACCTTGTAACTTCATAGATGAGTTGGAGGGAGTTAGTTGGTGCTACTGAAGGTCACCGAAATCAAATGTACATCAAAATGGTGAAGTGACTACCCCCCTCCCAGCAATGTTACACGATGAATTTTGATGGCTGTTCGAAAGGAAACCTTAGAGAATGTGGAGAGGGAGGTATGGTTAGGAATGAAAAAGGAAAGATTATTTTTCATTATGCTTGTTATTTGGGTGCAGGAACTAGTTTGGAAGCTGAATTCAAAGCTTTGGTTCAAGGTATTAAATTGTGTGTCAGTAAAATTTGACAGAATTCAACTGGAATCTAATTCTCTGGTATTGGTGAATATTCTATTAAATTAGACATCTTATCCGTGGTATTTGTCTCATTTTGTGGAAGAAACTAGGAGGAGTCAGCTGCACATTATTTTTATCTCTCACTGTTTCAGGGAAGCTAACAAACCAGCGGATCTCTTTGCTAATTGGGGTTTACAGGAGAAATCTAACATTACTTTTTCTTCATTTTCTTGTTGCCTAGAGAAGTGTGTGGGGCTGGTCATTTGGATCAATTAAGTTTTCCTTCATCTCGATTTGTTAGTAGGATATAGATTTTATAGTTATAGTTTTTTATGCTTCTTTTTGTGTCAGGAGTTTTACTTCTCTCCTATTTTTATAATTTCTTTATATTGTAATAACTTCGAGATAAGGTCTATGTGCCCCTCTATATTTTATTTTAATAAAATTTGGGAGTGGCATCCTCACCCTCCCCTGCGTACGGGGTTAACCAATTAAAAAAAAGCCAAAAACTATAAATTTTGTTAGTTAAGGTATGAATACATAAAGCTGACCTATAAATGCTTGTTAGTAAGCATGCCAATAAACAAAAATATATAGATAGTTGGGAAAGAAAGAAAATAAAAAACACATAATTGTGTAGTATATTGAATAGAAAGCTGCGAGGTGCACCTAATATTGAGAATAAAGTGTATCTTTGACTTTGAATTTTTTAAAAAAAAAAAAGAAAACATATTAAAGACATGAAAAAAAGGTAAAATAACGAAGCAAGATATATTGTATAAATAGTCCCATACATTTGTGCGTTACTTTTTTAGGTCCCTTGCATATATAATAATGCATTTTAATTCCTAACATATTTCAAATGTAAATATTCTGTCCTAAATTCCAATTTAACTAATTAATAAATATTTAAATAAATTAATAAATATGTAGGATCATGATATTTAGATTAGTATTAAACATATTTAATCGTATGTAAATTGGCATGATAGTATTTACCAAATCAGTTCTATTAGGGCTCATATTCCATCATAACATATTTTCCTCCCAGAAGGGGGAGAAAAAAGGTTCAAAACTACACTAACCTGCCTATCTGGTCAATGACAAATAGTAGTAATGATGTCTTTTACGTTACTCCAGTCAACAACTCTTTGAGCACTAATTTCCCAATTCAAACTTTGTTGTCAAGTGCATGTCACTGCATCACATCCAAGTGGAAAATAATAAGCATTTAATTAAAGATTACATTCACTAGATTACCAAATTGACCATATTAAATAACTCAAGTGGCATAAGTTTATACACATGATTCACATGGAAATAAAATAGCCAAGTCTGTACCATAATAATTACCATATGTAAAGACTTTGAGGCATTGATAGCATCCAGATTTCTATAAGCGAATAGTTTTGTCAACAAAGAAAGAAAGCAAATTCTATAAGAGCAGAAACAATGAGAAAAACATAGATCATCCATAAAAATTTTACTCACTAAAAATAAATCTTACTACAAAAATTTTACTCACTAAGAATAAATCTTAGTTGTTGGCATATGATGAACTCACATTATTCTTCGAATAGGAGAGATACAAGACATCCAATATGTGACCTCAGAACACATGGAACAGTTCCTTCAAAATTTGGAAAACCTTTGGTGGAAAGACATACGAGTAGATTTTGAGGTCTTTCGGTCAATTTACTAATTTTTATGTTAGTCATCAAAGGTGCAAGTTCAATAAGATGGCCAACTGTAACGTACAAGCATGTTGAATATATGTTTGGAATATCAATTTCATTAGCTCTCTCCTATCGTCCACAATTTGCCAAATTCATTAGCTCTCTCTGATCGTCCACAATTTGCCAAACTCGAACAATTGATCTATAATCTCTTATAAGGTATATGCATGATGATTTGAACATCTCTAACTTCTTTTTCCAACCTTTCTATTATTCTTTAATTTCCAAAAACATTGTCAAAATAATTATTAAAATTCAATTTCCTTCCAACTCCTTAAAAAGTTAATAAATACTTTAATAAAAACAATACCTTTAAATTAAGAATTCAATATTTGCATTACATAAATAGAATTCTACTATTTTGACAAAAAAAATAAAAGTGTTTAAGGAATTGATATAGTAAAAATCAAAGAAATGTTTTTATAACTACAAGAATATGACTCACATTAAAATAATCAACTTTATTAGAAAATTATTACTTTCTTGTCCTTGGCACAAGAATTTTTATATATGTATAGCTACTATCAATATTTAGATGAAAGAGACACTAATATGTATATTTTAGTAGTGCCAAGGTAATTTATATTTTTCAAAATCATACATATATTTTTTATTTCCTTAAATTAAATACAATTATTGACAATAATGGTAACTAAGCAGTGTAGACACCAAATTTTGATACACCATCTACTTGTCAAACGTTGGGGAGGTATTTCTATTTTTGGGGACAAATTTTAATTTTTTTCAATAATCTTGGGGGCAAAATAGTAATTTTTATTTGTAAATACTTTTTCATTAGTTTTGGGGGGTTTAAATTCACATATTTACTTTCATACATACTTTTCATTTTTTATGATTTTTCTAGACTTAATTGGTTTTTTTTATATATTCTACCAGCACAAGGATAAAATGGTAATTTAGCCTCGCGAACACCATTTTTGTTCATTTTAAGTTCCAAATTCATTTTTCTAATTCTTTAAGTGTGTTTCTAAATTTTCTTTATTTTTTTCAGAAACAATAGCTATTTTGATGTAAATTTTCATTGTCCAAGGGTAAAATCGTCATTTTACAAATCAAATTCATTTTTTTTCAATTTTTGGGTCATAAATTCATTTTCCAGTGTTTTAAGCTTATTTTTAATTTTTGGTAATTTTTTGAGGTCAATAGCTATTTTTTTTTTGTAAATTCTCATTATCCAAGGGCAAAATCGTCATTTTACAGCTTAAATTTATTTTTTGTCAAATTTTGAGTCAAAAAGGTATTTTATAATTTTTAAGCTTACTTTTAATTTTTGATAATTTTTTAAGGCTAATATCTATTTTTTGTGTATTTTCGTTATCCAGGGGTAAAATCGTCATTTTACACCCCAAGCGCGTTTTTATCAATTTTGAGCTCTAGTTCTTATTTTTGAAATCTACTGTGAATTCTTTTTGAAAATTTAGAGATTGCTGTCAGATTCTTTGTATTAAATTTTAATTTCGGGATAAAAAATATTTTTTAATAAAATTAACATTTTTAATACCGGTGGCGTTTTCATTGTTTTATAGCATTCTTGGCCAACAAGACAAGTGGCCTATAAATACTCCTTTTAATCAACAAAACAAAAAAGAGGAAAAAATAGAAAACCCTACAAACACTTTAGTTTTTATGCTTTAAGAATCAAACACACACACTTGACACCTAAAAACACACACAATGCCGTCGTTTTTTTTCTAGTTATTATTCATCATCTTCAACCTCAAGATCACATTACTGTTCATCAGATCATTTTCAAGCATTAAAAAGGTTAGTTCTTATCTTTAATTTATCTTCTTTTCTTCTATTTTCTAAGCCAAATCTAATTAATTGTGTCTATTTATTAAAAATTGTAATCAGATTATTAGCTTGTTCTTGTTCTTGTTTTCATTTTTATTACTAAGATTTCCTTTTAGTCTTTTTGAGGATTTGCTTTCTGGGTTGTTATTCTTCTTCCGTTGCTGGCTCTCTCTCATCTCTCTCTCTCTCTCTCTCTCTCTCTCTCTCTCTCTCTCTCTCTCTCTCTCTCTCTCTCTCTCTCTCTCTCGCCTTTCTTCATCACCATTAACTATCCATCCTCTCTTCCATCTCAACCGGACAACCTATATAAGAACAGTCTCCATATTCTACCACCTCTTAACAAAGGATCAAGATACCAAAACTAATATCACCATCGACCCCCAAACCTGTACCAGCAATTCCTTCCCCTGCCACCATCAGTACTGAATAATCGTCTCTCCTCCTTCACAGACCATAATTGACCACAAGACCGTAGCCACAATTATCAATTTGACCAATACAAATCCCAAAATGTCATCTCCACATAAACCATATACGCACACAGTCCTCAAACCTCCACTACCAGACCCTCCCTTGCAATGCCACCACGAATTTAATATCACAACCACCACTTCTATCCCATTGTCATCCCCTAGCTCACCAGTAGAACCACACACAAACAGCAGCCGCAATGTTAACACTGCCAAATCACAAGCCATCAGACATCACCAATCAGAAACGCAACCTCACAGTCCATCCCAAACCATCAAACAGTCTCAAACACAAACAGCCTTACCAACCACCTAAACCACCACCACGTCACCTATTTCCTCCCACCGCAGTCATCTTCTACAGCCCCTATTACCACCCAAATTACTACCACCATGCCATCTAGCTTGCAAGCCCATCCACATCACCACACGCCACCATTATCAGCTTTGTGACAGCCCCACCTTACCTAAAGGCGCACCAAAGGGCTTAGCGGACTGTCTGCCTAGCTCTCGCCAGGACTCAAACACGCACTCGCTTAAACATCCAACCATACTTAACTTAAAATAAAATGCACTCATAAATAAATAATTCATAATATTTACTTAAAAGTGTAAATATTACTAGAGTTTTACATCCCAAAATATGACAATATTTACAATAAAGGCCTACACATTTAGCTATCAAAACACAATAAACAAAATATCCACTAGGTCCAAATCAGCTTTTCCAGCCTTAGTAATTTTGGAAATCTGGTTAAAGAAAACAAATAAATGGGATGAGCTAAAATAGCCCAGTGAGTGCTCAAGTCATACAACCATACCAGTAAAATGTGATTTTTGTTCAATAAAATATTTAACGAGTAAATAAACAATTTGTGAACAATTTAATTTAACAAGTAGTCACGGGCGGATACGGGGCTCAACTACGGGAGCAAGCTCAACCGTAGAAGTAGCGGGCACTGAATATGTAACCAAGACATTCGGACCGAGATAATAGCTCAGGTCCTCATCAAGGAACATACCAGTACAAACAAGCAAGTACCCTAACCACCGTTCACCTTATAACCTCCAAACAAGCTACCACCTCCAGGGAGTAATCTCAACCTTGGAAGGGCCAACAAGCAAGAAAGTTCTATCCGGAGTTGGCCTCTTAGAGGAATTCAACTCATTTAAGGAAAGAACGTCGCGCCCTAAAACACCCAGCACCTTATATCCTCCCAAGTCACGTCAGGGTTGACTAACCGTGAAGTAACGGTGAAGTTAGTCACGGTAGTCTCACACACAATTAACACATTTAATAATGAAAGCATGTAACACGTTGTGAAATAGATGCGATAAAGTACACATCTTTTCTCAAGTAACACATTTTATCAAATAATAATATCAAGTAGAACATGGCATTTCATGCATCATGCACACATAAGAACACTCACCTGAATTGTCTATGAAAAGATTTCGTGGTAAGGTCGCGTCTCACTACTGGATCCTGAAATTCATGAGAAATAATCGTATAAAAATCCTGACTAAAATCTAAGAAATTTCATAAGGAAATTCAAGAAATACCCCAAGTCTTTCTAGGGTTTAATTTCTAGGGTTTTGCTCGGAAAGGTTTAATTCACTAATAACTAATCTACGAAAATTTCTGCACACTTAAATCACTAAATTACAGCTTATAAAGCCTTAAATCATAGCCTAATTATTTTTATTTCCTAGGTTTTACCGAAATTTCGGCAGCACTTCCCCTATAACCGGACTAACCCAAAAATTTTAAACCTGCAAGAAAAATCAACCATCCAATCCATTCAACATGTATTACAACTTATATGTTCAATTCAAACCCAAATTCAATCAAGATTCCACTCAAATTCAAAATCCCTACTCCAAGAATCATTACCCAAATTTACACAGGGTTGGTTTTCAGCCAAATTCGTGCCATTGCTGGGGTCAATCCACTAAGAACTAGGGAATTGTGATTACATGGTTTGAAAGTACGTTTATAGGGCTACAACTTTCATGAAGATCATCACTTAAAATTCCAACTAGAACAGGTTCAAAATCAGCCCCCAAGTTGGCTCTTCATCAAAACTGTTTACGCAGAACCGAATTTTCAGCTAACTTTGCAAGCTTTCTGCGATTAATACACAATGAACCACCATGCAAGCTTTATACCGTTTTAAAGCCCTATGAATCTAGTTTCTAAAACAACAAGAATCATTCAAATCCAAGTTATCTACACCAAGTTATGAAAGTTTTACTAAAACTGGTCCAGCATGACTGTTTAAGTGTTCTTAAGTTCAAGCTTAAATTTTCAACCAAATCAAACTTAAATCATGTCATTTCAAGTCTAAATCACTATCTACAAGCCATACAAGTCCATAAACCTCATATTCATGGAATAAAACATCATATTCATGGCCAAAATCAATCATATACAACCCATAAAAAAACATAACTTAAGGCTAAAAACTATAATCTTACTTTGAAATTAAAAGAGAAATTCATGGGAAATACCTCTAGGTAGACAAGATAGTTGCTTAGGAGGAAGTTTCACTCAATTTCTATGGTTGAAATATGAGTAAATGGAAGTAAAAGATCCAAGAAAATTGAAAGAAAATGGAGAGAAAAGAGGGAAAGAAGCAGCCGGCCAGCAAGAAGAAAAAGGAAGAAAACTAAGCTAAGTAAAAATGAAAAGAATTGGAGATAAATTGGAAAAAGTAGTGGCCAATCAAAACAAGACAAAACCAAAGTAAGTCTTGACTTTTTAACCATGGAAGACTCCACTTGGCACTAGGTAATTAGAAGTGATTTTCATTAGTTATCCCATAATTAATCTTGCAAGATTTCCTAGGTACAACTCTTAAGGCACTAAGTACAACATGCTCATCATTTTTTTTTTCCACAAATTCAGCCATCACTTTTTTTTTTTTTTTCCTAATGAACATAATACAAAATGAAGGGTTTTTCATGAATTTCTAGGGTGTTACAAGCTTCCCCTTTCACCAGCTCCTTCCATAATCACCTAGCTCCACCCACCCAATTTCCCACCACCAATTACCCAAGTCATCCTAGAAACTAACCTCTCAACCACCATCACCTCACACTGCCACCCAAAGCCACCCAACAACCTACAAAAGACAAAAAACAGAACCACAAGCCCCTGAAACTACAACATCTGAGGCCACAAAGCAGCCAATCCATTACCCAGAAAGCCACAATAATAGCCCTGCAACAACGTAAAGTCACCTAGTTCATCAAGTACAAACCAGCAATCCATCCTCATTCCCTCCCAATTGTAGTCCCACCAATCAACCTCTTCCAATCACCACATACAGAACCAGCTAGTTGATCACCACCATTGCTCACAGCCTGCAAGAACAAACAAAAACAGACACCCAAACCCAAAATAAAGCCATCCAAACAACCCACAATCATACACGAATCACACACCACACACAGCAAATTCATACAAACACAATCGCACACACAAACATAACTAATCACAAACACACACAGAAGACCACAAATTGCAATCCCAAAGCCCCAATTTCCTGCCAACCGAAGTCAATTCACCACCATCCTCCAAGCCCCAACTGTGAAAAATAGCAATTCGTAGCCCCCCATGATAATATTGGAAATCGGACCGAAACAGAGAGAAATTGAGAGAAAGCCAAGGAGGCGAAGAACGCAGAAAAAAGGGAAAAATAGAGAGAGAGCCAGAGAAAGAATGGAGACCAGCGAGAGAGAATACGGAAATCAAAAAAGAAGAAAGTGGGAGAGACAAGAGAGAGACCGAGAGAGTGAATCAGAAAAAGGGGAGAGAAGAAAAGTGGATTTCGAGTGAGGGAGAAAGAACGAAGAGAAAAGGAGAAGGAGCAGAAGGAACGGAGATAGAGAGAGAGTGAGAAACAAAGAAAAGAAGGTGGGAAATAGAGAGAGAGTTAGCTAGACTGAAGAAAGAAAGAAAGAAGAGAAGAGAGGAGGGGAAATGGAGGACCAGAGAATAAAGAGAAAGAGGGAGAGAGATTGCACAGAGAGTTAAAGAGAAACAAAAGAGAAAACAAAATGAAGGAGAAGACACGTCTGGGAGGGTGAAGTTTTGGTTCAATATTTCTGTTTTTCTTTAATCTATTTTAGTTTCCTTCCTTGCTTTTTGATTAATTATTGCCGATTTTGTTTACTTGTTTCGGTTATAATGCAATTTAATCTGGCAATTAGTTGAATTAATTTGGTTAATTTTTAGTAATTAGTGTATGGTTAACGCAGCTTAGTATTTTATTTTATTTTATTTTTGTTCATTTTATTCACTTTAGTTTCCTGGTTAGTTAATTGCCTAGAAATGTTAATTCATGTTTTCAGCCCTTTATGTCTTGGCTGTTATATTTAGGCCTCCTTAAGTTCTTTCATTTTCTGCAAATTAGTCCCTACTATTGTTGATTGACCCCTTTTAGGTTTGAATTTTTTTTTTCAATTAAGTCTTATTAATTGCAATTAAGCCCCATTAGTTGTTGGAATTTATGTTTTTGTGCCACACTTGTTAAAATTTATGTTTTTGTCCACCCGATTTACTTTAATTTTGCATCGCTATCCCATTAGA
The DNA here is from genome assembly GCA_024721245.1 of Mitragyna speciosa. Lineage (NCBI taxonomy): Eukaryota > Viridiplantae > Streptophyta > Magnoliopsida > Gentianales > Rubiaceae > Mitragyna > Mitragyna speciosa. The sequence goes on from CM045565.1 coordinate 3,759,201, forward strand.
TTTATTTGTTTTTATTTTACCCCTCAAGTCTCATAGAATTTTATTTTTAGTCCCCTTAGTCATTAGAATTTACCATTTACCCCCCAATTTGTGTTAATTTATATTGTTGCCCTTAGACTAGCGTAGATTTTTAATTTTTATTCCAATTAGTTTAAATTAGTATTTGACTCCAACTTGCTCTGCTTTTTATTTTTCCCCTCTTGCTATAATTTACATCCTTCTAAATGTGTTAGTATTTCGTATTTTGCTCTTTATTTTATTAAATAGTTGTCCCTTTAACTTGTGCGTTCATTTTTAAGCTTCGGTACTGGGTCTCCAAAGAGGTATCCCGACTTCTTGTTATTCTCCTCTTTATGTGCTCTAATATGCTCCAATGTGATTTTATGAATTATTTTTATTATTATTTGTTTATTTCTTATTTTATATACTTGTTGCGTATTTATATAGTTAATTTGTTTAATTTTGAATTTTTATTATTTTTAAAAAATATAATATTTTGTATTTAGCTAGTCAATGTAATAGTTAGGTTATTTTTCTCATATTTTAGCAAGAGTTGTGTAATTAGATAGAAAGTGTAATAGATAGGGCATTTTTAATTTTCCCCTTCTAAAATTGTAAATTAAGCCCCCGATATAATAGTTAGGGTTTATTTACTTTTGCGCGCTTACGTGCTTATTTGTTTTACCGCTTGCATTAGGATTTTGCATCTAGATATAATGCTTATGTGTTATGTGCTCCTATTTGACTTTGTATGTCTAATTTGCTTTTAATTCATGCTTTACCATTTAATTCATGTTTTATGTTATTCCGTCACCACACTAGTCCAACACTAGTTGTGGCATCATTCTTTTCCCGCTAGTCCAACGCTAGTAAAATTTTTTAGAACAGGCTAGTCCAACGCTAGACCCTTAGGACATTTTAGTATTAGGTACATTTGTCTGCATTTCACATCTCATTTCACACACTTTTAGTTTTTCTTTCCATTTGGCGTGATTTTATTATTACTATTATTTATTTTTATTATTATTATTATTATTAGTATTATTATTATTATTTTTTTTTAACAGGTTTTTAAAATGCATGACATTTAGGTTGCATCTCACTTAAAAATTAGAACATTTGCGTGATTCAACTAGAAATAGTCGTCTGCTCATGTGGGAAGCGGTGGCGTACAGGCCGTTCCCCCCTCCGTGAGTAGGAATATTCAGTCACGAGATATTAGTCCCCCGCACCAGTCATGTTGCATACCCTCCTTCTTTCTTCACTTACTATATATTATTATTTTCTTTTCATTTTGCATCACACTTTGCATAAAACTCGTGACTCCCTCGAGGTCTTGACTCAGGTTTCGCAATTAATGTGATAATTCCGACCAAGTCTCGACGGAACATTTCGACCCTCCTGATATTCACATTTAGACTTAGGATTTGCATTCATTTAGATACATCCAAAACGCGATAGAATTTAGGGTTAATTTAGGAAAATTCGATTAAACCTCGCAATTAGCCTCGGCTAGGTTGAAAGGGTGCCTTAGGCGTAAGCCTTTGTCTTCCCTTTTTTCAAATGTGACTCCTGGACCTTTTTCTCTTGTTTTTCGTAGACCAGAGTAAAAAAAAAGAGTTTTTAAAATATTTTTCTAAAATTTTTATTTTTGTTTTGTTAAACGATTTCTCAGGTGACTTAGTACACCCTAACTTAGTACCAAATGGCGACTCCGTTTTTTAAAATAAAATAAAACTCTTTTTCAAAAATTATTTGGCCAAAACTGTTGCACTTTTTGTCCCGGCCTTGTTTTTATTATTATTTTTCTTAAATAACACTTTTTCAATAAAAACTCGATTTTTCACACACGTGCACGGTTTTTCCAAAACTATGCTTTTCAAAAAGGGTCTTGGACCAAACCGTCTCTTCAGGACGCGACAGTCAACGACCCCACTAGTACCTTTTACCTTCCCTTTGCTCATGATTTTTTAGGGCGCGATAGGATTTTGGCGAATCCACTAGGGATCACTAGTGAATCCGAGCACTAGGCTTAATCATCTTTTCCTTATTTAACCCTTCTATTTTATTGCGTTTGGATGTCAGGATTGCATTTTTTCTTTTTTTTAGAGGTTTTTTTTTTTGCATCTTACACACACCTCGTCTCTCCGTTGCTTATGTGATGTATGTTTATTTACTTTTGTTTTATCTGACCGCATTTGCATTTGGGAGGGGGTCAATTATCCTTAGAGCCCATGCGTGTTAATATTACATTCCCTCCTCTCATAAGGAGCACTTCATACGTGCATTCGATATTTTTTACCCTTTTTCTCTTTCTGGTGGTTGCCACCCACCCATCCCTTTAGGACTAGGATCGATCTGCCTAGACATGCGGCCATCGCATTCGTGCATGTAGCAATGTCTAGGGGATCACTCGAGCCACCGACCAAGGGCTTTGGGATTGATGACCCTTACCCTTAGGTCTGAAGGCATGGGAGCCGACAACCTAATCAAGTCTAGATGCATTAGTGAGCCCAACCTCATGCATCCATGTAGAATAACATAGGGTAGAGTCAGCCTTGCCCTATCAAATACACCAAGCACGAGAGGAGAGGATTCACCCCCTTTCCTTTCCCTGTTTTACTATTCATTATTTGTTTGTTTCGCCAATATGTTATGTGTTATTTGTTGAAACTAACGCGCTCTTTCTTATTCTTTAATTGCATTCACAACCATCGAATAAAGAGCCCTGGCATGGTGCTCTCATAGGAAGTCAACCCTTTTTTGGGTACGTTTAAATTTTGCTTTCATAATTAATTTCCTCGAGAAAGATAGAAATAAGATAAAAAAAAAATCTTTTGCAAATTGTGTTTGGTTGTGAACAAAATACCCAAGAGTCAAATCGTTGTAAATTTTGTAAAAGTCCCGAAAATCTAATTTTTAAATTTATACATTTTTTTAATAAGAGGTGTAATTTCAAATCTTTTTCAAAGTTTACTCATTCTTGTTGTACTTGTCAATTTTATCCGAATTAAGTTTTCTTAAAATCAATAAATACACCCAGGTGGTCAAATTTTTTGCACAACTTGCGTTTATCATTTAAAAAAAAATTTTACGTCATTTTTGCCGTATCCCCTGCCCTCCCGTCCCACATTACACAAAAAGTGATTCTAACACATATTTCATTCTATTTTAATAAATGACATTTTGATTTATCTGTTCCTACATAAAGTCATGATCTTTGATTTCTTTCAATATTGTATCTCGTAACCTCCTGGAGACTCGATTTTTTTCCATCAAACATTTTTGGAGTTAATAATTTCTTTTGTACAGTTTATGGTCCATCTTTCTCGAAGAATTTTTACATCATCATAAAAAAAAAATCTTTAGGACATTTCTCAAATTTGGCATTTTTGCATATTTTAACTTGCTTTAATAAACTGGCATCATGCATAAACCCTAGAGGGAATGCCATTTCGGGAATCCCATAATAGGAGAGCCATCCTTTTGTCTTGGGTATGTAACCCCGAAAGGACATTGCACGTTTAAATTTCAGTATTTTCCTGGCGGGTGAGACTCTAGGTAAGATAGTCTGATAATAACTTTCTTTGTAGTAAGAATGGGTAGCCTGTGCAAAATCAACAAAACAAAGGAGATCTCCCAACTACTCAGAAATTGGAGAAACGCCATGCATCTTGTAGACACCAAATTTTGACACACCATTTATTTTCAAGCATTAGAGGGGCATGTTTGCACTTTTTGGGGCAAATTTTAATTTTTCAATAATTTGGGGGGCAAAATAGTAATTTTATATGTAAATAGTTTTCTATCAGCTTTTGGGGGTTTTAAATTCATATTTTTACTTTTATGTGAATTTGTTAATTTCTTATGATTTTTCTGGATTTAATTGGTAATATTTATATTTTTACCAGCACAAGGGCAAAATGGTAATTTCACCTCGCGAACACCATTTTAGCTCATTTTTAGTTCCAAATTCATTTTTCTAATTCTTTAAGCATGTTTCTAAATTTTCTTAATTTTTCGGAGACGATTACTATTTTTTTCTATGAATTTTCATTGCCCAAGGGCAAAATCGTTATTTTATAGTTTAAATTTATTTTTCATTAATCTTGAATCATAAATGTATTTCCTAGGGTTTTAAGCTTATTTTTAATTTTTGGTAATTTTTTGAGGTCAATAGCTATTTTTCTGCGAATTTTCATCATCCAAGGGCAAAATCGTCGTTTTACAGTTTAAATTCATTTGTCATCAATTTTGAGTCATAAATGCATTTCCTAGGGTTTTAAGCTTCTTTTTAATTTTTGGTAATTTTTTGAAGTCAATAGCTACTTTTCTGTGCATTTTCAGTGTTCAAGGGCAAAATCGTCATTTTACAGTCTAAATTCATTTTTTGGCAAATTTTGAGTCATAAAGGCATTTTCTAATGTTTTAAACTTAATTTTAATTTTTGGTAATTTTTTGATCTTAATAGCCATTTTTTGTGTATTTTCGTTGTTTAGGGGCAAAATCGTCATTTTATACCCCGAGTGCGTTTTTATCAACTTTAAGCTCTAACTTTTATTTTTGAAAATTTTAGAGATTGTCATCATTTATTTGTATCAATTTTTAATTTTTGAGGTTAAAACTTTTTTTTTAATAAAATTAATATTTTATTACCGGTGGTGTTTTTGTTATTTTATAGCATTCTTAGCCAACAAGACAAGTGGCCTATAAATACCTCTTTAATTAGCCCAAAAACCAAGGAAGAAGATCAAAAAACCTAAAAACACATTTTAATCTTATCCAAGAGGATCAAAACACACAATATTACACTTAAAAACACACACTAAAGACACCACTTTTCAGTTGCTGTTCACTGTTCATCATTTCATCAAAGAGTTCAACCATTGTTCATACCAACAAGTAGAAAGCTGTCAAAGCTATAAGACATCTCTCTAATCCAGTTAAAATTTCATTTTTCTTAAGATTTTCTGGACAGATGTTTATTATTTATTGAAGATTTTAGAGTTCTATTTTGTTTACTTTTCATCTTTTTTTTCTGGAAAAAGATTTAAGCTTTTTTCTTCATGTTCTACTTCCACCATCTATTTTTGTTTTGTTTACTGTTCTTCCTTTTTTTTTTGGAAAAGATTTGAGTTTCTTTCTTTATGTTCTACTTCCACCATCTATAGCTTCTTCACCATCTTCATCCATTTCACCACCACAGTCACAGACCCAAAAATCACAAGCCTCAATCATTGTTCAACCTCCAGTACCACCCCCACTCAATTTTCTGCTCCCAATCCACAAGCCATTACAGTTGCATAAACATCACTACTACCCAAAGCCCAGCTGCCCCTGTCTTCTTTACCATTGCACAACAACAAATTAGCTCTAGAATGCCCATACAATCGGACAACAATCAAAACCTCCCCTGTCCCCTTCCACCTCTGCCCAGCACTGAGCCTCCATTACTGCCCTCTAGCTCCCCTGCAAGAACACAACAACTACACCATAACGTTAGTCACAAATAGCCCCATCATAATCACATAAACCCCATGAACCCAGTCCTCTGCTAACCCATATTCCTCCATTCTCCATTAGTCATCACTTTCCCTTGTCAACACATGAGCCACACCAGTCCATTGCCTGCAGGAAAACCCAACCAACCGCCACAAAAACCTGCACAAAAATAATCTAAATCCACCCAAAATTAGCAAACAAAACCCAATTTCCTCAAAATTACAGTCTCTGCCAACAAGGTTAGTTCCAGAATGACCAAAGCCAGCCATAAATCAGTCATTTCATCATCAAATTGCAACAACAAATAACAAACCACCAAAATTTCACCACCAACATCCCACACAGAATAGCCCAAGTCGAAGCCATTACAGCCATGCCTACACTGTACATCGTCCATAAACACTAACAACATCCACCGTAGGGTCCAACATTTTGCACCAAGACCCTCCAATTATCATTCATCGTTACCAAAATCCCCTTTGTTCCACCGTCTTCACACACCAAGTCCCAAGAAAAGACACCTCCATCAAAATCAATCTCATAACCCCTGTCTCCACCACTAAAGCCTACAGAAAAACAACAGCAAAATAACAGAGCCCTAAATTCCCCAAGCATACCACTACAAACACTAACAATCATCCGGAAACCACATATAACAACCCAAAAATCGCAAAATCTAGCCACCAAAGCCACTGCTCAAAGCCCTAGATCGCCACCCGATGCCTGCTCTCACTACCAAATCGCCGCCATCTTCCCCTATCCCTTCCTTTCTCTATCGCTGTCAAAATCCTCCAATCCTTCACTTACCTTTGCCCATGCTTCAAAGGAGAAATAGATTATGAAAAAAATTGATTTCAAAGAGTGAGAGAGCACGGAAAGGGAGAGACAGGAAGAGTGAACAGAGAGAGAGAGAGAAAAGAGAGACCGAGAGGCGAGAGAGAAAGAAAGGAAGAATCAGAAAAAGCTAAGAGATGAAGGGTGAACAGAGAGAGAGAGAGAAAGGAGAGACCGAGAGGTGAGAGAGAAAGAAAGGAAGAATCAGAAAAAGCTAAGGAAGAGTAAAAGAAGAGGGAACAGAAAGCAAAGAGCGAAACGGCGAGAAAGAAGAGAGGAAGAGAGAGAGAGAGAGAGAGAGATAATCAGAGATAGAATGGAGAGATTGAAGAAAATGGAGTTCTGAAAAAATGGAAAAAAGAATGACGAAAGAGATTGGAAGAATTGGGAATTCTCGTGTGGGTTTGTGTTTTGTTTATTTAGTTATTTATTTAATTTTTTATTTTTATTTTTTTCGTTTGTTTTTAGTTAATGATTTTAGGGATCTGGTTTTAGTTTTCTTCATCCAAATTGGTTTTTCTTGTGTATTCATTTATCAATGATTTGTTCTTCATTTAGTCAAAATTAATTTCTTGTTAATTTTAGTCAACTAGTCAATCTAGCTAAATTCAGTTTTCGATCATCTGAACTTGGCATTTTCATTTGATATTTTCATTGTAAAGCAATATTTATGTTTAGCCCTTGTTCCTTCTTAGTTGTTATTGATGGACCCAAAAGATTTTTTTTTTAAAGTAGTATTTCTTTTAGTTAATGATTTGAGTTTTAATTAGTTTAATTAGGCAATTAGCTAAATTAATTGAATTAATTTTTGAAGTGATTTCTAGCATTTAGAGTTCGATGTTTTGACTTTCATAAACTAATTCTTTAGTCCTTAATTTTTGGTTATTATCAGCATGCCCTCTAACGGTTTCGTTTTTTATACAATCAAGTCCCTAATTTTGTCAATTGACCCCGTAGATTTTACTTTTATTTTAATTAAGTCCTAAAATTTGCAGTTCATCCCCTTTGCTTATTAGAATTCATACTTGGCTCCACCCACTTGCCTTATTTTTATTACGACACCTCACTTAGTTAGAATTTCCAATATCTTCCATTCAGCTTTATAGAAATTTGTTTTTTTTAGTATCCGTAGTTTACCCCCAATTTTGTTAGTGCCACATATTTATTCATTTATATTGCGATACCTTGACGTGTGTGTTCATTTTTAAGCATTTGTATGGGGTCTTCAAAGAGGTATCCCCATCCTTCATTAATTTTTCTCTTATGTGCTCCAATGTACCTTTATGTGATTTTTATGCATGTTCTTCATATATTTCTTATCTCATATGTTTTTTTTGCGTATTTATTTAATTTATATTATTTAAATTTTTAAATTTTATTATTTGGTGAATGTTTTGTATTTAGCTAGCCAGTGTAACAGATAGATAATATTTCTCGTATGTTTAGAAAAATTTTGTATTCAGATAGCAAGTATAATGGATAGGGCATTTTTAATTTTTTCCCTTCAAAGTGTAATTAAAACCCCTGATGTAATAGTTAGGGCTCATGTGGTTTCGTGTGTTGGCGTACTTATATGTTTTGCCGCTTTCCTTAAGAGTTGCATCTAGATATCATGCCTAAGTGTTATGTGCTTCTACGTGTTATTATATGTCTTTATATGTTTACTTGCTTTCAATTCATGCTTTATTACTTTAATTCATATCTTATCAGTTTTATCGTTCCATCACCACACTAGTCCAACGCTAATTGTGGCTTTGCTCGCTTCCCCGCTAGTCCAACGTTAGTGGGAATTCTTAGAAAGGGCTAGTCTAATGTTAGATCCTTAGGGCATTTTAGTGTTAGGTGCACTCATGTGCATTTTTACATACCACTTCACACATTTTAGTTTGCTTTCCATTTTGCATGATTTTTATTATCATTACTATTATTTATTTATTTATTTTACTTTTGACAAAAATTCAGTGCATGGCATTCAGGTGATATTTCACTTAGAATTTAGGTCATTTTTGTGTGGTCCGACTAGAAATAGTCACCTACTCACATGAAAAGCAGTGGTGTACATGCCGTTCATCCCTCCGTGAGTAAAAACATCCAATCACGAGTTATTAGTCTCCCGTACCCGTCATGTTGCACCCACCTTCTTTCTTCACTTACTATATATTATTATTTTCTTTTCTTTTCACATCACATTTTGCATAAAAACTCGTGACTCCCTCGAGACCTCAACTCAGGTTTCGCAATTAATGCGATAATCTCAATCAAGTCTCGATCGAACATTTTGACCCTCTCGATACTTACACTTAAACTTAGGATTTGCATTCATTTAGATACATCCGAATGCGATAGAATCTAGGGTTAATTTAGAAAATTTTGATTAAACCTCGCAACTAGCCTTAGCTAGATTGAAAGGGTGCCTTAGGCGCAAGTCTTTACCTTCCCTTTCTTCAAACGTGACTCCGGACCTTTTTCTCTAGTTTTTTATAGACCGAAGTCGAAAAAGGGGTTTTAAAAATATTTTTCTAAAATTTTTATTTTTATTTCGTTAAATGATTTTTCAGGTGACTTGGCACACCCTAACTCAGTACCAAGTAGCGACTCTATTTTTCTAAATAAAACTCTTTTTCAAAAATCTGTTGGCCAAAACTATCACATTTTTAGTCTCGGCCTTATTTTCTTTTAAAATACTATTTTTTTTTTAAATACACTTTCATCACTAAAATTTGATTTTTTCTCACACACACACGATTTTTGGAAAACCTTTATTTTCGAAAGGGTCATCGAGACTGGACCGTCTTTTCGAGACGCGACAGTCAACGACCCCACTAGCATCCTTGGCTCACGATTTTTTAGGACGCGACACATCCTTCGGAACAAAATCTAGTATCACAATATTTGGGACATCTGGCATATCTGATTGATGTAGAGCCTAACGAAGCCATTATTAACGCTCTAGTGCAAGTTTGGGATCCCGAACATTCAATGTTTAAGTTTGGTGACTACCAGATGACGATCACACTGGAAGAAATAGCCGGATTTTTGGGGCTTTCACTCGATGGTAAGGGTCTGATATTTCCAACTATGAGCGACAAAAGAGAACTCAGTAAATTCATAGAGTTGAGAGAATTAGTATTAGTTGGACCGGTGCAAGCAAACTCAATAGAAATCAAACGTTTATATCATTATTTTGGTTCAAGAGGATGTTTCGCTGCATAACAAAAGAACTTCTTTATCAGCACTGAAGTTGCATGGTTTCAAAGAAGGATTTGGGGCTATGGTTACATGCTAGCTGGGATTTTTCTCTTTCCAAGGCCAGATGACAAGGTGAACATAAGGATCGTGAAGATGATATCTGAGCTTTTTCATGGGGTCGATGGACGTGATCTCACCATAGTTCCAACCATCATTGCAGACATCTTTGTTGCGTGCACTAAATACAAAGCGACGCTCAGTTTCTTTTATGGTCCTAGCATCATACTTCAAGTTTGGGTCATGGAACACCTTTGTCGAAGATCAATGATAAGGTCAGGATTTGATGTAAAGGATGTGAATTAGGTTCAATCTCACAACAGAAGACTTGATCAAGTGAATCAACCTGAAGAGGTTAAGGGATACTTGGAGCTTTTTAGTACATTGAGTAAGGAATAGATCTACTAGGTTTTGGATTGGATTGAGTGTCACAAACCGGTGTTACAATGCTTTCGGAAAAAATTTATTCCACTATTAGGCATCAATGGGATCGCACCATACATACCTCAAAGAATCCTCCGTCAATTCAGACGCATCTAGGGAATTCCTCCAGAACTGCAAATTGAAGATTTTCATGTTATTTTTCAACACGGGATCTGTCTTGAGAATATTTCGAGAAAGTCAGAAATCGCAGAGGCATGGGGAAGTCGTTGCATGGACCAGAATATCTCCTTTGATCCGAAGAACAAAGGTACTCCTCGGACTACTCCTCAATATGAAGAGTGGCTCAGGAATCAGAGTTATCCAAAGGAGCAAATTGTGATCGACTCCGTTGAGGAAATTAGTCGGTTGAAAGCCCTATTGGAAATGAAAGATCGCAAAATAATATAAGCAAAGAAGAATTCCAAAAAGAACAAGGAGGCATATGAATCTGTCAAGCAACTTTATACAGAAGCAAAACAAGAACTGCGAGAGAAGAAAAGGAAATGCTTGAAGCTGAAAGACGATATCAATCACACGATAAACAGGTATTCTTGGGAGCCAGATCGCAGCAAAGCTCAACGCTTGGAAGACCAGTTGAAAAAAGTTTTAGAATGTGTAGATGAGTTGACAGAATAATGTACTCTCTTGTATTGGTTTGGCAATGAAAGTAGTGAAGTGTTTTTCTTCTAATACTCAAGTTATATGAAAGTTGATTCAAGAAATGAAAAGGTTGTTTCTTTTGGAGCCAAAATTCATTCTATTCAGATATTGAAAGGGGGGTCTCACCCTAAAGGATTGCATTCCATGTTAGGCCTACCATTGGCATAATAAGGGCTCTCCCTTAGGACATGCATTGAAATTATTTATACACTTACTAACTTCAATATTTTTCTTTTTTCTTTTTGAACAATGAATTTTTGACAGTACCAATAATGAAAGGATGACTGAATCAATTTCCTCTCCAATATGCATTTCAGGTACTCTAAATTATAACTTCATTCCACCGAAGCCCTATTTACACGCGGTTTCGTGACAGACTACTGTATATAAGCATGAGTAACCGTCCAAAGTCTCCCGAAATGCTTACGGGAAATCAATTATCTGAGATGACGACACTAAGGGCCCAGATGAATGAGATGCTATCCAAAATGAATGACATGACTCAGGAGGTGTCTTCCCATAGCTAGATTATCGCACATTTCATTAGCAACATGAACAATGGTGGCTCTACCTCTAGTGCACCAGTTGCTCTGGGAACTCTATAGACCCGACCCAATACAGGAGGAAATACACTAGATGTGAACAACACTGTCCCTATTGCCCAACAAACTTCGCTCCTGGATACTCAGAATACCCAAATGTCTCCTCCACCTCAATCATTCAGAACCTACCAATGCCCATTTCAATTCCTCCCAGCTCTAGACATACTCAAAACACCCTGGACCAACCTCAATACCCTCAACAAACCACCCATTTTACTCTGAACAACCAACCTCTGCCAGTCCATACTGCGAGCCAATTTGTGCTAGATTTCGAATTTCAAGTAAGAGCGGACGCAGAGCCATATGCCAGAGAAGAGAATCCTAATGTGATGGAGAAGGCTTTATTAAGGAGGTTGGATAGGTTTAATGACTTTATCAAAGAAAGTCAGGGATTTGACAGATATAAAAGATTGGACTATGAAGACTTTTGCATATTTCTAGATACCCAATAGCCACCAAAATTCAAAATCTCAGAGTTTTTCAAGTACAATAGCAATGGGGATCCTGTGGTTCACCTCAAGATGTTTTGTAACAAGTTAGGAAAGCCGACTGGAGATGACAGATTGCCGATGAAATTATTTGGTGAAAGTTTAGAAAAAGATGCGTTGGAATAGTATTTGAAGTTGGACATTTCGAAAATTCAAAACTGGACTGATCTCTCGAGCTTTTATTAAGCAGTATGAATTCAATTGTGATTTAGTACCTGATAAATTCTCTTTGGTAGAATTGAAAAAGAAACTTTCGGAAAGCTATGTAGCCTATGGTCAGAGATGGTGAAGCGTCGCAGTCAAGGTGAGTCCGCTGATCGATGAAAATGAAATGGTGAAATTGTTTATTGATGCCCAAGACCCGCCGTACTACCATGCGATTATTGTTTTCATTGGAAAATCTTTTACTCAGGTCATTAAACAAGCAGAGGTCATAGAGAGAGGTGTGAAAAAAGAAAAAGTAGTAGATATGGCGGCTGTAAAAATACAAGTTGAGTCTTTACAAAACATGAACAATGTGAAAAAGACCATTGGGAAGAAGCCCGAGAAGAAAGAAAGAGAAGCAGCTTTTGTCATAAAACAAGGTCCCAATCCCAAACTCAGATTTAACAACCGATCGAACTATTTGGTTCAACACCAATAGTATCCCTAATTAGCACCTCCGCCACCTGTTTACCCTCAATATTCTCAACCCGTCATCAACACCCAATCTCAACCAATAAATGCTCAACCATTCTACCCAAACACCCAACCCATGTTCCAAAACCCTCAACCTACACAAAATAACTTTCGCCTACCCATACAGAACCGCCCGAGACATGTCTATCCTAACAATTATACTCCACCTAATCAGCCTCAAAATACAACAAGTCTGGCGAATCCTTCACAGAGGCGGCCTAGGGCTTTCCCTCCCCTTGGTCGTCCTTTGGATTAGATATATGACCAATTGAGAGCAGTAGGTAAGATTGATATAATACCACAGAAAAATTTTCTTAACGGGTTACCCCATGACTATGATCATCAAGCTGTCTGCGCTTACCATTCAGGAGGTCGGGGGCACCCCACAGCTAACTGTTGGGCTTTGAAACACAAGATTCATGACATGATTGATGATGGAGAAATAGTATTAAGGAGAGGGAGAGGACAGGCACCAAATGTAGATAATAATCATTTGCCTCAGCATGGGTCTACAGTTGGGATGATCACCTTGGATAAAGAGTTTGCTGACCCTTCTGAGATGCTAGTTGCGATTGAAGAGATAGTGGGCGTTACTGATAGGGATGACAAGCGAGTTAGAACGATGCAATCAGGAAAGAAATTCATGAACCAATATATGGATGATATTTTTATCGAAAAATTGGCATCACCTATAACCTTTTACCTTTTCAGTTAGAAATTTTTGAACCCAAGATCATCGATTTGCCAGAACAGTTACCAATTGAGGACTTACAGCAAGTGCCTTGGAATTATAAAGGCTCTGAATATAATAGTGATGTAACAGCAATTTTGAGGTCTGGAAGAGTGATTGCTGAACCAGAGATTATGGTTCCAACTAAGGGAAAAGAGAACACTCTGCCATCCAAACCACCTGTTAGTGAGAAGGACACTAAAAACTTTTTGAGAATTTTAAAGAGAAGCGAATACAAGGTGGTAGAACAGTTAAGTCTAATGCCTGCGCAAATTTCGATTCTCAACCTTCTGTTAACATTTGAGTTGCATTGAGATGCCCTTTTGAAGATTCTTAATGAGTTTCATGTTCCTAAGGATATTCCCACTGAAAAATTGGCCGGAATAGTAGGGAATATTTTGGCATCCAACAAGATCACTTTTTTTTAGGATGAGCTAACTCCCGAAGGGAAGGGGCACAACAAAGCTCTGTACATATCCGTGCGATGCTATGGGAAACATCTGCCTAGGGTTTTGATTGATAATGAGTCTGCTCTGAATATCTATCCCTAGAGCACTGTGCAGAAGTTGGGATACTTACGATCACAAATCCGCCAATCGCCAACTATAGTTAGGGAATTCGATGGATTTAGGAAAGAGACTATGGGAGAGATCAATTTAGTGCTTGAAATGGGTCTAGCCCAATATCAAGTTACCTGTCAAGTCATGGATTTTTTGGGAATCTATAATGTGCTATTAGGGCGACCATGGATTAACTCTTCAGGATCAATACCATCATCCCTGCACCAGTTAATAAAATTCATTATGGATGATAAACAGATCACTTCTTTGCTGAGGACGACTGCACCATGATGATAAACCGCCAATCTTCAGAAAAAGCAAAAGACAAGTTGCCACTGGATTAGGATTTTCGCACTTCCAACATTGTATCGGTTAATTGGATTCCTGAAGAAAATCTGCCTGTGGAGCAAATGTTATCTGATGCCAGTATTATGATTGCCAAAGAGCTAATCAGGGCTGATAACCAACCAGGTAAGGGCATTAGAAGGATGGTACAAGGAGTGGTAGAACCCATTCAACTGATAAAGCAGAAGGATACCTTTGGGCTAGATTTTTACCTAACTGGTAAGGATGTGAAAGAGATAAAAGAGAAGAAGAGATCTGAGAAGGAAGGACGGCACATCCCACTCTATATCCTCTCACTTTATCATAGCTTTTCAAGATCATCTAATGTTACTATCTCTGAAATCTGTAATGAGGATGATGATGTTGAAGAAGGAGTGAGCCGCCTGTTCATTGGAAAGACTGACATTAAGGAAGCATCTAACACTGCCAGTTTCGATGAAATTGAGGAAGGGGCATTAAACAATTGGATTGCCGATTATCTCCCTATGCGAAGGGAGTTTCGATAAATTTGGGATTGCTTCTGCTTAATGTTCATCTCTAGACAGAGCCTTAGAGTGAACTTTCTTTTGTGTTGATAGAGTCAGGCTCATATCATATTTTACATTTTACTTTCCAATGAAAATAGTTTTTTAAACATTTCTTTAAAGTTGAATTGCATCTTTATGTTTTCCTTGAAGGATAGTGCCACACTTCTATGGTTGTACATATTCTACTTTTCAAATCAATGCATTCTGAGTTTTAATGAGATGAAGATTATGTTTTTTATTTTTGTTTATTCATTTATGTTTTCTTTACTTTTATTTTTTCAGATGGCCGAAAATAACTGCTTATGATCCTTTGGATGTCACTTTACTTGAAACTGATGATTGCAATTTCGATATTTCTCTAAATTCTGAAATAATGCAAACCGCTGATGAGAATGAAAGTGATATCGAAGAAGATTATGATTCCGTACTTAAGAATTTTGAACAATATGAGGAAAAACTCAAGCCAAATCTGGAAGAAACAGAAACTATTAATATTAGCACTAAGACAAAGGTGAAAGAAGTTCAAATCAGTGTGCATTTAAACAAGAAGTAGAGAATTGAAATGATTGAATTTCTCACGCAATTTCAGGATGTGTTTCCATGGTCATATGACGATATGCCTGGAGTTTCTACTGATATAGTAGTTTACCGATTGCCCACTGACCCAAACTTTCCTCTAGTAAAACAAAAGTCTCGTAAATTCAAACCTGAAATAAGCGTTAAGATTAAAGAGTAGATAGTCAAGCAATTCAATGCCAATATCATTGTTGTGTCCCACTATCCCGTTTGGCTATCGAATATGGTTCCAGTTCTCAAAAAGTGGGGAGAAGTGTAATTTTGTGTGGATTATCGTGATTTAAACAAAGTCAGTCCAAAAGATGATTTTCTTTTAGCCAATATTCACATTTTGTTGGACAATACAGCAGGACATGAAATGGATTCGTTCGTTGATTGTTTTGCTGGATACCATCAGCTCTTGGTAGTAGAAGAAAATAGGAAGAAAATGTCATTTATCGCTCCATGGGACACGTTTTGTTATAGAGTCATGCCTTTTGGATTGTAGAATGCTGGAGCGACTTATCAAAGGACTATGACTACGTTATTTCACGATATGATTCACAAGGAGATAGAAATTTATGTGAATGACATCATAGTCAAATCTAAGAGGTCCAAAGACCATTTGGTAGATTTGAGAAAACTGTTTGAAAGGTTGAGGAAATATAGTATGGGATTAAATCCTGCAAAATGTGCTTTCGGATAATCTGTTGGAAAGTTATTGGAATTTATTGTTAGTAAAAAAAGTATTGAGATAGATCCCACAAAGATAAAAGTTATACGGGAAATGCCAATTCCAAAGACATAGAAGGACGTAAAAAGTTTGCTGGGAAAGACAAATTTTATCGGCAGATTTATCGCTCAGTTGACCCTCACTTGTGAGCCACTGTTTAAATTGTTAAGGAAGAATGTCCAAATAGATTAGAACAAGGATTGTCAGCAAGCTTTTGATAAAATTAAAGATTATTTGTTGAACCTCCCTGTCTTAGTGCTACCAAAGTCAGGCCGACCACTTATCATGTATCTCTCAGTTCTGGACAGAGCGATGGGTTGTGTCTTGGGTCAGCATGATGATTTAGGGAAAAGGGAGCAGGCAATCTATTATTTGAGTAAGAAGTTCACGGCTTATGAGGCGAACTATTCATTCCTGGAAAGGTTGTGTTGTGCATTAGCTTGGGTTGTTCAGAAACTCAGACATTACCTTCTTGATTACACCACTTACCTTATATCTCGATCAGATCATTTGAGGTACTTACTTGAGAAACTGATGCCCACTGGACACATGGCTAAATGGCAAATGATTCTCAGTCAGTTTGACATTGTGTTCACAACTCAAAAAGTAGTCAAGTGTCAAATTATTACAGATCATTTGGTAGGAAATCCCCTGGAAGATGATTATTTACCTTTGCACACTTATTTTTCGGATGAAGAGATATTGTTTGTGGGAGCAATAGATCATACAAATAAGGAATCTTCGGGATGGAGGTTATTCTTTGACGGTGCCTCAAACTCGTTTGGAGCAGGGATATGTACAGTTCTGATATTACCTGATGGAAAACATTATCCTGCTACAGCTAAATTGAAGTTTGATTGCACTAATAATATGGCCGAGTATGAAGCCTATATTTTGGGTTTGAAAATGGCATTGGATATGGATGTTAGGGAGTTAGCAGTGTTCATTGATTCTGACTTGTTAGTTCATCAAACATTGGAAAAATAGATAACTTGAGATTCTAAGATCGTTCCATATCATTGTTGCTTACTCACTCTTGCCAGGCAATTCAAAACCTTGGAATTCACTCACATTTCGCTTACTCAAAATATATTCGCAGATGCTTTAGCAACTTTATCTTCCATGATCAGTCACTCTGATAATATGGTGATCGAGCCCATCTCCATCAAGATTCAAGAAGAACTAGCTCACTGTCTATGCATTGAGCAGGAGGCTGATGGTCTTCCATGATTTCATGATTTGAAAGAGTATTTAAGGAATGGATTCTATCCCTCAGGCATCAGTATAAAGGCTAAGAATTTTCTTCGAAGGATGTCTACGAGATTTTTCTTGAATGGAGAAGTCTTGTATAAAAGGTCAAGCGATTTGGGTTTTTTGAGATGCATAGATGAAAAGAAAGCTGAATATTTGATGAGGGAAGTATACAGCAGTGTGTGCAGGCCACATATGAATAGACACTTGCTGGCCAAAAAGATAATGAGAACCGGACATTTTTGGCTCACCGTGGAGCATGATTGTGTTAAGTTCGTCAAAAAGTGTGTTAAGTGTCAAATGCTTGGTGATGTGATACATACTCCTTTTTCGGAACTCCACAGTGTGATTGCTCCTTGGCCGTGCTAAATGTGGGGAATGGATGTCATTGGAGTAATTGATTCTCCTGCTTCAAATGGGCATAAATTCATCTTGGTCACGATTAAGTATTTTACCAAATGGGTAGAAGTAGAATCTTACAAGCAAGTGACCAAGAAGGTGGTAATAGATTTTCTCAAAAATCATATCATTTGTCGTTTTGGTATGCCTGAAACTTTGATCACTGACAATGCAAGGAATCTCAATAATGACATGGTAGATGGATTGTGTGGTCTATTCAAGATCAAGTACAGAAATTCTGCTATCTATAGGCTTAAGGCTAATGGTGCTATTGAAGCTACCAATAAAAATTTAAAGAAAATTATTCGAAAGATAATTGATACTAATCGAGATTGATACGAGAAGTTGCCCTTTGCACTTCAGGCTTACAAGACAGTAATTAGAACTTCAATTGGGCCAACTCCTTATTCTCTTATGTATGAAATGGAGGCAGTTTTACATGTAGAGGTAGAAATTCCTTCTTTACGCATTCTAATGAAAGCCCAATTGGAAGAAGTCAAGTGGTTAAGGGAATGCCATGAACAGTTGACACTTATCGATGAGAAGAGGTTGAATGTTGTTTGTCATGGACAATGTTACTAACGACGAATGGCTCGTGCTTACAATAAGAAAGTCAAGTCACATTTATTTGAGGTGGAGGATAAAGTCTTGAAACAGATCCTCCCAAATCAAGAAAAAGCTAAGGGCAAATTTGCCCTAAATTGGCAAGATCCATTCATTGTGAAAAAGATATTATTAGGAGGAGGTCTTATTCTAATAGAAATAGATGATCAAGTGTTTTCCTAGATCATCAATTCAGAGATGGTAAAAATGTTTTACATTTGATTGGTAAGTTTTCTTTTAAAATCATTGTAAAAGAGAACAGGTCAAAGGCGGACCTTCTTTCTTTCCCCTTAAACATTTTTTTCTTAGTTTTTTCTTTTTGAGCCTTCAAAATCTATGAGTTTCGTTTTGTAACCCACTTGATGGTCGCACCCCATATTAGGGCAAATTTTATTTGTTGACTGTTGTTTAAAAAAAAAATACAAAAGAAAATCCCATGGAAAGTGATAAACTGGGGCAAAAAAAAAAAAAGTCCAAAAGGGCAAAGAATAAAGTTAGGATAAATCTTTCTAAAAATGCGACAACAAGATAATCAACCTTTTTCACGAATTCTGCTTTCCGACCTTAACCTTTCAAGTATCCTTTTTTAAAATTTACAAATTAATAGGGCATGTGATGTTAATATATCTATCCCTAATCCATCAAGGAAAGATTGTCTCATTGATGCCAAACATTTTAATACCAGTTTGATTTTATGAAATGAGAAACGATCGATCAGGACTTGAATGTTGCTTGTTCTCTTTTCTCTCTACAAAAGCGGAAACCCGAAAGAGCGCTTCAAAAAAAAAAAAAGAAAAGAAAGAAAGAAAAAAGAAAGAAAAAAAGAAAAAAAAAATGAGAGGGGGAAGCCTCAGTGAAAACTCGAAAGGGCGCTGAGGTCGAGAAATTATAAGTCGTAGGTTCATAAGTGAGGAAGTAGAATACACCTGTGGTAGATGTGGAGTTCTTTGCAGAAGCTGGTGACCTTGGTTACTTGAGAATTTTTCTCTGTATTGATCATTTCGGAGCAATCTCGAAATTCAAATGGAATGACATCCAGAGGATAAAAATGGCAGATTTCTTCAGAATAGTCGCTGGAAATTGATTTTTCATTTGAACATAATAATTAGTTGTTATTAAAAGTTTTATATATACATATACGAAAATGTTTAGTATACAGAATTTTTTTTGCCGTTGCATCTGACAAATTTTTTTGTGATATATTCATTTTTCATCTTTTTCCGAGAACAAGACATTTTTTGTGTCTTAGTGTGCAATATAAGCAAAAGTGATCCTAAATTTATCGAGATCTTGAGATATATATGGAAGAGCATACATGGCATTTATCATGAATAATAGATCAGAGAATTTTGGAATCAGAAAATATCAGAAAGCAGAGGCGGGAGACCAATTCAGGACTTAGGATTATGATACTCATGTTTATATGTAATAGTGGATCAAGGGACTGTCAAGTGGTGCCATAATTTTTTGCAATTACCGTTGTCTTTTTCTCTTTTGTAGATATGGTCACACCATCTTCAATTGAAACCTTTGACAAGAATAACAATTGGGGCAATTTTGTTAAGTCAATGATAGCTTGATCAAGGACACAATTCAAAAAAAAAAAAAAAAAAAAGAGAGAAGAAGAAGAAACTTTGTTTTCAAAATTGACATTGGGGCAAAAATTTTTTGAAAACTTTTTGGGTTAGTTATAATAATTTATGTTTGCAGCAAAATTTTGAAAAGAATATTTTATATTGAAGTGAGTGGTCAGAAGGTTTAAGTCAAATAAAGATTTTAATGTTTTCATATGGCACCTAAATATTGAAAAGAGAGATTTCAAAGGGTTTTGACACCATAGACTGGGGCAAAATTTTTTGGAAAAATTTTCACAAGTTTTGTTGATTTGGATGCAACATTTGACAATGGCTTTTAAGTTTCCCGATATCTTAATTTTGTCATGTATCCATCCAACAGCCTGATCGGTATCTATTCATTTATGTTTCCAAGTTTGGTAGCCCAGACCTTACATTCCATGATTCCTGACAGCCTAGGATCATTCTTTTATATTTCCAAGTTTGGCAACCCAAACTTTGCATTCATCAACCCTAGCAACCTAAGGTCATGCATTCGTCCAGCAGTTTGGTTGGCATTTATTTATTTACTTTTCCAAGTTGGCAGCCAAACTTTGCATTCATTAACCTTGGCAGCCCAAGGTCATGCATCCGTCCAGCAGCCTGGTCGGCATCTATTTATTTACTTTTCCAAGTTGGCAGCCCAACTTTGCATTCATCAACCTTGGCAGCCCGAGGGCATGCATCTGTTCAGCAGTCTGGTCGGCATCTGTTTATTTACTTTTCCAGGTTGGCAGCCCAACTTTGCATTCGTCCACCTTGGCAACCCAAGGTCATGCATCTGTCCAGTAGCCTAGTCGGCATTTGTTTACTTATGTTTCTAAGTCTAGCAGCCCAGACCTTGCATTCTATGATTCCTGGTAGCCCAAGATCATTCATTTATATTTCCAAGTTTGGCAGCCCAAACTTTGCATTTATCAACCTTGGCAGCCCAAGGTCATGCATCCGTCTAGCAACTCGATCAGCATCTGTTTATTTACTTTTCCAAGTTTGGTAGCCCAAACTTTGCATTCATCAACCTTGGCAGCCCAAGGTCATGCATCCGTCCAGCAGTCTGGTCGGTATTTGTTTATTTACGTTTCCAAGTATGGCAATTCAGACTTTGCATTGCATTTTATGATTCCTGACAGCTCAAGATCATTTATTTACTTTTTCAAGTTTGGCAGTCCAAACTTTGCATTCATCAACTTTGGTAGCCCAAGGTCATGCATCCGTCCAGCAGCCTAGCCAGCATCTATTTATTTATGTTTTCAAGTCTGGCAGCTTTGACCTTGCATTGCATTTTATGATTCTTGGCAACTCAAGATCATTTATTTGCTTTTTCAAATTTGGCAGCCCAAACTTTGCATTCATTAACCTTGGCAGCCAAAGGTCATGCATCTGTCTAGCAGCCTGGTCGACATCTGTTTTTTTTACGTTTCCAGGTCTGGCAGCCCAGATTTTGTATTGCATTTTATGATTCCTGGCAGCTCAGGATCATTTATTTACTTTTTTAAGTTTGGCAGCCCAAACTTTGCATTCATCAACCTTGATAGCCCAAGTCATGCATCCGTTCAGTAGCCTGAATGGGATATGTTTATTTACATTTTCAAATCTGGCAGCCTAGACATTACATTTAATTAATCGGTCTTTATTTTGTTTAGCAACATGAACTCATTTTTTTGGCTGTTAGTTTAAACACTTTGTTTTGTCTTGTAGTCTCTTACCAATCTAGGTTATCTTTGCTAAGCAGTTGGAATGTTGCATTTCTTTCTTTTGATCACAAGTTTGAACTTTTGTTTTACCATTTGCAATTGTGTTTCATATCCACTGTTCACCTGCATCTTAACTACGTTTGACCTGATTCCCTTCATCGAGATACGTAAGCAGCTCTTAAAGAGCTCAGTCGCATGTTCATATATGTGTTCGCTGATCATTAATTACATTTCATCACATTTATGCACTATGCATGATTAGATGTTTTGTTTATAGCAATGTCTGTTTTCACATTTGGGTGAGTCAAAATTTAGTATTGTCTACGTCTTTGTCTGAAATTTCTATGAAATTTCTGACAAAGAGGGGCAAACTGTAGACACCAAATTTTGATACACCATCTACTTGTCAAATGTTGGGGAGGTATTTACATTTTTTAGGACAAATTTTAATTTTTTTCAATAATCTTGAGGGCAAAATAGTAATTTTTATTTGTAAATACTTTTTCATTAGTTTTGTGGGGTTTAAATTCACATTTTTAGTTTCAAACATATTTTTTATTTTTTATGATTTTTCTAGACTTAATTAGTATTTTTTTTATATATTCTATTAGCACAAGGACAAAATGGTAATTTCACCTTGCGAACACCATTTTAGTTCATTTTTAGTTCCAAATTCATTTTTCTAATTCTTTAAGCCTGTTTCTAAACTTTCTTGATTTTTTTAGAAACAATAGCTATTTTTCTGTAAATTTTTATTGTCCAAGGGCAAAATCGTTATTTTACAAATTAAATTCATTTTTTGTCAATTTTTGGGTCATAAATGCATTTTCTAGTGTTTTAAGCTTGTTTTTAATTTTTGGTAATTTTTTGAGGTCAATAGTTATTTTTTTTGTAAATTCTTATTATCCAAGGGTAAAAACGTCATTTTACAGTTTAAATTCATTTTTTGTCAAATTTCGAGTCAAAAAGGAATTTTCTAATATTTTAAGCTTACTTGTAATTTTGGATAATTTTTTCAAGCTAATATTTATTTTTTGTGTATTTTCGTTGTTCAGGGGCAAAATCGTCATTTTAAACCCCAAGCGTGTTTTTATCAGTTTTGAGCTCTAGTTTTTATTTTTGAAATTTACTGTGAATTCTTTTTGAAAATTTAGAGATTGCTGTCAGATTTTTTGTATTAATTTTTAATTTTGGGGTTAAAAAATATTTTTTAATAAAATTATCATTTTTAATACTGGTGGCGTTTTCATTATTTTATAACATTCTTGGCCAACAAGACAAGTGGCCTATAAATACCCCTTTTAATCAGAAAAACAAAAAGAGGAAAAAATAAAAAATCCTACAAACACTTTGGTTTTTGTGCTTTAAGAATCAAACATACACACTTGACACCTAAAAACACACACAAAGCCTTCGTTCTTTTTCTGGTTACTATTCATCATCTTCAACCTCAAGATCACGTTACTGTTCATCAGATCATTTTTAAGCATTAAAAAGGTTAGTTCTTATCTTTAATTTATCTTCTTTTCTTCTATTTTCTAAGCCAAATCTAATTAATTGTGTCTATTTATTAACAATTGTAATTAAATTATTAGCTTGTTCTTGTTCTTGTTTTCATTTTTATTACTGAGATTTCCTTTTAGTCTTTTTGAGGATTTGCTTTCTGGGTTGTTATTTTTCTTTTGTTGCTGGCTCTCTCTCCTCCCTCTCTCTCTCTCTCTATCGCCAATCTTCATCACCATTACCTATCCATCCTCTCTTCCATCTCAACCGGACAACCTATATAAAAACAGTTTCCATATTCTGCCATCTCTTCACAAAGGATCAAGATACCAAAACTAACATCACCATCTACCCCTAGACCTGTACCAGCAATTCCTTCCCCTGCCACTATCAGTACTGAATCATCATCTCTCCTCCTTCACAGACCACAATTGACCACAAGACCATAGCCACAGTTATCAATTTGACCAATACAAATCCCAAAATGTTATCTCCACATAAACCATATACGCACATAGTCCTCAAACCACCGCTACCAGACCCTCCCCTGCAACGCCACCACCAATTTAATATCACAACCACCACTTCTATCCCACTGTATCCCCTAGCTCACCAACAGAACCACACACAAACAGTAGCCCCAATGTTAACACTGCCAAATCATAAGCCATCAGACATCACCAATCAGAAATGCAACCTCATAGTCCATCCCAAACCATCAAACAATCTCAAACACAAACAACCTCACCAACCACCTGAACCACCACCACGTCGCCTATTTCCTCCCACCACAGTCATCTTCTACAGCCCCTATTACCACCTGAATTACTACCACCATGCCATCTAGCTTGCAAGCCCATCCACATCACCACACGCCACCATTATCAGCTTCCCCTTCATCAGCTCCTTCCATATTCACCTAGCTCCACCCGCCCAATTTCCCACCACCAATTACCCAAGTCATCCCAAAAACTAACCCCTCAACCACCATCACCTCACACCGCCAACCAAAGCCACCCAACAACCTGCAAAAGACAAAAAACAGAACCACAAGCCCTTGAAACTGCAACATCCGAGCCCGCAAAGTAGCCAATCCGTCACCCAAAAAGCCACAATAACAGCCTTGCAACAACGTAAAGTCACCCAGTTCATCAAGTACAAATTAGCAATCCATCCTCATTCCCTCCCAATTGCAGTCCCACCAATCAGCCTCTTCCAATCACCACCTACAGAACCAGCTAGTTGATCACCACCATTGCTCACAGCCTGCAAGAACAAACAAAAACAGATGCCCAAACCCAAAAAAAAGCCAACCAAACAAACCACAATCACACACAAATCACATACCACACGTAGCAAATTCATACAAACACAATCTCACACACAGACATAACTAATCACAAACACACACATACACACACAGAAGACCACAAATTGCAATCCCAAAGCCTCAATTTCCCGCCACTCGAAGTCAATTCACCACCATCCTCCAAGCCCTAACTGTGAAAAATAGCAATCTACAACCCCTCCCCCCCAATGATAATTTTGAAATCGGACTGAAACAAAGAGAAATTGAGAGAAAGCCAAGGAGGCGAAGAACGTAGAAAAAAGGGAAAAATAGAGAGAGAGCCAGAGCGAGAATGGAGACAAGTGAAAGAGAATAGGGAAATCAGAAAAGAAGAAAGTGGGAGAGACAAGAGAGAGACCGAGAGAGTGAATCAGAAAAAGGGGAGAGAAGAAAAGTGGATTTCGAGTGAGGGAGAAAGAAAGAAGAGAAAAGGAGAAGGGGCAGAAGGAACAAAGATAGAGAGAGAGTGAGAAACAAAGAAAAGAAGGTGGGAAACAGAGAGAAAGTTAGCTAGACTAAAGGAAGAAAGAAAGAAGAGAAGAGAGCAGGGGAAACGCAGGACCAGAGAATAAAAGAAAGAGGGAGCGAGATTGCACAGAGAGTTAAAGAGAAACAAAAGAGAAAAAAAATGAAGGAGAAGACACGTCTGGGAGGGTGAAGTTTTGGTTCAATATTTCTATTTTTCTTTAATCTATTTTAGTTTCCTTCCTTGCTCTTTGATTAATTATTGCCGATTTTGTTTTCTTTTTTCAGTTATAATGCAATTTAATCTAGCAATTAGTTGAATTAATTTGGTTAATTTTTAGTAATTAGTGTATGGTTAATGCAGCTTAGTATTTTATTTTATTTTTGTTCATTTTATTCACTTTAGTTTCCTGGTTATTTAATTGCCTAGAAATATTAATTCATGTTTTCAGCCCTTTAAGTCTTGGCTGTTATATTTAGGCCTCCTTCAGTTCTTTCATTTTTTGCAAATTAGTCCCTACTATTGTAGATTGACCCCTTTTAGGTTTATTTTTTTTCAATTAAGTCTTATTAATTGCAATTAAGCCCCATTAGTTGCTGGAATTTATGTTTTTGTGACACACTTGTTAAAATTTATGTTTTTGTCCACCCGATTTACTTTAATTTTGCATCGCTACCCCATTAGATTTATTTATTTTTATTTTACCCCTCAAGTCTCATAGAATTTTATTTTTAGTCCCCTTAGTCGTTAGAATTTACCATTTACCCCCCAATTTGCATTAATTTATATTGTTGCCCCTAGACTTGTGTGGATTTTTAATTTTTATCCCAATTAGTTTAAATTACTATTTGACTCCAATTTGCTCTGCTTTTTATTTTTCCCCTCTTGCTATAATTTACATTCTTCTAAATGTGTTAGTATTTCATATTTTACTCTTCATTTTATTAAATAGTTGTCCCTTTAACTTGTGCGTTCGTTTTTAAGCTTCGACATCGAGTCTCCAAAGAGGTATCCCGACTTCTTGTTATTTTCCTCTTTATGTGCTCCAATATGCTCCAATGTGATTTTATGTATTATTTGTATTATTATTTGTTTATTTCTTATTTTATATACTTGTTGTGTATTTACATAGTTAATTTGTTTAATTTGGAATTTTTATTATTTTGAAAAAATATAATATTTTGTATTTAGCTAGTCAACGTAATAGTGAGGTTATTTTTCTCATATTTTGGCAAGAGTTGTGTAATTAGATAGAAAGTGTAATAGACAGGGTATTTTTAATTTTTCCCTTTTCTAAAATTGTAAATTAAGCCCCCGGTATAATAGTTAGGGTTTATTTACTTTTGCGCGCTTACGTGCTTATTTGTTTAACTGCTTTCATTAGGATTTTGCATCCAGACATCATGCTTATGTGCTCCTATTTGACTTTATATGTCTTTATATGTCTAATTTGCTTTTAATTCACGCTTTACCATTTAATTCATGTTTTATGTTATTCCGTCACTACACTAGTCCAACGCTAGTTGTGGCTTCATTCTTTTCCCGCTAGTCCAACACTAGTGAAATTTTTTAGAACGGGCTAGTCCAACGCTAGACCCTTAGGACATTTTAGTATTAGGTACATTTGTGTGCATTTCACATCTCATTTCACACACTTTTAATTTTTCTTTCCATTTGGCATGATTTTATTATTACTATTATTTATTATTATTATTATTATTTTTTGACACGTTTTTAAAATGCATGACATTTAGGTAGCATCTCACTTAGAAATTAGGACATTTGCGTGATTCAACTAGAAATAGTCGTCTACTCACGTGGGAAGCGGTGGCGTACAGGCCGTTCCCCTCTCCGTGAGTAGGAATATTCAGTCACGAGATATTAGTCCCCCGCACCCGTCATGTTGCATACCCACCTTCTTTCTTCACTTTCTATATATTATTATTTTCTTTTCTTTTTGCATCACACTTTGCATAAAAACTCATGACTCCCTCGAGGTCTCGACTTGGGTTTCGCAATTAATGCGATAATTCTGACCAAGTCTCGACGGAACATTTTGACCCTCCCGATATTCATATTTAGACTTAGGATTTGCATTCATTTAGATACATCCAAAACGCGATAGAATTTTGGGTTAATTTAGGAAAATTTGTTTAAACCTCGCAACTAGCCTCGGCTAGGTTGAAAGGGTGCCTTAGGCGCAAGCCTTTGCCTTCCCTTTCTTCAAATGTGATTCTCGGACCTTTTTCTCTCGTTTTTCGTAAACTGGAGTAAGAAAAAAGGGTTTTTAAAATATTTTTCTAAAATTTTTATTTTTGTTTTGTTAAACGATTTCTCGGGTGACTTGGTACACCCTAACTCAGTACCAAGTGGCGACTCCATTTTTTAAAATAAAATAAAACCCTTTTTCAAAAATTATTTGGCCAAAACTGTCGCACTTTTTGTCCCATCCTTGTTTTTATTATTATTTTTCTTAAATAACACTTTTTCAATAAAAACTCAATTTTTCACACACGCGCACGTTTTTTTCCAAAACTATGCTTTTCAAAAACGGTCTCGAACTGAACCGTCTCTTCGAGACGCGATAGTCAACGACTCCACCAGTACCTTTTACCTTCCTTTTGCTCACAATTTTTTAGGGTGCGACAAGCAGTACCTACTTTTATTAAATGTATTACATTTAGTATCATGCAAATAAGTAGTACCTAAGTTTTTGGGTGTGAAGATAAAGCCATTGAACTTTTACCTTTGCAAAATATGTATATCAATTAGTTCGTGCATGCTTAATTTATGCGAGACAATTTATAACTTAAACAATTGAGAGCTTGAAAGTTTGTTGTAGTTGTTGGTAAATGAAACACGTGCCTTGCTTTAACTCCTTTTACTTTTGATCACTAAAATTGCACAGTATATTTACTTTTTAATTCTCTATTTTTGCTTCTATTTTAATTTGGTTATGTGGATGGTTAGCGACTAATTTTGGAGGCTAATTTGGGAGGAAAAAACATTTAAAGGATCCAAGGGAGCGGGGATCAAGTTTTGTAGTTACATGAGTTCATAATCTGTATAATTAAAATCAGCACAAAATGACATCCGTAAAAGAGTCCATAATCTGACAAAAATATTTGAACAAGTAATCAAGCTATTAGAACAAATAATTCAAAAAATAAACAAACCATTTGACATTGTTTTCATTTTTCTTTATCTCGGCAATGATTTTCTTATTTCATGCTTGCAAACATTGTCCCTCTCTTTCAATGTCTCAAATATATTTATTATATGTACTATCCGAAATAAAATATAACTTTGCAGGCTTCCTTATATCCTACTTGCATTGCATCTGTCACCTTCTTCTTTTTCATATTCCAAATTAGATTTGAAATTTGAAAGGCCAAGTAGATTGTTTGCATTATGTGACAGACCCACCTTACCCAGAGGCACACCAAAGGGCTTAGTGGACTGCCTGCCTAGCTCTCGCCAGGACTCGAATCACGCACTCACTCATTACATACAAATATACTTAACGCAAAATAAAACACATTTATATAATTTACTTGAAAGTACAAGTGTCACTAATATGTTTTACACACCAATATTTACATAGTATTTACAATAATAGCCTAAACAATTGGCTATCCAAATACATAAAACAAAACATTTACTATGTCCAAAATCAGCTTTTTCAGCTTTAGTATTTTGGGAAACCTGGTTAAAGAAAACAAATAAACGGGATGAGCTATAATAGCCCAATGAGTGCTCAAGTCATGCAACCATACTAGTAAAATATAATTTTATTCAATAAAAATTTTTGACAAGTTAAATAAACAATATATGAACAATTTATTTAACAAGTAGTCAATGGCAGATACGGGGCTCAACTACGGGAGCAAGCTCAACCGCAGAAGTAGCAAGCACTGAACATGTAACCATGACGTTAGGACCAAGATAATAGCTCAGGTCCTCGCCAAGGCTCATACCAGTATAAACAAGCAAGCACCCTAACCACCATTCACCTTATAACCTCCGTACAGGCTACCATATCTAGGAAGTAATCTCAACCTTGGAAGGGCCAACAAGCAAGAAAGTTCAATCCGAAGTTGGCTTCTTTGAGGAATTCAACTCAATTGGGAAAGAACAACACGCCCTAAAACACCCAGCACCTTATGACCTCCCAATCACTACCGGGTTGACTATCTGTGAAGTAACGGTGAAGTTAGTCACAGAAGTCTCAAGCACAATTAACACATTTAATAGTGAAAGCATGTAATACATTGCGGAATAGATGCGATAAAGTACACATCTTTCCTCAAGTAACACATTTCATTAAATATTAATGTCAAGTATAACATGGCATTTCATGCATCATGCACACATAAAACACTCACCTGAAGTGCCTAAGAAAATATCTTGTAGTATGGTCGGGTTTTATTTCCGGATCCTGAAATTCAAAAGAAAATAGTCGTATAAAAACTTGACTAAAATCTAATTTATTTAATAAGAAAATTCAAAGAAATACCCCAAGTCTTTCTAGGGTTTAATTTCTAGGGTTTTGGAGTTTAGGGTTTTACCCTAGGGTTTAGGGTTTTCGAAATTAGGGTTTTCTAAATTTTTTTAGGGTTTTGCTCGGAAAAGTTCAATTCACTAATAGCTCATCTGCAGAAATTTCTACACGTTCTAATCACTAAATTACAACATATATAACTTTAAATCATAGCCTAATCACTTTTACTTCTTAGGTTTTACCGAAATTTTGCCAGCATTTCCCCTATAATCGAACTAACCCAAAATTTTTAACCTGCAAAGAAAACAACCAACCAACCCAATTCAAGTAGTTCTACCACTTTCATATCAAAATTCAATCCAATTTCACTTAACTTGGCCATAAAAACACATGAACCTCTCCAAGGTTCTTCAACCAAATCATACTTAAATCATGTCATTTCAAGATTCAATCACTATCTACAAGTCATACAAGCCCATAAACCTCATATTCATGGAATAAAACTTCATTTTCATGGCTTAAATAAATCATGCTTAGCATTAAAGACATGGGTATAAAGCTATAAACTACAACTTATACTTGAAATAATAAGAAAAGTTTGTGGTAAATACCTTTAACAATGCAAGATCTTTGCTTAGAAATGAGTTTGATTCACTTTCAATGGAAGAAATAGGATCAAATTGGTGAGAAAAGCTCTAAGAAAATGAAAGCAATTGAGAAGAAAAGAGAGAAGAAGAAACCGGCCAAGGTAAGAGAAAAGAGAGAAAAAAAAAATGGCTAAGTAAAGAAGAAAAGAATTGGAAAAGAATTGGAAAAAAACTTTGACCAATCAAAGCAAGACAAACTTAAACATAGGGTTTTGACTTCTTGCATCATCAACTCCACTTGGCTAAGTGTAATTAGAACTAAGATTTAATATTTATCTTCCTATTTAATCTTGCAAGAGTTATAAGGTACAACTTCTAAAGGAAATGGTACAACATGCCACCTAAAAATAGAAATCATTTCCTTATTTATTTTCAACTAATTTTCGGCCCTTTTTTTTTCTACTAATGGACATAATATGAAATAAATGGTTTTGCATGAATTTCTAGGGTGTTACACATTATATTGTTACACAAAATATAATCTCGTTTCATTCTTCTTAGTTGATGTGATTGATACAACTTTCTATCCTTCTTAATTGAATTACTTAGAGTGTGTTTCATCCTACTATATTTTAAAAAAGTACTATATATTACCAATTGTAACAGTAGAGAAGTTTGTTAACCATGCCATAAAGCTATGCCTTCAAATAAAGTCAAGCAGCTAACAAAGTCAACCAGCTCATGTTTCTACTATTTCCAAATTAGTCTTAAGAAAACATGAAATAAAATAAAAAAGCCTAAAAATTACAATAATATAAACAATATTAGGAAAAACAACAGCTACCCCAAATGCAATGCTCCAATTTGCAACCAATTAAAAATATAAGTTTCACCCTCAAAAAATAATTTGGAATATGATGGCAACTATTGCCTTTGTTTGAACAAAATAAGCCAAACAAAAATAAACAATAAATATCACATACATGATTATAATAGCTAAAGCAACGTGACCTAACTATAATACTTAAGTTCCTTAAAAGATCTTGAGTTCAGTTCCGTTACCCTCAATAATTCTTTTTTTTGACAATTGGGGATTCAATTTAGGTTTACTTCTCATTCCTCCTTTCAATTGGAGTTGAGTGGGTTTCCAAACTCCTTCTCCCAATTGTCAAAAAAGACATAAAGTCCCACATCGGATGAGTTGGTTGTTAGAGTTGTAAATTTATGCTCCTGTGGCCCCTCTAAAAGTTACCATGACTTTTGGAGTGGGTTTGTAGGGTTCAGTTTAGGTTTACTTCTCATACCTTCGATAATTCTAATAAAAAAAAAAAAGTTTCCATCACCTTTGAGCAATCTCATAAATTAACTACAACCACTTTTACCATAGAGTAAAAAAAAAAGTTGACATCATTTTTTACCTCTAATGATATGACGTTTTTTTGACGGTTTCCAATCTCCTTGCTGTGACGCCCCGGAAATTCGCACTAAAAAGATTATTTGATTTATGTTATGTTTATTAGTAGAAAAAAAAATGAATGAGAAAAGAAAAGAAGAGGGAAATTAAAGTGCATTTAATAGGGCATTTCTTTTATTTAAGGTTTAGTGTTAATCTTTGGTTTAATAGTTGAAAAATGTCTTAAGTTAGTTAGGTTAACTAAATGAGATTTTTGTATGATTAAGTGGTACACCTAAGTACCAAACTTGGGTTAATTTTATTGGTCTATTAGTTTACAATAGTGTGTAATTTTGACTAACCAACTCTACCATTATTAAGCCTTTTGACTAATTGAACTTTAGCACAAAAATTAACTTAAAATTTTCACTTAAACCCTTGTCTTTTCCCCACCATATGGCCGGCCCCTCTTTCTCATTTTTTCCTCTCTTTTGTTTTAAAATTTTATGCTACAAAACTTGCCAAATGTTAAGTGTTAGATGATTAAAAATTTGTACCAATTATATTTAGCCAACTAGTACCTATTATGCCAAAATATCTACACTCTAGCTTGACTCTTGTTTAGTTCTAATTGGTTGCACTTTCTTCCCATTATTCTTTTATTCTTTTAATCTTTCTTGACCTAATTCTCTTTCATTTTATTCTCTCTTGGCCGAAATTATCTTCCATTTTTACTCCCTTGGCCGACTCTCTCCATCTCTCTCTCTACCCTCCCTTGTTCTTCATTTTCTTGGAGCTCTCTTCAATTTTAGACAAATTCCACCATAGAAAGTGAGGTTTTCTTCTTCCTAAGCAAGGTTCTAAGCTTGTTTAAGGTATGTACTATGAACTTTTGCTATTAATTTCAAGTTTATTTAAGTTTTATTTAAGCTTTATTTAGGGTTTTGTACAAGTTTTACTTTCACAGTCATACTGGACCAGTTTTAGTAAAACGTTCATAACTTGATATAGATAACTTGGATTCGAGTGATTCTTGTTGTTTTAGAAACTAGATTGATAGGGCTTTCCAACGGTATAAGGCTTGCACTGTGGTTCGTTGTGTATTAATCGCAGAAAGTTTGCAAAGTTGGCTGAAAATTCGGTTCTGCGTGAAACAGTTTTGATGATGAGCCAACTTGAGGGATGATTTTGAACCTGTTCTAGTTGGAATTTGGATTGATGATCTTCACGAAAGTTGTAGCCCTATAAACTTACTTTAAAACCATGTAATCAGAATTCCTTAGTTCTTGATGGATTGACCCCAATAATGGTACGAAGTTGGCTGAAAACCAACCCTGTGCAAATTTGGATAATGATTCTTGGAGTATAATTCTTGATATTTAGTGGAATTTTGATTGAATTTGAGCTTGGATTGAACTAAGAAGTTGTAGAACTTGTTGAATTATGGGTTTGATGATTGAAATCTTGATGGAAAACAAAGTTGGATGGCCGAAAATTAAGGGGAAATAATGCCAAAATTTTGTTAGAAAACCCTAAACCCTAAATCCTAAACCCTAGAACTAAAACCCTAGAATTTAATGGGGTATTTCTTGAATTTTCTTTCTAAGTTGATTAGGGTTTAAATTGAGTTTCATTAGATTATTTCTTATAAATTCCAGGATCCAAAAGTGAGACGCAACCGTTTTACGAAATATTTTCTTAAGCGTTCCAGGTGAGTGTCCCTTTTCTTGTGCATGTGAGTGTTCCCTTACTTTTGCTCATGAGTGTTTCTTCACATATTCATGATACATGTTCAAAATGTGATTTTATTTGCACTTGATGCTGGTGACTTGTCACAATGTGCCATGTGTTATTGATATTCATGAATTGCTACAATGTATTATATGAAGGGAAAGTGTGTACTTTATCGCACTTACCCCGTGAATTGTTACATGCACAATTTCTACCTGTTGTGAATATATTTGTTTGTGAATTTTTCACTACATTAAACTTGTTGGCTGGACTTCCGTGGTTATACCGCGGTTAGTCTAGTAGGACGGTAACCAGGAGGATATAAGGTGCTGGGTGTTGTAGGGCTTGTGGTTCTTTTCCTTGAGTTGTGAATCCTCAAAGAGGCCAACTCCGGACTGAACCTTCTTGCTTGTTGCCCTCCGGGGTGAGATCTCACCCTGGATGGGTCGGACGGTACTCCAGGAGGATATAAGGTGAATGGCGGATAGGGCTTTTGCTTGAAAATGCAGGTTTAACCGGCAATCCACTCTCACTATCATGGTCACACGATCAGTACTTGCTCTCGTGATTGGAACGTATCCTCCCTTGTTTAAATAATTATTTATTTAATTATTTTCCTATGTGATTTTGTGACACATGTTATTTGCTTACTTATTCTCTCTTGGTTTGCCTCCGTATCTGCATGTGTGGGAACCTCACTGAGCTATTATAGCTCACTCTTTGTTATTTGTTTTCCTTAAACAGGCTCCTATCTCTAAAGCCAGTGGTGAGGAATCCAGGGTAGAACTGGGTAGGATTTTTGGGTAGAAGGACTGCTTGAGATATTATTGTAATAACAAATGTATGTAATGTAAATTGTTTAACTAGTACTTTTACTTTTAAGTTTGAATGTGATGTGACCCTGAGAACTGTCACAGTTGGTATCTACGAGTTTTTACCGAATTGCAAATTTTTAGTGCGTGCTCGAATCGAGTCCTGGCGAGAGCCAGGCAGGCAGTCCGCTAAGCCCTTTGGTGCGCCTCTGGGTAAGGTGGGGCTGTCACACTTGCAAATGCAGAGGCCATTGCTTTTGGAACTCTTGAATACGTGGGAGGGTACGTAAACAATCTTGCATGAACAAATCTCCTCTTCTTTATTTTCTTAAATATATATAGTCCAATCTTTTTATTATTCTTTAGTTTCTAAAGAATTTTGGAAGTAATTTCTAAAACTTGAAATTACCTTCCAATGCACAAATTTATTATTTAAAAAGATTTAGGACAACATACTTTAGCAAAACCTACATTCCTAAAATTAATATCAATATTAGTATTACAGAAATAGCCCTAAGATTATAAGGAAAGGCATTTAATTTTGGTGACATAACATTGACATTAATTTATTTTGTGAGGGCCACTATAGGAAACAAAATACAAAAACTCACAAAACTCCCTCTTTTAATATAATATATATATATATATATATATATAAAGACATGGTTAATTCCAAGACAGTTAACTTCTTTAACAGATTCCCTAAGAATAAATAATGTAAAAATATGATGTGTATTATAAATTTCATTTATAATAGCTTTACAAAGTCTTTTAATTTCTTCTAATTCGTGATGACAAGATTGTTATGGAAACTATCCCATTTTTTAAATTACTTTATTTGTTATTTCTCTTTATTTCAACCAATAAATTCAAGAGAAAAGAAACAATTATGGTCCTTTTCATTTATTTTTGATTTTTTGGTAAACAAAATAATTCAGAAGAAAAGTTAACACGTAAAATTGATGCAAATTAAAATATAAAATATTGTACATTTACTTGATGATATTCCACGACAAAAGTATTGAATCCTATAAAATTGTTTCATAAATGTTCATTAGTATATTCTAAATTTTTTTTGAGCAAATTCATTAGTATATTCTATTTACGAAGGAAATCAACTTCCACGGGTTCTTTGACCTGCACCTTGTTTATGCTTATTTAAAATCAGTGCATATGTAAGTGTGCTTGTGTCTATATCTATGAATATTAGTAGCTCTAAAAGAATTTAAATCACATTTATTGAATTTGTAAAATTATTAATAAATTTGAAATAACAATTACGTTAAACACTTATCAGTATTACATATTTTATATCCTTATTTTATATTAAATTTTCTTGGCTAATGAACAGCCAAAACAAAATGAAAAGTAGCTGTAAATTCTTTTTTTCTCACCTGTTATTAAAAATAAAAGCATATCAAGAAAAATAATATGATTGAGATAAATTGAAACGATTTATATATTGTTTGTATTCTTTTTCTATAAGTTGTGAGCCTAATTTGCATTAATTGCATGCATTTGTGGAAATAAGAGCCGACTATTTATTTAGAGAAGGAGAAATTAGTTGGTGATTTCAGAAATGTTGTTTGCTTTTAATACTCTAGAAATCCAAAACTTTTTTTTTAAAAAAATTCAATAAAATAAACTGTATTTATATTGTGCTTAAGATATGCTTATTTATTCATTTTTTTAAAGTTCTTTTAAAAGTTGTTCCCACGTGTTTGTATGAAGAAACAAGAAGCATAGTCCCACTCGATTTGAGGCAATTTTTTTGTGGAAAGGAAACGTGGGGCCAAATCCAATTTTGGTAAGGATTGAGGCTGTGTGAGGGGAGTCCGAATTCCTTTAGGATTTTGGCGTGTTTTGTGAGAAACAAAGGAAAGTGCTTTAATCCATAAAAGATAAGGGCACAACCCATTTGAACAAGGGTTTAGCCGTTTCCTACTTGGATCACGAAAGGCTTTTTCAAATATTTATATTATGCATTTTTTATGTTTTTTTTAATGATTATAGGTTATAATACCTAATCACATTAACTTGTAAATTCACATCTAATGGAACATAGTTATAGATCAACTCCCATGCTAAAAAAGACATTTTCAAGGGAACATGCTAAAAAAGATATTAGCAAGGTGATTCTGAGTTTAGATTATATCAAAATATAGCAATAAATCCACTTAAAATTACAAAAACAAGTAATAAAATTTATAACCTAATACTTGTTCAGCAAGTGCACGGGTCAATTGTAGATGTGACGAGTATTAGGGTCGATCCCACGAGGAAACGTGAACTAACAACTACCAAAGCTATTAACTTGCTTTATTATCTAAACAATCAAACTTGAAGGTGGTGAAAATGGTAGGAAAATCAAATTCAAGTAAACAAGTAATGAAGAAACTAGTTAAACACAGTTGACTAGGCTTAAGAATCCACTACATATGAATGTTTAGCTTATGACCTTAATGATTTTGATTCATGTTTAGGATTCAATTCCATTTTTACTCCAAACTAGATCTCTCTACGAATGGAAGACTACTAATACATGAGCTTTCCTACTCTCGTGGTAAAGTCCAGCATGCATTGTGACAGCCCCACCTTACCCAGAGGCGCACCAAAGGGCTTAGCGGACTGCCTGCCTGGCTCTTGCCAGGACTCAATTCGAGGACGCACTAAAAATTTGCAATTCGGTAAAAACTCGTAGATACCAATTGTGACAGTTCTCAGGGTCACATAACATTCAAAACTTAAAAGTAAAAGTACGGGTTTCACAGGTTACATTATATACGTTCACTACTACAATAATATCTCAAGTAGTTTCTATCAAAATCCTACCAAAATCTACCCTTGAATCCTCACCACCGGCTTTGGAGATAGGACCCTGTTTAAGGAAAACAAATAACAAAGAGTGAGCTATAATAGCTTAGTGAGGTTCCCACACATGTAGATACGGAGGCAAACCAAGAGAGAATAAGTAAGCAAATAACATGTGTCACAAAATCACATAGGAAAATAATTAAATAAATAATTATTTAAACAAGGGAGGATACGTTCCAATCACGAGAGCAAGTACTGATCGTGTGACCATGATAGTGAGAGTGGATTGCCGATTAAACCTGCATTTTCAAGCAAAAGCCCTATCCGCCATTCACCTTATATCCTCCTGGAGTACCGTCCGACCCATCCAGGGTGAGATCTCACCCCGGAGGGCAACAAGCAAGAAGGTTCAATCCGGAGTTGGCCTCTTTGAGGATTCACAACTCAAGGAAAAGAACCACAAGCCCTACAACACCCAGCACCTTATATCCTCCTGGTTACCGTCCTACTAGACTAACCGCGGTATAACCACGGAAGTCCAGCCAACAAGTTTAATGTAGTGAAAAATTCACAAACAAATATATTCACAACAGGTAGAAATTGTGCATGTAACAATTCACGGGGTAAGTGCGATAAAGTACACACTTTCCCTTCATATAATACATTGTAGCAATTCATGAATATCAATAACACATGGCACATTGCGACAAGTCACCAGCATCAAGTGCAAATAAAATCACATTTTGAACATGTATCATGAATATGTGAAGAAACACTCATGAGCAAAAGTAAGGGAACACTCACATGCACAAGAAAAGGGACACTCACCTGGAACGCTTAAGAAAATATTTCGGAAAATGGTTGCGTTTCACTTTTGGATCCTGGAATTTATTAAAAAATAATCTAATGAAAACTCAATTTAAACCCTAATCAACTTAGAAAGAAAATTCAAGAAAAACCCCATTAAATTCTAGGGTTTTAGTTCTAGGGTTTAGGGTTTAGGGTTTAGGGTTTACCCTAGGATTTTCTAACAAAATTTTGGCATTATTTCCCCTTAATTTTTGGCCATCCAAATTTGTTTTCCACCAAGATTTCAATCATCAAACCCATAATTCAACAAGTTCTACAACTTCTTAGTTCAATCCAAGCTCAAATTCAATCAAAATTCCACTAAATTTCAAGAATTATACTCCAAGAATCATTATCCAAATCCGCACAGGGTTGGTTTTCAGCCAACTTCAGGTCATTATTGTGGTCAATACGTCCAGAACTAAGGGAATCTAATTACATGGTTTTAAAGTACATTTATAGGGCTACAACTTTCGTGAAGATCATCAATCCAAATTCCAACTAGAACAGGTTCGAAATCAGCCCTCAAGTTGGCTCATCATCAAAACTGTTTCACGCAGAACCGAATTTTCAGCCAACTTTACAAACTTTCTGCGATTAATACACAACGAACCACAGTGCAAGCCTTATACCGTTGGAAAGCCCTATCAATCTAGTTTCTAAAACAACAAGAATCACTCGAATCCAAGTTATCTATATCAAGTTATGAACGTTTTACTAAAACTGGACCAGTATGACTGTGAAAGTAAAACTTGTACAAAACCCTAAATAAATCTTAAATAAAACTTAAATAAACTTGAAATTAATAGCAAAAGTTCATAGTACATACCTTAAACAAGCTTAGAACCTTGCTTAGGAAGAAGAAAACCTCACTTTCTATGGTGGAATTTGTCTAAAATTGAAGAGAGCTCCAAGAAAATGAAGAACAAGGGAGGGTAGAGAGAGAGATGGAGAGAGTCGGCCAAGGGAGTAAAAATGGAAGATAATTTCGGCCAAGAGAGAATAAAATGAAAGAGAATTAGGTCAAGAAAGATTAAAAGAATAAAAGAATAATGGGAAGAAAGTGCAACCAATTAGAACTAAACAAGAGTCAAGCTAGAGTGTAGATATTTTGGCAAAATAGGTACTAGTTGGTTAAATATGATTAGTGCAAAATTTTAATCATCTAACACTTAACACTTGGCAAGTTTTGTGACATAAAATTTTAAAACAAAAGAGAGCAAAAAGAGGGTAGGAGGGCCGGCCATGAGGGAGAGAAAAAGAGAGGAAATTAGGTCAAGAAAATGGAGAAGAAATAAAGAAAATGATGGAGAAGAAATGGACCAATTATAATAAGACAAGAAGCATGTTAGGTTGTATGCTTTTAATGAATGTTGGCTAACTTGGTTAAATTTGATTAGTGAAAATATTGGTCACTTATCTCATAGTAATTTGCAAGACTTTGGCACAAATTTTGAAGCAAAAGAGAGGAAGAAATGAGAGAGATAGGGGCCGGATTTATGGAGAGAAAAACAAGGAAGATTAGTGAAATCTTTGGTCAAAATTTGGAACTAAAACTCACTTAGTCAAAAGCCTTGAAAATGATGAAGTTAGTTAGTCAAAATTAAACACTATTATAAACTAATAGGCCAATAAAATTAACCCAAGTTTGGTACTTAGGTGTACCACTTAATCATGGAAGAAAATCTCATTTACTTAACCTAATTAGCTTAGGTAATCTTCCAACTAATAAAGCAAGGATTAACACTTAACCCTAAGTAAAAGAAATCTCCTTATAATGCACTTTGATTTCCCTCTTCTTTTTCCTTTCTCATTCATTTTTTTTCTACTAATAAACATAACATAACTCAAATAATCTTTTTAGCGCGAATTTCCGGGGCGTCACATGCATTAGTTCATTTAACTTATGAATTGTGGCTTCAAACCTTAATCCACCTATGTGAATCACTACTCATGTGAGATTCAACATAAGTTTCATTTACTCTTTCCATTGTTAACTGCAAATCTCTTTGTCAAATAACAACTAGATGACTTGAAGTTGGTAGCTAATCAACAACAAGTGTTAAGACCAAGTAAATGAATAACCAAGAATAAATAAGGCATAAACCAATTCAAATCATACTAGAGCTTCATCTTAAACCTAGTGGAAATCAACTTAGTTCAACATATTTAAGATAAACTTAAACACATAAATGAAAGTAAACTACATGCAAACATGAAACTAGAAAGAGTAAGGTAAGAAATGCTCAATATATGGTTGAACATGGCTCCAATGCATCTTCCTTCATTCCATCAAACATGTTGAGTACAAGTTTCTTCAAGGTTTTGTTACAAGAATTGAGAATTCCTACAAAACTAGAAAAAAAACTAATCTAAGTATTTACAAAGACTGCTCCTCCTACCAAGCTCTAGTTCTAGCTTTTTCACGCATAAAACCAAGCATAGAACTAATCATCTCTTTCATGAATACAAAGGCATGTATTTATAGAATAAACCCTAGCTCAAGTCCTTGTCCAAGTTGGAGACGTCATGATGAAATTTGATTCCTTTGGCCTCCAAAGTCTTCCTTGAGCTTTGTGTTATCTTCTAGGGCTTCCAAAAATGCAGCTGGATGTTTGGAATTATCTGCAAAAGTTGTGTGAACAAGCTGCAAGTTGAAGAGAGCCGAAATCTGCAAGTTGGTGCCGATACGTGGATGCGATACGCGGATGACATCCGCAGATCGTGGTCCGCGTATCACTCTCTTTTACCATTTTGCCCTTTTTAATTTTTGATTATTCCTTCCATACCCTTGAGACCTTTTTCCACCGTTTGAACCATAATTTTCTTGGTAGAATCTGATGAAGAAAAATGATTTCAGAAATTCCAAGCTTAATTGATAAAATTGGTACAACTTGAATCAACTTTGAATTTGATATTCTTTGAGCTTCAATTGATCCAAATTGTGTTTAATCATCATTTTCCTGCATAATCAAATAAACTTGGACATTAATTTGCTCCAAATAATATTTTTGCCTCAAAACCCTAATTTTCGGACCAAAAACCCTAATTTTGGAACAAACCTTGATTTGATGGTAAATAATGAAATTGAGCCATTGTAATATCAAAATTACTAAAAACATACTTAAAAAATATATAAAATATTATACAAAAATAGGTAAATTTATTACTTGTAAAACTCCCCTACACTTGAATCATTGCTTGTCCTCAAGCAATTTAAAAATCAAGAGATCAAATAATGATTCAAGACTTGAAATAACAAATGCCTCATTGTTGAATGCAATTCCTCAAGATAAAGCAAATAGGCATTATGCAATTCCTTGTTAAGTTCCTAATACTCATTATACCGAGTAAAATGGAAGCAATTATATCAAGATTAAAACTTA
Organism: Mitragyna speciosa; assembly: GCA_024721245.1. Lineage (NCBI taxonomy): Eukaryota > Viridiplantae > Streptophyta > Magnoliopsida > Gentianales > Rubiaceae > Mitragyna > Mitragyna speciosa. The sequence goes on from CM045565.1 coordinate 3,800,034, forward strand.
TTCAACCACATTTCTTGGCCTTACAAAATTTCACATACTAAGTATTCAATATGGACAAACATGTACATTTCAATTATACACAAGAGGGACATATTGCTTTTTATAATGGCAAGTGTTTTTTGATGCGAAAGTTGACATTTGTTGATGAAAACCCCCGATTACTCAACACTTTTATAATTTTAACCACAAAATAATGCTTAGCTTGAGAAATGAAATTGTCTTTTGATGAAAGGATCGACATTTTGTGATGAAGACCTCTTATTACTTAACAATTCACTTTCAATCAAACTTGCTATGCATACTCTTAATTCAAATGCCTTTTGACGCGAAAATCGACATTTTCTGATGAAGATTCCAGGTTACTAAGCAATTTGAATCATTGGAGTAGTAGTAATAAATACTCATTTATCAATTTTCCTCAAATATAATTGTCCCTGTATTCAAATAATGCATTAGTATACTTCTTGTCCATATCTACCACTTAATGATGTAAAATTAAGTAAAGAAAAGAAATTTAAAATCAACCAAATCAAGACCTAATTATAACCATTTTACAAGATATACTTTCTTAAAAATAAAACTCCTAATCTCATAATGACTATTTCTCATATTCTTGTAGAAATTATTCAAGAAAAGTTGCATAAATTACTTCAAAAAGTAAAGGAATTTAACAAGTTCATGGCATGCAAGAAGCAAATTTTGCAAAAATTTTGGCCATATTTTACCAAAACAATATCTTGACACTATTTACTTCAAATCCCTACCAAACATAATCTTATACCTTCCCCCCACACTTAGAATGAAACATTGTCCTCAATGTGTAAAGGAAAAGTAAGATAAAAGATGAAACAATAAAACTCCCCTTGTTTGGTTTGAGAATCCAAAGGTTGATATTGTTATTGTCCTTTATGTCCATTGACCTTTGGCAAGTCTTTCTTTGCAATGCTTCATCATGTTCTTCATTTGATCCATTTGTGCTCATTGTCCCCGCTTTCATAGCTCAAAACACTTAAATGCTATGTTAGATGGTAAATAGATAGCTAATGAAGCACAAGATCACCATAGCATGCTTAAAAGCTTTGATTTCCCCCACACTTAATTTGTGCAAGGTAGCTCCAGGGGGGTGAAAATTTTAAAAACAATTAAGATGAGCAACTTTATTGGGTATTGATGAAGTAAAATGCTAAAAAAACTTGATGAAAGTTGCTTCATATCAAGAATCAACCATTCATGCCATGTAATCAAAATTACAAAATTAAACTTAAACTAGAATTATGTAAGGTTGGAACATGTTAAAGTGTTTATTTGAGTGTGCAAAACATGTATACAAACTATGAAACACATGTTACAAGTGAACCAATTGAAAACCAATGAAAATGAACTTAAAAAATCATTTTGAATAGTGATACGCGGATGTGTATCCACGGTTCATCTAGCCCGTCCGCGTATCTCTGTGTAGCGTATCATGTGGAACTCGCAGAAGATGATATGCGACAGCGATACGCGGATAGCGTCCGCATATCTTTGTGGCGCGTATCACTTCCTGCAACAGGCAGTGATTTTCCAGTTTTGCAGGTTACTGTTCCATTGGTTTATTCCCTTTTCTGCAGTACTTTCAACTTTAAATGTAACATGTTTTTGAACATGTTAACACTAGGAACAAGTTTGAATCATGAAAATACACGTGTAAGCACAAATTCCTCAATTTTTGCATCAAATTCACAATGCTCTGAATAGATTGAGCATGAATTTCACAGATGCATAAATTGAAAAATTTGAATGCATTTTCCAAACCAATTATACACACATGTTTCTTTAACCATATTAATCATAAAAGCAAGGCCAAACATCACATAATCTCATTGAATCACCAAATGACCTTTTTACTCAAAAAGTTTTCCAACCATGAATAGTAACTATCATCAAATTCTAATTTCTCAAACACCTCATATGGCATATAATACACATGTTAAACATTCTTATACGTATGAAATGCTTAAGAAGAAGGAACTTTAGAGTCAAACTCATGATTATAACATCTTGAATCAAACTTGATCTTCAAGTTCCAAGTTACATTACCAACAAAACAAATAAAACACACTTTTAAACTATATAATATATAACAAAACAAACTAAGATTTCACAAAAATATTAAAAATGTTGGGTTGCCTCCCAACAAGTGCTTCATTTAAAGTCTAAAGCTAGACTTTGTAGGTGTAAGCTTCAATTTTTAGGACCATAACCCAAAGAATTCTCCACTCCTTTGGGTGTAGATATGTCAATGAAGTTTAGTTAGTCCTTCCTTCTCAAGGTGCTTCTTCTTGCGCTCCCAAATCCTAGAAATGAAACATTAGGCACATTATCATCCAAATCATCAAGTAAGTACATGTTAAAAGTAGAAGAGGGATGTCTCATCATTTCATCTAATTCAAAAGATATTTCCTCATCTCCTACTTTAAATTTTAATGTGCCATTTTTCACATCAATTATTGCATTGGCGATAGCAAGAAAAGGTCTACTAAGTATGATAGGCATCTTTATATCATCCTCCATATCTAAAATAACAAAGTCAACCGGGATGATAAACTTATCCACTTTTATTAAAACATTTTCAAGAACATCAAGTGGATGCCTAATGGACCTATTGGCTAGTTGTAATGTAATGTTTGTACTTTGAACATCCTTAAAGCCTAGCCTTCTAACTATTGACATGGAGATTAATGACACACTAGCACCCAAATCACATAAAGCATTGGAAAAATTAACATCACCAATAGTGCATGGGATAGAAAAACTCCCTGGATCCTTAAGTTTTGGTGGCAATTTGTTTTGGATCATTGCACTACATTCCTCTGTGAGTGCTACAGTTGCAAAGTCATCAAGACTTTTCCTCCTTGTCAAAAGGTCTTTCAAAAACTTGTTGTACTGAGGAACCTGCAAAAATGCATCTACAAAAGGAATGTTAACATGTAATTGCTTGAGCATTTGTGCAATCTTCCCAAACTCCTTTTCTTGTTTTTCATTTTTAAGCCTTTGTGGAAATGGAATTTGTGTTGGAAGAGGAATAGTTTGTGATTGAGAATTCATATTTTCAATAATAACTTCATCATCTTTTTCACTTCCACATTCTTCAATGATTGGTTGTTTTAGCACTCTACCATTTCCCAATGCAATATCTTGGACTTGTTCCTTAGGATTAATTTCGGTTCTACTTGGTAACTCCCCTTGTTTCCTAAGGTCTAATTGTTCGGCAATTTGAGTAATTTGATTTTCTAAAGATCTTGCCATTCCTATCATTCTGCCTTCAAAATGCTCAACCCTTTCCATTACCTTCTCATTTGCTACCTCCCAAGTCAGTTTGTTTTGGGAAAATCCGGGTTGAGTTATCATCTTTGGCTCCCTCCACCCAAGATTTGGATGGTTTCTCCACCCGAGATTGTATGTATTTGAAAAAGGATTATTAGAAGAAGAAGGCTTATGGTTATTGACATATTGAACTTGTGCACATAATGATGGATCATGAGAATCATCACACAAATGACAATATGCCACACTTGCTGAATTTTGAGTATATGGATGCTTGTTTGAGAATAAGTTCATTGGATTGATCCGCCAAGAGTTTCAACTATAGTGCCGATAGTTGAACTCTTAATGGCAATGGTGTAAGTGATCCTTTGACTTGAGATTACCATAGTATCTTGAGTGTGGATTACTATACTTTGACTCTATTCCTCGGTGCCCGTAAAAGGGTAGCTCATAGGTTAGAGATTGGGTATAGTTTGAAGCATGGAAAGATAGTGAGTAATCAATATAGGATTCACCACTCCTTAATAGGAGAGTATATCCCTTAATGGCCACTTGTTGGAAATATTAACTCATAAATCTTCTGCAGAAGTGATAGTATAACTTGGAAGTAGTTTCAAGGTTATACATCATGGAGAGTTATATTTTTGGAACAAGAAAATTTAAATTAGTCATTTAAAAGTATGCACTATACTTTTAGACTAATTGGGATATAGTGTGGTGAAAGGATATTAATTACACGGTAACATTGTCATTGAAGGGTATGGTCTACCATATGACTTTCCTATTCACTTGGGTGGTCATGATGCATTGCTAGACGCCACTCATGATCTATAAGTATGAATTGATTAATTAGTGAATTAATGATATATTAAAAGTGTTTAATTTATCTAGCTCAATTAATGAGTTATAATTTATACTTATTGCCAACGTGAATGGAACCTAATGGGTCACACACATAAAGAACAAAATCTTTGGGTTAAAATGTAATTAAGATAAGTATGAGATACTTATGGGGTTAATTTATGAGATAAATTAACTTAAAGGACTTATTTATAAATATTCTAAGTCTTGCAGGAAATTAGTTTCCTAAAAGAAATAAAGTAACTAATTGGTTTCCTTATGGAATAGATTTCCTAAAGGAGAAGGATTAGCTTAAAGTAAGTTGCCTAAACCTTCTTGGTTTCTAATTAGCTTTATTTCCTAAAAGACTAGATTACTTCCTATATAAATAGGTTCATGCTTTGACTCTTGAATCATTATTATTGTAGCACAAAAGAAAACTAGTGAGAAAAAATTGAAGAGAAAAAGTCACGCCTCTTTCTCTCTCTAGGCGTCTCTCTCTCTCTCTCCTAAGGGTTAGGTTTTTCTTCTTCTTGTGTTCTTAATAATTCAAGGGAGCTAGCACTCAAAAGTCAAAGCAAGCAAGCCTACAAGGTTTCCAAAGAAGTTGTTCGTGTGGATATCGTTAGAGGCTCTACGCTTGGAGGGCTTTTCGTGGTAGATCAAACATCTTCTTCGAAGGATCTTTGCCTAGAAGCATAGAAATCTTCTGTGCTTAAGGTAATCTTCATGCAAACCCCCTTGTTAATCATATAGATATGTCAAAGAGATCCATGGTTAAGGTATTAAATTTTTATTTTTCCGCTGCGTTACCTATGCTATTACCTTACATCCTTCACATTGGTCGAAATTGATAATGTCCATCTTTAGTCTTGCAGTCTTTCCCGGTGGGAAATATTTGTTCAAGAATTCTTTGGAAAAGTTTGTCCAAGTTGCAAAGGTATTTGGTGGGTAAGCTTGAAGTCATTGCTTGGCTTTGTCTCTTAGAGAGAATGGAAATAATCTTAACCTTATGGCATCTTCGAAAACACCATTTAGTTTAATTATATCACATATTTCCATAAAATTAGCCAAGTATGAGTGTGGGTTTTCATTAGCATTACCACCAAATTGATTTTGTTGAACCATTTGAATTAAACCTGGCTTAAGTTCAAAGTTATTTGCATTTACCGGCGGTCTTATAATGCTTGTGTGAGAACCGGTTGGATCCGGCATAGCAAAATCTCTTAAAGAATGACTTTGAGGGTTAGGATTTTGATTTATCTCCTCCATGGTTACCTCAATTTGTTCTTCATATTGAGATGTACTTGAGGTGTCACCAATCTCCTCCACCTTAGCTTGTTCTTCTTGCCTTTGTCTTCTTGCCTTCCTTGCGATTCTTTCTATTTCTGGATCAAGTGGAAGCACGATTCTTAAGCTCCTATGCATACACCTACAAAAGAAAAGAAAAATAATGATTTACAAGAAAATATATACAAAGTTTAGATTAATAAAGTTAGCTTTGGCTTTAGTATTGCCTTGATTCCCTGGCAACGGCGCCAAAAACTTGACATTGCGAGTGTAGGTTATATCAAAATATAGCAATAAATCCACTTAAAATTACACAAACAAGTAATAAAATTTATAACCTAATACTCGTTCCGCAAGTGCACCGGTCAATTGTTGATGTGATGAGTATTAGGGTTGATCCCACGAGGAAACGTGAACTAGCAACTACCAAAGCTATTAACTTGCTTTATTATCTAAACAATCAAACTTGAAGGTAATGGAAATGGTAGGAAAATCAATTTCAAGTAAACAAATAATGAAGAAACTAGTTAAACAAAGTTTATTAGGCTTAAGAATCTACCAAATATGAAAGTTTAGCTTATGGCCATAATGATTTTTATCCATGTTTAAGATTCAATTCTGTTTTTACTCCAAATTAGATCTCTTTATGAATGGAAGATTACTAATACATGAGCTTTCTTAGAGTCAATAAATACATTTAAATGGTCTAATTTTTGCACAGTTTGCATTTATCCTTTTTATAAAGAAATTAATGTGTCATTTTTGCTGTATCCCCCGCCCTCCCAACCCACATTACACAAAAAGTGATTTTAGCACATATTTCATTTGACTTTAATAAATTGGCATTTTGACTTGTATATTTCTAAATAAAGTCATGACTTTTGTTTTCTTTCAATGTGGTGTCTCATAACCTCATAAAGGCTCAATTTTCTTTATCAAGCAAATAAATTTGAATTCAATAATCTTTTGTACAATTCATGCTCCATCTTTTTTCAAAGAAATTTTGCAACATTTTCAAATCTTGCATTTTGCATATTTTAATCAGTTTTAATAAACTGTCATCATGCATAAACCCTAGAGGGAATGCCATTTTGGGAATCCCATGATAGAAAAAGCCACCCTTTTGTCTTGGGTACTTAACCCTAAAAGACATGCACGTTTATGTTTTTGGTAAATCCTTGCGGGTGAGACCCTAAGTAAGGTAATACGAACAGAATGGAGGCATCTCTTCTAGGCGGATCTGGCCTACCTACGATTAGAAAAGGGGGGTCTCACCCTAAAGGATTGCATTTCATGCTAGGCCTACTCTTGGCATAATAAGGGCTCCCCTAGGACATGCATCCGTTTTTGTTTTTATTTATACTAATTTTGATTTTTTTCATTTTTACAGGTCCTCTAACGGAGGTGGTAAAATAAGAAAGACATTTGATACATATTTAGTCTTACATTTTAGTATTTTAAATTATGGTCCAACTCTAAATAAACCGTCACATGTTCGAGACCTATAAGGACATCAAAAACATGAGTGTTCTTTTAAATTATTCGAAGGGTCATAGACGACCGATTTTTTTGGAATTGATAGTGCGTTGAAACTAGATAGGTGAGTTTGGTTAGGATAATCAATGTGATAAATGAAATTGTATGTCATAGCTGGAAAATTGTAAATAATTTGGATGCTAATAATTGCACTCCTTCTGTAAATTTAAGATTGCCTTATCTCCAAAATTTTTCTCAGATGAAGTGTTCAATAAGTTGCTTTCTCAAATTTGTTTATGACACTTGATTTTCCATTCACTTTTTTTTATTTAGTTTTTTGAAAATAATTTGCTTCAAATCTTTTTGTTATATTGAGCAAATAATTCTTTGATGAGGCCTCAAAATAAATCACATTTTTCTTAAAACCTAATGTTAGGTTTGTGTAATTGTAAAGTTTTCTCTTTTGATGAGTTAATGCAAAAAAAAAAGAAAAAAAAATTGTATAGTTTTTATGGTGAAAATAAATGCCCATGGTCTTCGGATGTCGTCTTATTTGAAGCTGATAATTGCCACTTCGGTTTCTTTCTGATTCCAAAATAATGCAAATTGTAAGGAAGAATTAGAATGACATTGAAAGGGAATTTGGACTTTGTGTTAAGGAATTTGAATGGTACAAAAAGGGAATCCAAATTTAAATTGGAAGAGTTGGAAACCACAAATATTGACACCAAGACATCGGTCAATAAGTTAAGTCAAAATGCACTTTTGCTCCGAAGATCTGCAAAATGTCAAGCCAATTTGGATGTATTTTTGGGCAATTCAAGCACAATAAAAAAACAAATACATAGGGGATGCCACTTCAACCAATTCACAAGGAGAGTTTATTGTTCACCTTTGAACTTTGTTGTACGAGTTATTGTGATGTTAAGATAAGGGATGTCACATGCTTGTGAGTTGTGAATTGCAATTCTGATTTTTGTCTAATTCCCCTACTGGTTGAAATTACTTTATGTGATTCGACAAATGTTTTTCTTTGAGCAATAAGAAATGATTATTATGTGGTTTAGAGTTTTGTTTTCTTAGAAAGTATGCCTTGTAAAGTGGTTAGAATTATGTCTAAATTTTGCACGTTTGATGAAAATTTCTCTTCTTTACTTAATTTCACATGTTAAATGATGATTATAGTCAATTAGTGCACTCATGTAATCTGTGATGTAACATCTGTTATGAGGGATTAAAAAAAAGAAAAGAAAAATAAGAGAAAAAGGGAAAGAAAAGAAAAAAAAGAGAAAAGAAGAAAAGAAAAGATATAATGCAATTTTCTACTCCAATGGTTCTCGTGCTTAGTAACCAGGAGTCTTCATAAAAAATGTCGACTTTCGCGTCAAAAGGTACTTGAATTATGAGTAATGCATTGCAAATTTGAGTAAATAAACTGTTGAGTAACCAGGGGTCTTCATTTAACCAATGTCGATTCTTGCGTCAAAAGACAGTTTTACTTCTCAAATACAGTTTTTGCTACTTGCTTAGAGATTAAGGTGTTGAGTAACCGAGAACCTTCATAACCAATGTCGGTTTTCACGTCAAAAGACACTCTCGTATTTTGAGTGATTTGTTCATTAGAATAAAATTTTCTCATGTGAAAAATGGAATTGATCATAAACATGGGATGCACTTTGATTGATCGTATGATTTATTTACTTGTGAAATTCGGTAAGGCGAAGAAATTTAATTGAATTGGCTTAATTGTGATATAATTCTTTCCCCTTTGCTTGATATTATGAGTATTAAAAACAAGACAATAAATTGCATAATGGTTATTTACTTGGTCTTGAGAAATACATTTTAGAACGCACATGTGTGATTTCAATGCTTGAATCACTAGTTGAGCTCACATTTTTCAAATGGTTGAGAACAAGTGATGATTCAAGTGTGGGGGAAATCGACAAGTGTCAAAATGATGTATTCTAGTACATTGGCAGATGATGCTAATAGATCTATTCCAATCAACAAGGGAAGATTGCCTTACTGATGCCAAATATTTTTAAGTGTTAGTCCATTTTAATGAAAAGGGGAAAGACTATCTCAAATTTGGGTGCTGCCGTTCATCCTAATTCTTCCTTCCAAGTTGATAATTCGAAAGGGCACTACAATTGAGTCAAGATGACAGTCTAAGTTGCACAAGTGAAAAGCCAGTATGCCGACATGGGACTGCTTTAAAAGTTTATGAACACAATTGCTTAAGGTTTCTTGTTTGTATTGATCATTTCGTGGCAATGTCAGAATTCAAGTAGGAACGACATCCGAAAATAAAAAGCATCTTTTAAACCATTATTCTAAAATTGACTTTTTTTGAAAAATGTTTCATTTAATTGTATTTTATTTAGTCTTTGTGTATTATTTACTGTACATAATTTCTTTTACATTATTGCATGTGAAGCATTTTTTTGACAATTCATGTTTTGAAATTTTGACATTTGCTTTGTTCAGACTTGAATAAAAACAAAGGCAATCCTAAGTTTATCAGAAGTTAGAGGCATGCATGAATTGAAAGACTGTTTTGAGAAATTTGGGTTTGAGTTGTGGATCAAAGTTCACTGAATCGAAAAACTTGCAGAAAGTAAGGCAAGAAATTGGTCAGAGACTCAGAATGGCAATACTCATATTTATATGCACTAGCAGAGTCGAGGGACCGCCAGATAGTGGCATCACTTTTGCAATTATAGTTGCTTCCTCTTTTCGCAAATGCAACCACATCGTCATCAATTGAGGCTTTCATCAAGAATGAAAACTGGGGCAATTTTTTTTAAAGATAATGATGATTTGATCAAGAGCGCAATTCACTTCAAAGATCGATTTCAAAAATTGACACTAGGGCAAATTTTTGGCAAAAATTTGATTTTGAGATTCATTTGTACTGGGACAAGCTTTTTGCAAGGGATAAATTTAAATGGATATTGATACCAAATCTCAAAAAGAGTGGTTTCGGGTTATTTACACTGGGGCAAAATTTTTTGAAAATTTTAATCTTTGGGATGATTTAAATACAATGTTTGACAATTGTTTCAAGTTTTCATATGTCTCAAATTTCTTTATACATTTTTTTAACAGTCTGGATCTCATTTTGTTCATTCTAGTTTGGTGCATTTTGTTCATCACTTTAGGATCATACATTCATGCATTTTGTTTAGCAGCCAGTGCTGCATCATTTTGTCTTACATTTTCGCACCGACACTTGTTTATTATTGATTTAGCATGTGACATGTTTTGATTTTGTCCAACATTACGCATATTTTACATTTATGTTTAAGTCCCAAATTGTCCGTTGGACCCCAGCTCGTCCGTTGGGTTTACTTTTATGCTTAAGTCCCAGCTCGTCCGTTAGGTTTACTTTTCTGCTTAAGTCCCAGCTCGTCCGTTGGGCCCCAGCTCGTTCGTTGGGTTTACTTTTCTGCTTAAGTCCCAGCTCGTCCGTTGGGCCCCAGCTCATCCGTTGGGTTTACTTTTATGCTCAAGTCCCAGCTCGTCCATTGGGCCACAGCTCATCCGTTGGGCTTACTTTTCTACCTAAGTCCCAGCTCGTCCGTTGGGCCCCAGCTCGTCCGTTGGGTTTACTTTTCTGCCTAAGTCCCAGCTCGTCCGTTGGGTTTACTTTTCTGCCTAAGTCCCAGCTCGTCCGTTGGGTTTACTTTTCTGCTTAAGTCCCAGCTCGTCCGTTGGGTTTACTTTTTAGCTTAAGTCCCAACTCGTCCGTCCGGTTTACTTTTCTACTTAAGTCCCAGCTCGTCTATTGGGCCCCAACTCGTCCGTTGGGTTTACTTTATGCTTAAGTCCCAGCTCATCCGTTGGGCCCCAGCTCGTCTGTTGGGTTTAGTTTTCTGCTTAAGTCCTAGCTCGTTCGTTAGGCCCCAGCTCGTCCGTTGGGTTTACTTTTCTGCTTAAGTCCCAGCTCGTCCGTTGGACCCAGCTCGTCCGTTGGGTTTACTTTTCTGCTTAAGTCCCAGCTCGTCCATTGGGTTTACTTTTCTGCTTAAGTCCCAGCTCGTCCGTTGGGGCCCAACTCGTCCGTTAGGTTTACTTCTCTGCTTAAGTCCTAGTTCGTCCGTTGGGCCCCAACTCGTCCGTTGGATTTGCTTTTATGTTTAAGTCCCAGCTCGTCCGTTGGGCTCCAACTCGTTCGCTGAGTTTACATTTTGCTTTAGTCCCAACTCGTCCATTGGGTTTTAATTTTCGTTTATTTTAATCTGGCCGCTTAAACTCTGCATTTTTAATTTTTATATGTCATGCATTCATTTCTCAGTTCGTACCATATTAGCATGTTTTACTTTTCTCAATTTACATTCATTTAGAAATTGTCTTGCATTGTCTTACATTTGTCTAGCATATTACCCGGTGTTTTAATGTGTTTAATAGTTCGCATATTGTGTTCGCACTTTTTCATTCATTTTTAGTTCGCGGTAAGCTCAATCGTCGGCATTAGGTACCGTCTTTATTTCTAGTTCTCGGTAGGCTCAATCTTTGCATTGGGTACCGATTTTCATTTTCAGTTTGCAGTAGGCTCAATCGTCAGCATTGGGTACCGTCTTTATTTTCAATTTTCATTAATTATGTTTTGCAACATTAGATGTCATATTGTTCCAATTGCATGTTCAGTCATCTTACTTCAATCTTCTTGTGTCATCATACATTAGCCATGGTGTTAGTCCATTTCTTTTTTGTTAAAAAAAAAAAGAAAAAAAAAGAGAGAGAGAAGAAAGAGAAATTTTGCTTTCAAAATTGACACTGGAGCAAAATTTTTCCAAAAAATTTTGACAAGTTGTGTTAATTTGAATGCAACATTTGACTATGGCTTTTAAGTTTCTTGATGTCTTAATTTTGTCATGTATCCGTCTAATAGTTTGGTCGGCATTTGTTTATTTACATTTTCAAGACTGGCAGCCCAGACTTTGCATTGCATTTTATGATTCCTGGTAGCCCAGGATCATTTATTACTTTCTCAAATTTGGCAGCTCAAATTGACAGCCCAAGGTCATGCATCCGTCCAGCAGCCTGGTCGGCATCTTTTATTTACGGTTCCAAATCTGGCAGCCCAGACCTTGCATTGCATTTTATGATTCCTGGCAACCCAGGATCATTTATTTACTGTTTCAAGTTGGTAGCCCAACTTTGCATTCATCAGCCTTGGCAGCCCAAGGTCATGCATCCGTTCAGTAGTTTGAACGGCATATGTTTACTTACAATTTTCAAGTCTGGCAGCCCATTTTTTGACTTATTGATATTTATTTTGTTTAGCAACTTGAACTCATTTTTTGACTTTTAGTTTAAGCACTTTGTTTTGTCTTGCAGTCTTTTGCCAATTTATGTTATCGTTGCTTAGTAGTTCAAATGTTGCATTTCTTTCTTTTGGTCATAAGTTTGAACTCTTGTTTTACCATTTGCAATTATGTTTCACATCCACCGTTCACCTACATCTGAACTACGTTTGACCTGATTCCCTTCACTGGGATACGTAGGCAACTCTTAGAGAGTTCGGTCACATTTTTTTTACATATTTACTTGTTTGTCTTTCATTTGGATGATCGCCTCAATCTACACTTACATTTATTTTCACATTTGGGTGAGTCAAAATTTGGTGTTGTCTACGTCTTTGTTTGAAATCTCTACGAGATTCTCGACAAAGAGGGGCAAACTGTAGACACCAAATTTTGACACACCATTTATTTTCAAACATTGGAAGGGCATGTTTGCACTTTTTGGAACAAATTTTAAATTTTTAATAATTTCGGGGGGCAAAATAGTAATTTTTATCTGTAAATATTTTATTTCATTAGTTTTGGGGGTTTTAAGATTCACATTTCACTTTCATATGTATTTTTAAATCTTCTGTGATTTTTTTTTGTATTTAATTGGTATTCTTTATATTTTTACCAGCACAAGGGCAAAATGGTAATTTCACCTCGAGAATACCATTTTAGCTCATTTTTAGTTCCAAATTTATTTTTTTTAATTATTTAAGCATGTTTTTGAATTTTTTTGATTATTTCAGAGACAATTACTATTTTTCTATGAATTTTCATTGCTCAAGGGCAAAATCGTCATTTTACAAATTAAATTCATTTTTCATCAATTTTGAGTCAAAAATGCATTTTCTAGTGTTTTAAGCTTATTTCTAATTTTTGATAATTTTCTGAGGACAATAACTATTTTTTTGTGAATTTTCATCATCCAAGGGCAAAATTGTCATTTTACATCCCAAACTCATTTTTCACCAATTTTTGGGTCTCAAATTCGTTTTTAGATTTTAAGCATGTTTCTAAGTTTGTAACTTTTTTCGGAGTGAATTAGTGTTAATGAATTTATTATTTACATTTTTCTTGATTTTTTTTATTATTGTGAGAGAATAAATTTTTTAAGGATAAAGTTGTAATTTTTGTAGTTAAGGGTATTTTGGTCTTTTAATCATTTCTTGGAGGTTAAGACTTGTGCAGTATAAATACCCCACTTAGTATTTTAAAAAAGAGAAAGAAATTAGAAAAACCCTAAACATACACCTTTCTTACCTTTAAAGATCAAACACACACAATCACACACCAAAAAACACACACTTCAATACAATCTTCCATTTTTGTTACTGTTCATGCATCATTTTTCAAGGGCTGCTACTGTTCATCACAAATCAAATTTTCAGCTGAAAAAGGCAAGCTTGTCTATTTGCTTTGGTTCATTTTTCTTGCGGTTTTTTTTAGTAAATCTGATCCCTTTTTATTGCTTAAAATTTGTTGAGTTTTGTTTGGATTTTGTCTTCAATTGTTATTTCTGGTTCTTTCTTTCTTTGTGTTCTGGGTTTTGGATTTTTGTGTTTCTGGTCTTCCACCGTCTACCCTCCTACTCCACCGCAAACCACCATATTTCCCCAGTTCCACCCTCTGCCCCGACAGCAACCAAAACCACCAAGCACCGTCTGCCTCCTCCTATTCCACTTCCAATTCTATAAAAACAGCACACAAGCTAGAAACTAATCAAAAAATCAATCAGCAAATACACAGCAATTCCAGCAGCCCACCTCAAATCCACAAAAATCCAACAATAAACCTCCACGCCATCACCTGCAAGGCATAAAGAACAACAAAAATCAATTCCACTGCCTCACCACCATGTCTTCTCCCCTCTCCACCACCGGAACCACCATGCCTGCAAAACAACCACACTCCACCTACAAACTCCGGTGACTTTCCAGCATCAAAATCCAATTTCAACCAAAACAATTCCCAATTCCCAAACCCTTACGACCTGTAGCAAAATACAACAGCCAAAACAAACAATTAAAAAAAAATCACAACCCAATTACAGCCCCAAATTGCCACCCTCAATCAACGGTCAAACATCCATCCCCTGCAGCCAGATAATCACTCAATTTTTACCACCATTACAGTTACTTACAGCCCCTGAATTGGTCTCCATCTCCGAACAGTAGCCCAAACAAAAAAAAAAAGGAGGAGAAAGAGAGAGTGTGGATCGAGAGTCACGAGAGAGAACTAGGAAGAGAGAGAGGGTTGGAGCATAGAGAAATGGAAAGAGCAGCAGCGAAGGAAACAAAAGAGGGGAGAAATTAATCGGATAGAGGGGAAGAGAAGAATAAAAGGAAAGGGTTGGACAGAGGGAATTTGAGTGAGAGAAAGAAACGGAGAGGGAGAGAGGAGAGAACATTGTGAGAAAACGTGAGAGAGAAGAACCAGGAAAAATCAAAGAACAGAAAGAGAGGAGAGAGCAGTGACGGGAAAGAAATCAGGGGAGAGCAGGGGCGGAGGGAAGAAACGAGAAAGGGAGAGATAGAGAGAAAAAGAAAGGGGGTAAGACAGAGAGAACGCAAATCAGAGGGAAGAAATTTAGAAAAATTGGAAAGAAAAAAAAAGAGAGAAAGGAAAGTGAAAAATAGAAAGAGAGAAGAGATAACACAGAGAGAAAGGCAAATCGGGGAGAAGAAACTAGACAAGAACTGAACAAGAGAAATGAGCACCTGGGGAAGATAACCGAAATAGCAATTTGGGATTTGGGCATTTAACTTTTATTTAGCTTTAATTTCAATCTTTAGTTAATTTATTTTTTTATGTTGATTTAATTTAGTTAATTAGCTCAGTTAACCTAAATGATTTGATTAATTGATTCAGTCTTTAGGTTTGGCCCTATGATACTATGCCCCATGGGAATTCTTAATTCCTTGCAATCAAGTCCCCCATAATTTAAGACTGACCCCCTAGACTTTAATTTTATTTCAATTAAGTCCTACAAGTCTGCATTTTTTTACTAGCTGTAATTTTTTGCTTTGTTCTCCCCAATTCACTTTATTTGCATTAAATCCCTTAGACTTGTGAGAATTTCTATTTTGCCCTTTCATTAGTTAGAATTTCTAATTTTGCCCCGTGAGCTTTATAGAAATTTATTTTTGTCTCCTTGGTTGTCAGAATTTACATTTTATTCCCATTCGTCAATATTCTCTTATTTTATGATTTATTTGTTTATATTAAGATTCCTTGACTTGTTTATTCATTTTGTTAGCATTTAGTACCGGGTCTTCAAGAGGTATCCCTACTTTTCGTTGATTTTCTTTATGTGCTCCAATGTGCCTTACGTGATTTTTATGCATATTATTCACATATTTCCTATTTGGTATGCTCTTTGTGTATTTATTTCTTTCATGCAATTTCATTTTTAAATCTTATTATTTCTTTATTATTATTTTGATAAAAATGTAATATTTTTGTATTTAGCTAGTCAATGTAATAGTTAGATTATTTTTTCTCATATTTTAGCAAAATTATGTAATTAGATAGAAAATGTAATAGATAGGGCATTTTAAATTTTCCCCTTAAATTGTAAATCAAGCCCCCCCGGTGTAATAGTTAGGATTTATTTGCTTTTGCGTGCTTATGTGTTTATTTCTTTTACCGCTTTCCTTAGGATTTTTGCATCTAGAATATTATGCTTATGTGTTATGTGCTCTTATGTGATCTTATATGCTTTTATATATTTAAGTTGCTTTTAATTCATGCTTTAATGTTTAATTCATGATTTATAGTATTCCGTTACCACACTAGTCCAACGCTAGTTGTGGCTTCTTTCTTTCCCGCTAGCCCAATCCTAGTGGGACTTTTAGAACGGGCTAGTCCAACGCTAGACCTTTAGGACATTTTAGTGTTAGGTACATTCGTGTGCATTTCTCATCTCATTTCACACACTCTTAGTTTTCTTTTCCATTTGGCATGATTTTATTGTTACTCGTATTATTATTATTATTATTATTATTATTATTATTATTATTATTATTATTTATTATTATTATTTTAACAACATTTTCAAAATTCATGACATTTAAATTGCGTCTCACTTAGACTTTAGGACATTTGTGTGATTCGACTAGAAATAGTCGTCTACTCACGTGGGAAGTGGTGGCGTATAGGCCGTTCCCCCCTCCGTGAGTAGGAACATTCAGTCACGAGTTATTAGTCCCCCGTACCCGTCATGTTGCATACCCACTTTCTTTCTTCACTTAATATATATTATTATTTTCTTTCTTTTTGCATCACATTTTGCATAAACTCGTGACTCCCTCGAGGTCTCGATTCGGGTTTCACAATTAATGCGATAATTCCAATCAAGCCTTGATGGAACATTTCGACCCTCTCGATTTTCACATTTAGATTTAGGATTTGCATTCATTTAGATACATCCAAAACGCGATAGAATTTAGGGTTAATTTAGGAAATTCTGATTAAACCTCGCAACAAGCCTCGACTAGGTTGAAAGGGTGCCTTAGGCGTAAGCCTTTGCCTTCCCTTTCTTCAAATGTGACTCCCGGACCTTTTTCTCTCATTTTTTCGTAGACCGGAGTCGAAAAAGGGTTTTAAATGATTTTTGTAAAAATTTTTATTTTTGTTTTGTTAAAAGATTTTTCGGGTGACTTGATACACCCTAACTCATACCAAGTGGCGACTCCATTTTTTTAAAATAAAATAAAACCCTTTTTCAAAATTAGTTGGCCAAACCTGTCGCACTTTTAGTCCTGGCCTTGTTTTCTTTTAAAATACCATTTTTCTAAAAATACACTTTTTCAATAAAAACCTGATTTTTCACACACACGCACGATTTTTCCCAAAAACTTGCTTATTTAAAAAGGGTCATTAGACTAGACCGTCTTTTCGGGATGCGACAGTCACGACTCCACTAGCACCCTTTTTACCTTTTCCCCACGATTTTTGGGACGCGACATTAGTTCATTTAACTCATGAATCGTGGTTTCAAACCTTAATCCACCTATGTGAATCACTACTCTCGTGAGATTCAACACAAGTTCTATTTACTCTTTTCATTGTTAAGTGCAAATCTCTTTGTCAAATAACAACTAGATGACTTGAAGTTGGTAGCTAATCAACAACAAGTGTTAAGACCAAGTAAATGAATAACCAAGAATAAATAAGGCATAAACCAATTCAAATCATACTAGAGCTTCATCTTAAATCTAGTGGAAATCAACTTAGTTCAACATATTTAAGATAAACTTAAGCACATAAATGAAAGTAAACCACATGCAAACATGAAACTAGAAAGAGTAAGGTAAGAAATGCTCAATTTATGGTTGAACATGGCTCCAATGCATCTTTCTTCATTCCATCAAACATGTTGAGTACAAGTTTCTTCAAGGTTTTGTTACAGGAATTGAGAATTTCTATAAAACTAGAAAGAAAACTAATCTAAGTATTTACAAGGACTGCTCCTCCTACCAAGCTCTAGTTTTAGCTTTTTCAAGCATAAAACCAAGCATAGAACTAAGCATCTCTTTCATGACTACAAAGGCATGTATTTATAGAATAAACCCTAGCTCAAGTCCTTGTCCAAGTTGGAGACATCATGATGAAATTTGATTCCTTTGGCCTCCAAAGTCTTCCTTGAGCTTTGTGTTATCTTCTAAGGCTTCCAAAAATGCAACTAGACATTTGGAATTATCTACAAAAGTTGTGTGAATAGGCTGCAAGTTGAAGAGAGCTGAAATTTGCAAGTTGGTGCCGATACGCGGATGACATCCGCGGATCGTGGTCCGCGTATCACTCTCTTTTACCATTTTGCCCTTTTTAATTTTTGGTTATTCCTTCCATGCCCTTGAGACCTTTTTCCACATTTGAACCATAATTTGCTTGGTGGGATCTGATGAAGAAAAATTATTTCGAAAATTCCAAGCTTAATTGATAAAATTGGTACAACTTGAATCAACTTTGAATTTGATATTCTTTGAGCTTCAATTGATCCAAATTGTGTTTAATCATCATTTTCCTGCATAATCAAATAAACTTGGGCATTAATTTGCTCCAAATAATATTTTTGCCTCAAAACCCTAATTTCCGAACCAAAAACCCTAATTTTGGAACAAACCTTGATTTGATGGTAAATAATGAATTGAGCCATTCTAATATCTAAATTACTAAAAACATGCTGAAAACATACCTAAAAAATATATAAAATATTATACCAAATAGGTAAATTTATTACTTGTCACAAGGGAACAAGAGGACACCATACTACTTTGGCAATAAATGAACGCAGTCTCCTTTGTCTAATACATTCCCAAGCAAACGTTAGTGAGAATGCTCCATTAGAATAGGTGCTCAAATGGCTTTATCTAGCTTATGAATCTGAAGAGGAATATTACAGATATGGGAAACTACATTTTCAGGCAGCCATAATCGCAATTTCTCCACATTCCATCATCTAGATCAAAAAATTCATCAACAAAAAATGAGGTGGGTTACTAACCTTTGACACTTCAATAAATTGATCATTTTCACCTGTTAACCCAAAAATCTATCATACCCTCCCTTATACACCATCTAATCTTTTCATCTCAATCTCTCGAATTCCCACTAATTTCCTCCAAGTAATTGAAGGTCACCTCTCCTCCACATGAAGATATTGTGCATTTCTTATATACTTGGAGTGCATAAAAGCTACCCAAGGAGAGTCACCATCTCTAAGCTTCCACCAAAGCTTGATTGAAAAAGCATTTACTATATCTTGAACAACTCGAAAACCCAAGCCCTCTTCATCTGTAGGGTAACACAACTTATTCTTTGTAGACCAATGAGCCTGTTTGTCATTAACCCTCGAATCCCATAGAAAGCCACTGAGCAACGTACATAGAGATTTCATCATTGCCTTAGGTGGCTACAAAATTTGGAATAAGTAGGATGGTATAGAGTTGAGAACATGCCGAAGAAGTATAATCTTGCCACTAGCTGATAAGAACTTCACACTCCAATGCTCCAAACGCTTCCTGATTTTAGATAAGATGCCATCAAAGAAAACACATTTAGGTTTTCCATTAGCAATGTGAACACCTAGATATGTGAGGCAAATACTTTGTACCAAAGCACATAGTTCTCTTCGCCATTCGAAACTTCCTTTGTGACAGCCCTGCCTTACCCAGAGATACACCAAAGGGCTTAGCGGACTGCCTGCCTAGCTCTCGCCAGGACTCGAATCACGCACTCACTCAAACATCCAAGCGTACTTAACCCAAAATAAAATACATTCATAATGAAATACATTCATTTAATTCATTCGAAAGTACAAATATCACAAGAAGTTTACATCCCAAAATATACATATTATTTACAATAAAAGGCTACACAATTAGTCTATCAAAATACATGAAACAAACATTTACTATGTCCAAAATAAGCTTTTCTAGCTTTAGTATTTTGGGAAACCTGGTTAAAGGAAACAAATGAACGGGATGAGCTATAATAGCCCAGTGAGTGCCCAAGTCATGCAACCATACTAGGAATTCATTATTTTATGGAACAAAATAATTGACAAGATTAAATAAGCAGGGTATGAACAATTTAATTAACAAGTAGTCAATAGCGGATACAAGGCTCAACTATGAGAGCAAGCTCAATCGCAGAAGGAGCAAGTACTGATCATGTAACCATGACGTTAGGACCGAGATAATAGCTCAGGTCCTTGCCAAAGGTCATGCCAGTATTAACAAGCAAGACCCTAACCACCATTCACCTTAAAACCTCCGTACAGGCTACCACATCCAGGGAGTAATCTCGACCTTGGAGGGCCAACACGCGAGCAAGAAAGTTCAATCCGGAGTTGGCCTCTTTGAGGATTCACAACTCAAGGGGAAAGAACAACATGCCCTAAAACACCCAGCACCTTATATCCTCCCACACACGTCCGGGTTCACTAACTGTGAAGTAACGGTGAAGTTAGTCACGGTAGCCTCAAGCACAAGTAACACATTTGATCACGAAAGCATGTAACACATTGCGGAATAGAACTGATAAAGTACACATCTTTCCTCAAGTAACACATGTCATAAAATAACAATTACAAGTATAACATAATATTTCATGATATAACATTCTCAAGTGTGACAAAGCATTTCATGCATCATGCACGCAGAGAGACACTCACCTGGAATGCCTATGAAAATATTTCGTAAAATGGTTGCGATTCGCTTTCGAGTCCTGAAATTTAAAAGAAATAATCTAATAAAGACCCGATTAAAACCCTAAGTAAATTAGTAAGAAAATTCGAGAAATAACCCAATTATTTCTAGGGTTTCATTGCTAGGGTTTTTAGGATTTTAGGGTTTAGGGTTTTAGATTTAGGGTTTTGGATTTAGGGTTTTCTTGTTCTAGGAAAATTTACTTCATTACTAGATCATTTTCTAAAAATTTTTGCACACTAAACTCCTTAAATTTAACATATTCTAGGTTAGAAATTTCATCTATCATTTTTTCCTTCTTTATTTCTACCGAAATTTCGGCAGCACCTCCCCTTAATATCGAACTAACCCAATTTTTTTCCTGCAAGAAGTCAACCAACCAATCCAATTTCCAACAAGTTCTATAGCTTCCATATTTATATTAAACTTAATTTCACTCAAAATTCCACTCAAATTCAAGATTTCAAGCCCAAGTTTCTTCATCCAAGCAACATATAATACATGAAATTTGAAGGTTTAAATGCTATCTACTAGTCTATCTAACCAAGAGAACACTTAATCTAACAAGTAAAACTTCATTTCAAACTTAAATCTTCAAGTTGTAGTAAAAAGAATCTAGTATTAAACTAGTACAAAAGACTAAATAAAACTTGAAATTAATAGCAAAAGTTCATAGTAGATACCTTAAACAAGCTTAGAACTTTCCTTAGGAAGAAGAGAAGCTCACTTTCTATGGTGAAGTTGTCCAAAGTTTGGAGGGAAAGCTTCAAGAAAATGAGAGCAAAAGAGAGAATAGGGTGGCTGGCCAAGACCATGAAGAAAAGGAAAATAATTAGGCCAAGAAAATAGAAAAGAAATAAAGAAAATAATGGGGAAAAGAATGACCAATTATAGCAAGACAAGAGTCATGCTAGGTGTTATGCTTTTAATGAAATAGTGACCAACTTGGTTAATTTTGATTGGTGATGATTTTAATCATTTATCTCCTAGTAATTAACAAACTTTATGGCACAAAAATTAAAGCAAAAAGAGAGAAAAATAGTGGGAGAGAGGGCCGGCCATGAGGTGGGGGAAAAAGACAAGAAATTAAGTGAAATTTTGAGTTAATTTTTGAACTAAAGCTCAATTAGTCAAAAGGCTTAATAATGGTAGAGTTAGTTAGTCAAAATTAAACACTATTATAAACTAATGGTCCAATGAAATTAATCCAAATTTACTACTTAGGTGTCCCACTTAATAATGAGAGAATCTTAGTTAATTAACCCAATTAACTTAAGAAATCTTCCAACTAATAAATCAAGGATTAATACTAAACTCCAAATAAAAGAATTTCTCTTGTAAGTACATTTTCAATTTTTCCCCTTTTTCTTTTTCTTTTCTCATTTTTTTTTACTAATGGACATACATGAATTAAAAAATTCTCATATGAATTTCTAGGGTGTTACATCCTTGGAGAAGCATTTGTGGATACAATAAAAGCACTCTTCGAAGCATTGACTCTCTAACACTACAAGAAAAAAGATGATTAGTGACAACATTTTTTAGTGACAACAAAATCTTGTTACTAAAGAATAATTTCAATGACAAAATTACTCTTGTCGCAATTGGATAGTAACTTTAGTGACAACAACCAAAATTTCGTCACTAATTGTTACCCCCCTTGTGCCGCTAAGTTACATTACTGACAACAGCAAAATGTCGTCACTAAATATATACTCTATAGTGACAACATTCTTTAAGTTGCCACTGAAATATACTTAGTGCATTAGTGACAACAATTGTCGTCACTGAAACTATACCCTATTCTAACAACTAAACACGTTGTCGCTAAATCGTGCCTCTTTTTCTGACAACTTGCAAAGGTTGTCACTAAAATATATCCCGGACATTAGTGACAACTGAGGTCGTCACTGAGCATAACCCTTTACCGATAATCAAAAGAAGTTGTCACTAAAGTTCGGTTCTTTTCTAATAACTCTTAAAGTTGTCATTGAAATCTCTATCAGGCATTGGTGACAACACATCTCATCACTAAATATGTAAACTTTTCTGACAAACATATGAAGTTGTCACTAAATTCAAACTATTTTTTAGTAATTTTTCACTAGTTGGACTAAGGTATCAGTGACAACTTATCTCGTCACTGAACATGTCCTCTTTTCTGACAACATCACTGTATTGTCACTAAATCTGAAATCTTTTCTGATAATTTTCAAAAGTTGTTATCAAAAAATAACTAAGGAATTAGTGACAACACGTGTTGTCACTCAACATTTAACCCATACTGACAACCGCTTTATGTTGTTACTAAAGCCGAATAATTTTAAAAAAAATATCACTAGTTGGACTAAGTTATCAGTGACAACTCATATTGTCACTATCATCGATATGTTATCACTAAAGCTAGATTCTTTTCTGACATCAAAAGTTGTCATTAAAAATAGCAAAGGCATTAGTGACAACATTTATTGTCACTCAATATATAGCCTTTTTTGACAACTATATCAAGTTGTCACTAAAAGCTGCACTATTTGTTAATAATTTTTTATTGGTTGACTAAAGCATCAGTGACAACATTTGTTGTCACTAAAACAGAGCTTTTCTGATAACCCTATATAGTTGTCATTAAAACCAGTCAATTTCTTAACTTTTTTTTTGACTATTTTGACTAAGGCATTAGTGACAATATATGTCGTCACTAAATAAGAGATTTTTCGACAACAATGTTATATTGTCACTAAAGGCGTATTATTTCTCAATAATTTTTTATTAGTTGACTAAGACATCAGTGACAACTTATGTCGTCACTAAAAATGAGATTTTCTAACAATTCCATAAAGTTGTTAATAAAGTCGCACTATTTATTGACTAAGGTAGCAGTGACAACATTTATTGTCACTAAAATAGAGCTTTTCTGACAACCATATATAGTTGTCACTAAAGCCAGTCAATTTCTTAACATTTCTTTGACTATTTTGGCTAAGGTATCAGTGACAACTCATGTCATCACTAAATAAGAGATTTTTTTGATAACAATGTAAAGTTGTCACTAAGGCAGTATTATTTCTCAACAATTTTTTGACTAGTTGACTAAAACATTAGTGACAACTCATGTCATCACTAAACATGAGATTTCTTACAACTCTATAAAGTCGTCACTAAAGTCGCACTATTTCTTGACTAAGGCATCAGTTACAACATTTGTTGTCACTAAAATGGAGCTTTTCTGACAACCTTATATAGTTGTCACTAAAACCAGTCAATTTCTTAACATTTCTTTGACTATTTTGGTTAAGGTATCAATGACAACTCATATCATCACTAAACGAGAGATTTTCCGACAACAATGTGATGTTGTAACTAAAGGCATATTATATCTCAATAATTTTTGACTAGTTGACTTAGGCATCAGTGACAACTCATGTTGTCACTAAAAATGAGATTTTCTGACAACTCTATAAAGTTGTCACTAAAGCCGCATTATTTCTTGACTGAGACATCAGTGACAACATTTGTTGTCACTACAAGAAAAGCTTTTCTGACAACCTTATATAGTTGTCACTAAAGCCGGTCAATTTCTTAACATTTTTTGACTATTTTGACTAAGGCATTAGTAACAGCTTGTGTTGTCACTAAACAATAGATTTTCTGAACAACAATTTAAAGTTGTCACTAAATGCGTATGACTTCTTACCAAATTTTGACTAGTTGACTATGGCATCAGTGACAACTCTTGTCGTCATTAAAAAATAAATTTTCTGATAACTGTATAATGATGTCACTAAAACCAACTTTAAAATAAGTTCCTTAAAATTATTTAAATTAATCAAAATTTTTTGAAATAAAAAACTACAAATGCTAATTCATTTCTAATTCAATAGTATGAATTCGGTGTTTTTCCATTTTCTTTCCAATTGTCGTATTTCCAAATTTGAATTTTCAATTTCAAACCAAGATATATGCATGTATATTTTGGTAGATACATATAAATGAACAGAAATTTGTGTAGATACATATATACATGTATACATGAACATATGTGTATATATATATATATATCTATATATATGTAGATACATATAAATATATCTATATCTATATACATACATACATACATACATGCATACATATATATATACATACATGCATATACATACACACACACATAGATACATACATACATACATATATAGAAATATATACATATATACATGTATACATATATATATATAGATATATACATATAGAAATATATACATACATACATACATTCATACATATACATATACATATGTATATGTGTGCATTTGTATATATGCATATATATATATAGACACATACACACACATCTGTGTGTATGTATATACATATATAGATGTATAAATATACATACGTACATACATACATATATACACACACACACAGAGGAATACACACACACATATATGTATGTATGTATATATGCATATATATATATAGACACATACACACACATCTGTGTGTATGTATATACATATATAGATGTATAAATATACATACGTACATACATACATATATACACACACACACAGAGGAATACACACACACATATATGTATGTATGTATGTGTGTGTGTGTATGTATATCTATGTATCTGAGTGTCTGAGTGTGTGTGTGTGTGTATACATATACATATACATAAATACATAAATACATACATACATGCATGCATAAATATACACACACACACACACACATACATACATACATACATACATATATGTGTGTATGTATATATACACACACATGCACATAGATACACACACACATACACACGCATATATACAGACACACAGATACATACGCACATATGTATATATATGTATGTATACGTATGTATATTTATATGCATGCGTGTGCGTGTGCGTGTGCGTGTATATAACTACGTAACTGTGTCTAACCTTTGTCCTCTTATCTTGCAAAATGTACTTGGCATGGATACTTTCTCTTCCCTTTTTCAAACGAGCAAATTATTCATATGGTATGTCATATTTTTTAATTTATTTTTTGCCTTCTCTAACTTAAAAGATGTAATTTAACTGCTTTTTAATCTTAGTTATAGATCCAGTGCCTTGGGTACATTGCGTGTACAAAATTTAAGTGGTAAAAATTTTAGGAATTTCTTTCATTGACATCGATTTGAATACAGAGTTGATCATATTTTTATTTAGAGAAGAAGATCTTTTGTAATTAGACTATAAGCTATATAATTTGGTCGTAGGGAAAACTTCATGTTTGTGTCCAGACTAATCTTTCTCCTAAAAATTATGTAAAGGTGACATGAGCTTGATAGTTACAATGTATGCAACAAGACATGTATAAGATTTGCGTAACAAATTTGAGTGTAAATTATATCGATAGTTGCAATAATGAATTTTATAACAATAGAGGTTGAAATATTTATACGCATATCAATTTCTGAAATTAATTATGGAAATCAAATATATGCAAAATAAATTTGTCAGTTACACTTAGATGGCTATGTTACCATATATTGTAAATATATACTATCAATACATGGACATTGTGTTTTTATGTTGTCAAAATACGTCTAGTTTATAAACTTTACATTGTGGAATGGAATTAGCAGAAAAAAAATTTGCCTTTTTTTTCCCCTTTTGTAACGTGATGGAGAGGGGTAACACTATCACCAAACAAAGAATTTCCACCAATAAGATTGCAATTAAAAAGATTAGCTCAATCACTCATATCAATAAAGAAAGTAAACACAAAATGTGCACAATTTGGATTTGAATTCGCTATATGCTTCTTCTCAAGTTGGTGAAAGTAACCAACATGTACAAAAAGAGGGGTCACTCTTTGCTCTCTTTTCCTAACTCTAGTTGAGCTAAAGTCCTTATTTTGCTCTCATTAAACTCTACTAAAACAAGCCAAAGAGTTTTACAACCTCTATCAACTCTTGCACTTTGCTACACTTGAAAGCTTCCACTCACGCTTAGGAAAGAACTCACAACTCCAACCAATTACCTCACAATCTATTACAAAAGCACAAAGGGAGAGCATCTTTCACTAAAAATCACTCTAAATAACTTGTAATAATTGTCGGCAAAAATTCTACCTATTCTGCACTAATTGTTATTTATAGGAGGTGACAAAATAGCTAGAAATGACCTCTAACGGTCAAATTAAAAATCTGTCAAACTAGCTGTTGCTTATTAAATTGCATAATCCATATGTCCGCATGAGGAATCAAACGTTCATTTTAAGCATCCGCATCTTGTCCAGTTGTGAGTCCGCACAATCGTTGCTATTATTTCCGTCCAGGTTGATCAAATTTCTAACATCTACATGCTCATCCACGACCTTTCTGTCTAGACCATTTTCCAGCAATTCTAGGCATGCGAACGTCTGCATGCCTATTCGCAGCAGCATCCGCATGTCATCTTCATCAACTTCGCATTGAGTTTGGACTGTTTTTGGAATCAATCGAACGTTTGCATCTTCTCTAGTGCATCTACAAGGTCGTCCACATGTTCATAATTTGTACCTTCTTCCTTGTTTTTGATTTCTCAATTAACCTAAATTATTTATAACTGCTAAACTACTTGATGAACTAATAGTGTGCTTCACCATTAATTTTTTAGTCATCAAAACTGAGATAATTTTTTGGGATAATTTCAAGAACTGCCCATGAGGTTTATAACAATTTCACTTAGCTCCCCTTGAGATTTCAAAAATTACACTTACCTCCCTTGATTTGACATTTTTGGTAACCAAATCTTGGATTTGGTCAAAAATTTAAATGAAAATCCTAAAATACCCTTGATTTATAGGCTTTAAATTACTTATCCTAAACCATTATAAAATAAGTTAGCACAAATGTAAGGAAAAATTGTCAAATTTCTAACTCAAATATAAGGGAAGAGTGTTAAGTTTCTAATCTCATTTATTATTTGATAAGCAACAATACTAGTTTTATTGTTGTGATAAAATACTTTCTGTGGCCTTTACAATGGATATATATTTTTTTCTAAGTTGGAGAAGAAAGTATCATCGTAATTCCCTTAAAGTCTAGGATTTTAAAATTGATTGAAATATCAAAGTTTGGTTGTAGCTTTGGACATTTTCTTTTTGAGTTATTGTTACTTTTGATACCCAAAAAAAAAAAAAAAAATCCCAACAAACAAGATTGACAAAAAAATTGGTCACATTCAATTTTGTAAAGGAAAAAAGGTCACAAATCCAACATTTGGTAATGATAGAAGTTAAGATCCATATAAATAGTTCTATGGTTTTACTAGAAAAAAAAAAGAAAAAGAAAAAATAAGAAGAGAAAAAGAAAAAGACCCATTTTTTGGATAAGCATACTCAATATTTATTAGAATGCTAAGGTTAATATTGTCATTTTAAATGGACAAGGACGGGTGTAATTTCTAAAATCTCAGGAGAGCTCAGTGAAATTATCAAAAACCTTAGGGGAGGTTTTTGAAATTATCCCTATTTTTTTACCATAAGGTCTTCACTCTTGCTGCTCAGGAGTATCTATTGTTTGCATCCTTAGACTTGGTGTAGCTGTTAGTAATTTAACCATATACTATACTATTAGTAATTGCTGTCCAGAGTTTTAGTTAATGTGAACCATGAGCAACATGCATTCTATGCTCATGCATCATGAAGCACTGTACATCATGACTGGTATCACTTCAAATAGTTGGCATTAAGAGGATCAATCCTTAGTCCATCCTCAACCAGCAATTTATCCCGTCCACTTGAGCATGCTTCTTGACCAATGTATAGGCCATTCCATTTTGAGACGAATTTCTTTTGGCCAATATGTGTAAGGATTTTTTTTTTTTATGTGCAAGGATAATTGGCCTTCGAAAAGCAAATACCATCTCATTAACTTGAAAAGAGCATGATGGAACTTCTTTGTTGAATGATTTGGAAAGGCAAGCTTGATAACATTCAAGTCATCTTTAAGTCTTTAAGTTTCAATTAATTAATAAGAATTATTTTATTTCCTAAGATTCAAAAAATGTATCAGGCACATGCACATTTAATTAGTTGTAAATATTTTTTTAAAAAGAATATTCTAAAGTAAAGCAAGATATTGCAAACTGTACATATAAAGATGAACTACTCCTTATTTTTCAATATTCCATTATTTCTGAATTGACATTGTAAGTACTTCATTATTTTATAAAGATCACATTTATTTTGCACTACTATTTTTTGTTTCTCAAATCCAATTTCTAATCCTAATTTTTATTTTGAGCGTTACATTTTCTAACTCATTATAGATTAGCTCAATTACTCATAGCAATAAAGAAAGTAAACACAAAATATGCATATATATATATATATATTACCATATAATATATTCATGCTTCCTAATTTACCCTAACATAAATGTAACCAAAAATTATATCATGTAATACTACTCCACATAAGACTACCTAAACTCTTGTCAGCAGAAATTATATCACGTAATACCACTCCACGTAAGACTACCTAAACTCTTGATAATGTTTATGTAAATTCTATAAAATTTCAATGATTACAACTCTAACAGCAAAATACCAAATAAAGTCCTAACATAATTAAAAAACTATTATGGAAGACTACTTTACATAAGGCTACCTAAAATCATGACAATATTTACATAAATCACATAAAATTCAAATTGTATTACAACTTTAAAAACAAAACAATAAATAAAGTCATAACATAATTAAAAAAATTATTATTATTGCATATATGAAACTCTACAACAAAACAAAGACATAGTTTCGTCCAGGTATTAAAAATATTCCTGATTTTGCATTTTTTTTCCTTCTCCAAACTAGCAAGTTTTTATGTAACACATCTATTCCTATTTATTAACATGCAGGGGAATGATAAGGAGTACTACAAACTTAAAATTGGATCTCAAGAGGTAAGAAGCCTTTTGCCATAAAAAAAAGATTTTGAATATACACATATCTTTTAAGGAAGAAAGAATTTCTTAGTGTGTTTTTCTTCATTTAAGAATTGATGCTTTGTAAAAGTGGGAGGACTTTTATGTTTGTTGTTTATGGGCATATAACGGTTATGAATCACCTTAAATTGTCTTGAAGTGCACCAACCACAATGTTTATCAAGGTGGTATTACAGCATATCAATGGTATTATTACTGTTGAATAGGTAAACTTCTTTTGTTTTTGTTTTTATTTTTTGGATTTAGTTTGAAACTCTATTTAGGCGATGGTAATAACGAGCATATAGAATATAGTTAACTTTATCGCGAAATTCATGTGAAGTAATTATTTTGTCCAAGAATGAGTATCAAAAAATTAGTGAAAAAGTAAAGTAATACTCTTCATGGTAACTCCTAACTTCTTATAGCTGCTCAAATGAATTTAACAACTATGACAAGAAAACAAGGAAAAAGCACAAGAAAGCAAGCACAATCCACAAATACTTTGATATGAACCCAAGATCAAGGTTGAGATTAGCTTAAGATCCAAGGGATGGAAGAGTCTTGACCTCTCTAACCCTCATAAACTTGAACAATTTTGATACTATCTCAACCCAAGTTTGCACGAATTAGCGAACCAAAACTATCGGTAGAAGGCGCCACAATCAAGTGCGGTTCTTGATTGATAAGCCAAGTTTTGAAATCCTTAGGAGAAACCCTGAGAACCTCAAATCAAAAGGCTTGAAAGCCAACAGAGAGAAACTCTCAATTTCTTGAATAATTTTCCATCAAAATTGTATGAATAGTAACTATAAGTTAAGTATTTATACATGGCTAATAATCTGAACCCTAATACATGGAATTGACTAAAAAGGACTACATTACACCACAAAAGTTTTGGTCAAAATTCGTAACCGCCTTTGACCAAGAGTGATACACGGTTAGGTGATCCGCGAATGGCAATAAACAGTGACTCATGTATCGCTGTTGTGGCGTATCGCTTGTTGCTCTCAAAAATTGATACGCGGATGGATACGTAGATAAACGTTCGCAGTTCTCTACACACACGCATCACACGGAGCTCCCCAAACCTGATATGTGGATGGATACGCGGATGAGGGTAATGGTGATCTGCGTATCTGCATTTGCGGATCGCTTAAAATCTTTGTTTTTTAGCAACCTCAAAAACTTCAACTGATCCCTTTCCTTCCACTTGAATCAAACAATATCCCTTTGCTCTTTCAAGCTTCAGTTCTTCAAGTGGCATGGAATTTTCCCCTTGTGTATGGACATTTTGAATGAATAGCTAAAGTTGATCTTTGAAACGCTTAGCCCTTGCCCTTGTAATTGGTCCCTTTGGCATGGTCACTTGGTCCTCTTCTCGAATATTTTCATAAAGATACTCCCGCATCATTCCCCTCCTCTTGAAAAGGACTTGCCCCCAAATCGCCTTCTAGTTCATTTGCATTATAAGGACTTAAGTCAGAAACGTCAAATATTGCATGAACTCGATACGCACCTGGAAGGTCAAGCTTGTAGGCATTGTCATTGATATGCTCTACAACTTGGAATGGGCCATCGCCTCTTGGCATAAGCTTATTACGCCTTTGAGTTGGAAATCTTTCCTTCCTTAAATGTAGCCATACCCAATCTCCCGATTGGAAGGTCATTTTATGGCGTCCCTTGTTGGCATGCTTTATGCATTGCTTTGTTCTTCTTTCAATATTGGATTTCACCCGTTCGTGCAGTTTCTTTACGAACTCTGCCTTCTTCTTTCCATCTAAGTTCATATGCTCAGAAACGGGTAAAGGTAACAAATCCAATGGAGTAAGAGGGTTAAGTCCATGGACAATTTCGAATGATGAATGCTTAGTAGCATAATGGATAGTTCTATTATATGCAAACTCTACATGAGGCAAGCATTCTTCCCACGTTCTGAGGTTCTTTTTAATGATGGCACGCAACAATGTAGACAATGTTTTATTTACTACTTCCATTTGGCCATGGGTTTGTGGATGACTCGAAGTTAAGAGCAACAATTTAGTATCCAATTACAAGGGTGAGGGCTAAGCGTTTTCAAAGATCAACTTCAATTATTCATTCAAAATATCCATACACAAGGCGAAAATTCCATGCCACTTGAAGAACTGAAGCTTGAAAGAGCAAAGGGATATTGTTTGATTCAAGTGGAAAGGAGAGGGATCAGTTGAAGTTTTTGAAATTGCTGAAAAACAAAGATTTTCAGCGATCCGCGAATGTAGATACGTGGATCACCATTAGCCCTCATCCGCGTATCCATCTGCAGATCAGGTTCTAGGAGCTCCGTGCGATATGTGCGCGCAGAGAACCACGGACGTTTATCCGCGTATCCATCTGCGTATCAACTTCTGGGAGCAACGAGCGATACACGACAATAGCGATACTCGAGTCACTGTTCATTGCCATCTGCAGATCACCTAACCGCGTAAAGGCAATTATGAATTTTGACCAGAACTTTTGTGGTGTAATATAGTCCTTTTTAGTCAATTCCATGTATTAGGGTTCAGATTATTAGCCATGCATAAATACTTAACTTATAGTTACTATTCATACAATTTTGATGGAAAATTATTCAAGAAATTGAGAGTTTCTCTCTTTTGGCTTTCAAGCCTTTTCATTTGTGGTTCCTAGGGTTTCACCTAAGGATTTCAAAACTTGGCTTATCAATCAAGAACTGCACTTGATTGTGGCGCCTTCTACCGATAGTTTTGATTTGCTAATTCATGCAAACTTGGGTTGAGATAGTATCAAAATGTTCAAGTTTGTGAGGGTTAGAGGGGTCAAGACCCTTCCATCTCTTGGATCTTAAGCTAGTCTCAACCTTGATCATGGGTTCGTATCATACTTGCAAAATTTACTCCATTCCATATAGTGATCATACTTTTGTATTTTCTAACTTTTTTTATGAAAATTTGATTTGACTCGGAATTTGGGATGATAGGTTAATGACACAATAGAAGATATATATAAACAACAATCGGGAAACAAATGAATTTTAAAAGGCACCAAAAGGAAAAGAGCAAAAGAACACTTCTCAATGAGGAATAATATAAAAATTCAAAATGATAAACAAATTTTTATTTCACTATATATTGATCAAGATTTCTATATTAAAGAAGACAAAAGAAAGCATTTTCTATAAGCTTCTTAGGGATATCAATAAAAAGCTAAAATAATTGCAATACAGTGAAAAAATATGTGCCAAGAATGATTGAGATTAAAAATGAATCAAGTGGAATAAGAATGAAACATAAAAAGGAATGGATGAAGTACTAATAGATACTTTTTGTAGCTATGTACGAAAAAATTGAATGAAATACAATACCTTTTTATACCATCTACTTATAATTTTTTTAATGTAAGAATTCATCAATTGAAAATATTAACAAATCAATTTAAAATGGTAATCCCAAACATAACCGACCTATTAAATTCATTTTCTAGACTAATTAATATGCGCCGTGGTTAGACTACAAAAAATGTGCATTTAATTAAACATTTAACTTATGTAAAAATATCAATTTAACTATACGATGATAATCAATTTAACTATCTAGAAGCAACAAAAGAATTCAAGAACAAAAAAAAAAAATCTAATATGAAGCTCTTAGTGGAAATTCTATTGTGAAGCTCTTAATGGTACTCCTAAGAGTACATCAAGTATTACGTATAAGATTGTTGAATAAATTAATTAATTTGAGATAGGGGTGAATAACCATTAGAAATAATATAAAAGGATTCTAGAGGATAAATTTGTTTCTTTTTTTTTTCCTTTTTCTTTCTATGCTAGCCACTTTTTATGAATTTTTCCTGTCTAGAAAAACTAACAAAAAATATCACTCTTCTTTTTCTTCTTCTTCTTTTCCTAAAATCTTTCTATTCTATATTGTCATACTATACCTAGTTAAAGTTTTAAACATCCAAAACATAAATATGTTTTGAAAAAAATTATGAAAAACACACATGCATATTTAATTGAATAACATAAGTTGTAAAAAAACTTAGCATCAATGGCAATGGCTTTATGAGGTAGAATGTACTCAATCCAATGTCATTCATAAATATGTGGAAAGAAATTGAATATAAAAAACTACAAACAATACGATTTGCTTTAATTTTTTTCTTTTTGTATACAATTAGGCTCTACCGTAACAACCGTTAACTATTATGTCAAGTAATAGAGATTTGACAATGTATCTAGCCTAATATATTTTCATAATTTACATGTACAAACAAATTAACTAGAATGGGGATAAAAAAACATTAATTAAAAGAGTCATAATTAATCAGTATTGGTTTTTATATTTTCCACGTGAATATCAAAAGTATCAAATTTAAATTTTCCACCAAATTTAAATATATGAGTTGATAATTTGATACAACCAATTAAAAAGATTTTATTGTGGAAAAAGAGAGAAGAGAGAAAAAGGTGGCCTTTAAGGATATTTGAGAAATAATAAGCACTTTTGACTATTTTGCACATTTACAAACTTTGGAACATATGAATATCAATCGAGGTGTACTCTTAATGTATTAAAAGTCTATAGCTTATATGATGTATTATTTTTGTCCCGTTAACTATTATAGTTGGGTAGACACACTCACACATGTTAAGGAAAAAATGCGGAGATTAAAACAAGTATAAAAAAGACCAAGTGAACATGTAAAGTAACATCCTTGGTTGCCATTCGTAGCATAAGTAATTAAATCACAATCTCCTCGGCATTAATATAGATAGAGGAACCTAAGAATATTAATGTAATTAGTTTTTGATGAATAAAACAATATTGTTGTAATAGTTTAGAATTAGCCTACACAAAACTAAAAATTAATAATAGTTATTTCTTTACCATGCATGTAGAAGTGAAATACTAATTAAAAAAGAGAAAATTATTCTTTATTCTAAAACAGGGATATTAATTATATGTTAGCACAAAAAATAATGAATAATTATATATTGATTACTAATTAATTAGAAAATGATAAGAATAAATCTAACAAAGTAGTAATTATGTAACAAGAGAAAAACTTACAGAATGACTAAATATACACAGTACACCTGCCATGGTATAAGAAAAACTCCATGCATACGTAATCATTATTGTTAAGATTTAATCATTTGTTATATAAGTAAATTACATATTTTATTTTATTCAAACCAATATCTTTATTAGTCTAATCACTCCAAGCTTTGTAGACCATTTATCAATTGGTCAATTAACCAAGATATATTTTAAATGTAAATTAAAAAATAAATTATAGCTATATAGGTACATGCTAAATAAAATGCATCTAATAATTTACCATAAATTTAACAATTTAATGAATATTGTCATGGGAGGACAAATTATATATATGTGTATAAAAATTGAAAAATAAAATAATAGCTATAATTAGCATTGTGAAACAAATTTTATTATTTTGTAAAGAAAGTGAAACATTGTCTTGAAATAAAACCGTCAGCATTAAATCTATTAGTTTTAGTTTCAAATGATTAAGAATAAATCAAAACAAAAATTATAAAACTAGATTATCATGATCACTGAAAACCTTGAATAAAGATTTTGACTTGTAAGATTCTATATAATAAGGCAAATCTAAATAAAGATTTTGACTTGTAAGATTCTATATAATAAGGTAAATATGAATAAATATTTTGACTTGTAAAATTCCTTATAATAAAGTAAATCTTCACTATTTTAGTAAATGAAATAGGATGTTTTATTCATTTCTTGATATAAAACAATGTGATACACTTGGTTTGTAACTATACAATCAAATAAAAAGAAAAATATTTTATATTTGCGGATTTATGGAACATTATATACCAGGTGTATGAAACACTTGGTTTGTACTCCAATTTCTTATTGGATTAGAATGTTTTAAATGAATACATTTATAAACACCAGTTATGTGGCTCAATTCAAAGTACCAATTTATAATAGTCATTTTAATATGTTGGAATTTATAATTTCTAAAGAAAATCTTTTGATGTGATTCTAATAAAAGAGTACAAAAATATTTTGATTAGCATCTAGAATGCAAATTTAAAATGGTAATGGAAGTCATCTATTGGAATTCCCTTAAATAAATTTAAAAAAAAGAGCTTTTATATTTTTTATGAGAATCAATAAGACACAAAAGAAAATGATGATGAGAAAAATTATATAATTAAATGGAAAGATCCAGAATTAACTAAAAAGAAAAAGAAAGTAGTAATATAAATAGGAAAAACAAAGACATGAATTAACAATCAAAAGACATGTTTTACAACAAGTCATAATCTATAAATTTTGTATACTTAACTAATTTTTTGGTTACTTCTATTTTTTCTATACTTCTAATATTTTATTCATGGGAACACGTGCAAAAATAAAACATATATTTTGTTTACATTTTTTAGGTTTCTTACACAATACGATCAATATAATTTCACAGGATGATTCAAAATCAAGATATAACATGAAATTGATCAAATTCAATAATCAGGAATACAATTTCTTAATCAAGATGAATAAAAGAATTGAAATTACTAATGAAGCACTCAAAGTTAAAAAAAAGGGCAATTGAAAAATTTTAAAGCAACTAAAAGCCAAAAAAGTATCCATTTACAATGAAAGAACACAAATTTCAACGAAACAGAAGCAAATATCCCCACCTCAAAAAAAGAAATAGCAAGACAAAGATTCAAACTTTTATTAATTGATTTAGATTGACTTAGTATTTAAAGGAACACGATTTCTTCATATAAAAGCATTGGAGAATGGCCACGCCTAGGAAACTAGGGCAGAAGCAAAAATAACAATAAAAAAACCAAAACTATAGGTTTCAATAAGAATAAATGAATCATCAACAAAAAATGAAACAAAAAACAATCAAGAGGACTGGCCTAACCACAGATGATGATGAAGAGAAAATTACTAACTTGAAAAGAAGGTTAAAACTAAAAAGAAGATATACTTAGTAGAATTTTTGAATTTTTAAATTTCCAATTTATATTCAGAAGATATACTCAATATAATTTTTGAAATTTTAAATTTTCCATTTTATATTCTATTCAATACACATTTACATTCATAAAATAACTGATTTCAAATTTGTTCATTAAATTTTATGCTGCAATTTCTTTCCTTTTAATTCATTTTGAATTTTTAAAAATAAATTCAAACTAAATTCATTTGCTTTATTAACTGGCACATGCATATTCCTAGTGTATATGTGTGTGTGTGTATGCATGTGTGTCTATATGTATGTATGTATGTGTGTGTGTGTGTGTGTGTCTCTCTCTCTCTCTATATATATATATATATATCTATCTCTGTCTGTGTGTGTATGTATGTATGTATGTATGTATGTATGTGTGCTTCTGGTGCTTGTCTATACATACATACATACATATACATATATATGTATGTGTGTGTATGTATGTGTGTGTGTGTGTGTAGTTCAAAAATTGCATTTGTGTGCATAAACGTGTGTTACATCTAACTTTTGTTGACAACCAACAGTCAGCCCATGCAATCCACAGGTTGGCTCTTGTTAAAGAAACTAGAAGTAGAAAATACAATACTGTGTTTTCTGGATTGAAAAAAGTAGCTAAAGAATTCAAGATAAGATGTACTTTTAAACAATGAAAACACAGCTTGTCTTTTATGTTTCTTTTTTTTCTTTTTCAAATTTTAAGCACAACAACTTACAAAGAGCTAGACCTACCCCTCTCAACCTCTTATTTCCTACAAAATCTGACACTTCTATATAATTTGTGGATCATAATTTGGTTTTCATGTTCGGAATTCTTGTGCATATAAATTAGAATAGTTTCAAAAATAGAATTGTAGTGGCTCACAGACTTTCAAAATAATTTGGCTTTCGTGTTCGGAAATTGCTTGACATTTTCACTTGAACCTTCTTAATAAATGCACGGACCCTTCCTTTATCAAGTTTCTATTGCTGGAGCCTGTGGTTGTAGAGAAAATTGGAAGGGTTGTTGGGACAATGTATATATGTTCCACCCAAAGCGGGAAATGAAACTATGTTCACTTATTCTCAGAAGAATGACAAATAGAATTGCAAGTTTGACAACAATCATCTCATTCGTTGATCCACTGGGATATAAACTTCTAGCATAATTCTATCTCATCTATTGATCCTTGAAAAATAAACTTCAGGTATAACTCTGTCGCAACCATTGATCCTTGGAAACTAGACTTATGAAATTGTACTAATATGTTACCTTTGCAAGGGACAAAGCTGGAGTCAAAGATGGAAGATTTCAGCAATTAGTAGAAATGCAGGAGAAGAAGAAGAATCGAACAACTTGACGTTGTGGCCTTTCTTTGCTCTAATTCTTGGAATTAAAATTTGAAATATTTCTTTACGTGGAACTTCATTTTCATCTTCTGAGATAACAAAATAAAAATGATTTCGAAATCTTTTATTCCTTTAGGCATTGTTTGGTTGGCGGGAAAGTAATGTTGACTTGGAATAGAATTCCTAAGAATTTTATTCCTAGGAAAGATATTTCTTTATTATATTTGGATATTGCTAAGAATCTTGACAGGAAAATTGTATAGATTCTAAATCCAATGGTTGGTTTAGAATAACGTAACATGGAATATAATTTAATTTGGTCAGTCATTTCATCACTTTAAATGAGAAAATGTAACAAAATTGCAATGACGTAAAAATTGTAAGGAAAATATACAAGTATACATTTCCTTCTATAAGTCAAGCACTTGCATGAAACTTGATAAGTAACAATTTTACCTATTTTTGTATAATATTTTATATATGATTTTAGTATGATTTGAGTATGTTTTTAGTATTTTTTATACTAAAATGGTTCAATTTCATTATTTTCCATCAAATAAAGGCTTGCTCTTAAATTAGGGTTTAAGTATAGAAATTAGGGCTTTGAGGTGGAATTATTATTTTGAGCAAATTAATGCCCAGGTTTATTTGATTTTGCAAGGAAATGATTGCTAAATACATTTTGAATCAATTGGAGCACAAGGACTATCAACATCAAAGTTTCTTCGAGATGTACCATTCTATCTTTTAAACTTGGTTATTTTCGGAACAATTTTTCTTCATAAAATCCTACCAAGCAAATTATGGTTCAAATAGTGGAAAAAGGTCTCAACGGTATTATGGGAATAACTAAAAATTGAAAGGGCAAAATTGAAAATGAGGAGGGATCCGTGGGTCACTGTCTACGAGTTCCCACCCGTGGATCCCACTCGCAGATCATCACTAACTTGCAAATTTTGGCTCTCTTCAACTTGCAGCTTGTTCACACTACTTTTGTAGATAAATCCAACGTCCAGCTGTATTTTGGGATGCCCTAGAAGATAACAAAAAGCTCAAGGAAGACTTTTGAGGCAAAAGGAATCAAATTTTATCATTATGTCTCCAACTTGGACAAGGACTTGAGCTAGGTTTTATTCTATAAATACATGCCTTTGTATTCATGAAAGAGATGCTTGGCTTTGTGCTTGAAAAAGTATAAACGATAGCTTGGTAGGAGGAGCACTCCTTGTAAATACTTAGAGTAGATTTTCTTTCTTAGTTTTGTAGTAGGCAAAGTTATATTCTTGTAACAAGATTTTGGAGGAACTACTTTGTATTCAACATGTTTGATGAAATGCAAGGACAAATTTTGGAGCCAAGTTCATCCAACAAATGAGCAACTCTAACCTTATTCCTTTTAGTTTCATTCATGCATGCTTATTTACTTTTATTTATGTTCTTAAGTTTATCTTAAATATGTTGAACTAAGTTGATTTTCACTAGGTTTAGGATGAAGATCTAATATGATTTGAAGTGGTTCATAGCCTATTTATTCTTGTTTATTCATTTACTTGGTCTTAACAGTTTTTGTTGATTAGCTACCAACTTCAAGTCATCTAGTTATTATTTGACAAAGAGATTTGCACTTAACAATGGAAAGAGTAAATGGAACTTATGTTGAATCTCACGAGAGTAGTGATTCACATAGGTGGATTAAGGTTTGAAGCCACAATTCATGAGTTAAATGAACTAATGCATATTAGACTTTACCACGAGAGTAGGAAAGCTCATGTATTAGTTGTCTTCCATAAATATAGAGATCTAGTTTGGAGTAAAAATGGAATTGAATGCTAAACATGGATAAAAATCATTATGGCCATAAGCTAAACTTTCATATTTGGTGGATCCTTAAGCTTAGTCAACTTTGTTTAACTAGTTTCTTCATTGTTTGTTTACTTGAAATTGATTTTCCTACCATTTCACCACCTTCTAAGTTTGAGTGTTTAGATAATAAAGCATGTTAGTACCTTAGGTAGTTGCTAGTTCACATTTCCTCATGGGATCGACCATAATACTTGTCACAAATACAATTGACCCGTGCCC
This sequence comes from Mitragyna speciosa, assembly GCA_024721245.1. Classification (NCBI taxonomy): domain Eukaryota; kingdom Viridiplantae; phylum Streptophyta; class Magnoliopsida; order Gentianales; family Rubiaceae; genus Mitragyna; species Mitragyna speciosa. The sequence goes on from CM045565.1 coordinate 3,839,843, forward strand.
TTGCGGAACGAGTATTAGGTTATAAATTTTATTACTTGTTTGTGTTGATAATTTTGATAGTAACCTAAACTCACCAGTAAGTTTTTGGCGCCGTTGCCAGCGAATCAAGGCAATACTAAAGCCAAAGTTAACTTTATTAATCTAAACTTTGTACATATTTGTTGGTAAATAATTATTTTTCTTTTGTTTTGTAAATGTATGCATAGGAGCTTAAGAGTTGTTCTTCCATTTGATCCGAAAATAGAAAGAACCACACGGAAAGCAAGGAGACAAAAGCAAGAAGAACAAGCTAAGGTGGAGGAGATTGGTGCCACCTCAAGTACATCTAAGCCTCAAGAACAACCCAAGGTAGCTATGGAGGAGGTAACCCAAAATCCAAATCCTCAAACTCGTTCTTTAAGAGATTTTGCTATGCCAAATCCAACCGGTTCTCACACGAGCATAATAAGACCACCGGTAAATGCAAATAATTTTGAACTTAAGCGGAGACTAATTCAAATGGTTCAACAAAATCAATTTGGTGGTAATATTAATGAAAATCCACACTCACACTTGGCTAATTTCATGGAAATATGTGATACAATTAAATTAAATGGTGTTTCCGAAGATCCATAAGACTTAGATTATTTCCATTTTCTTTAAAAGACAAAGCCAAGCAATGGCTTCAAGCATATCCACCAAATATCTTTACAAATTGGATGGACCTTTCCAAACATTCTTGAACAAATATTTCCCACTGGGAAAGACCACAAAATTAAGGATGGACATTACCAATTTCAACCAATGTGAAGGAGAGTCTTTTATGAGGCTTGGGACCGATATAAGGACCTAATAAGAAAATGTCCACACCATGGACTTCCCGATTGGTTAATAATTTAAACCTTCTATAATGGACTTAATTATCAAATCAAAATCAATATAGATGTAGCTGCAGAGGGAGCTCTCATGGCGAAGTCAGCAGATGAAGCTCAAGAGTTGATTGAAGAGATGGCCGCAAACCACTACCAATGGGTAAATGAAAGAGGTATTAATAGAAGACCACAAGGTATGTATGAAATTGATACTTTGATATGCCTAGAGCTCAAATGCAAAATATGATGAATGTTTTCAATAGACATGTCTCTAGTAATCAAAATTCATCAAGTAGTGTTGCACATTGTCATTTGTGTGGTGATTCACATGATCCATCTATTTGTGCACAAGTTCAATATGTTAATAACTACAAGCCTTCTTCTTCTTCTTCTTATAATCCTTTTTCTAATACATATAATCTGAGGTGGAGAAACCATCCAAATCTTGGGTGGAGGGAGCCAAAGATGATAACTCAACTCGGACTTTCACAAAACAAACCGGCTTGGGAGGTAGGAAATGAAAAAGTGATGGAAAGCAATTTGAAGGTAGAATGTGAGGAATGGCAAAATCTTTAGAAAATCAAATTGCTCAAATAGCGAAACAAATAGACCTTAGGAACAAAGGAGAATTACCAAGTAAAACGGAAATTAATCCTAAGGAACAAGTCTAAGCAATTGCATTGAGAAGCAATAAAATGCTAAAAGAACCAATCATTGAAGAATGTGGAAGTGAAAAGGATGAAAAAGAAGAAAAAGGAAAAGAATTAGTAAGTGATAATGAAGTTGGTGTTGAAAATATGAATTCCCAATCACAAACTATTCCTCTTCTAACACAAATTCCATTTCCACAAAGGCTTAAAAATGAGAAGCAAGAAAACGAATTGGGAAAGATTGCACAAATGCTTAAGCAGTTACATGTTAACATTCCTTTTGTAGATGTATTTTTGCAGGTTCCCAATTACAACAAATTTTTGCAAGATCTTTTGACAAGGAGGAAAAGTCTTGATGACTTTGCACCCGTAGCACTCACAGAGGAATGTAGTGCAAGGATCCAAAACAAATTGCCACAAAAACTCAGGGATCTAAGGAGTTTTTCTATCCCATGCACTATTGGTGATGTTAATTTTTCCAATGCTTTATGTGATTTGGGTGCTAGTGTGTCATTACTTCCCATGTCAATAGCTCGAAGGCTAGGTTTTAAAGAAGTTCAAAGCACAAACATCACATTACAACTAGCGGATAGGTCCATTAGGCATCCATTTGGTGTTCTTGAAAATGTTCTAATGAAAGTGGATAAATTCATCATCCCGGTAGATTTTGTTGTTTTAGATATGGAGGATGATATTGATATGCCCATTATACTTGGAAGACCTTTTCTTGCTATCGCCGGAGCAATAATTGATGTGAAAAATGGCACATTAAGTTAAAAGTAGGGGATGAGAAAATAGCCTTTGAATTGAATGATATGTTGAAATATCCCTCTTCTACTTTTAATATGTATTTACTTGATGATTTGGATGATAATGTGCCAAATGTTTCATTTCTAGGACTTGGAAGCATAAGAAGAAGGACAAAGAGAAGAAAGGACCAACTACACTTCATTGACATATCTACACCACGTCAAAACTCCCATTTAAGATAATTATTATTTGAGTACATGAATTGAGAGACAACTCATTTGTGTATGCAATATCTCAGCAAGTTTTTACTCATACTATCTTAACAATAAGATCAAGGACGGTACCAGGAATTTGGGTTCCGGAGGCTATATTGACATATCTATATAGAATAGAGATAAAATATTATTTTAAGGTAAAATTTAAACAAATATAACATGGTATTATATATATGATGCGTGACTGTGCAAGACTCCACGTTAATCTTCTAATAGGAACCTTCACAAAGTTTGCAATCATAGGATTACCCACCCAAGGCTCATCTTGTGGTATTAAGGTGCAAATTAACCCCATCCTACTCGAAGAATTGAAACTAATTTGATAAGAAAACTCAAACCCTATCCAAACCTACTAATTAGAACCAGAGATATAAAGATTGCATTGAATGAATCACTCGAAAAAATCACTAGTTCCTCAGAGAGAATCCAAGAGAAAAACCTCACAAATCTTATTAATCAATCAAAACTTATCTAAAACATGATAATAGTTAGTATTTTACAGGCATACAAACCCTAGAAAGCAAATATAGAAAGTAAATAGTTCAATACAAGTTAAAAACTAAATAAATAGTTAAAGAGACATAAAAAATTGTAAAATCCCGATATCAAGCCATGGGTTGGCTAAAGCCGGCTGTGGTCATGGCTGGAACAAATTGCACCCACAGCTCATGGACAAAATGTGAGTAACTGGTGCGGCTCAATTACCTCCACCCACGGCTCACACTCCTAATGAGTGGCCATGGCTTCTTTCTCCTCCCAGCCACATGCATGCCTCTTCTAGTCGCAATTGACCGCTTTCTCCAGCTATTTTCCTCTCTCTTTGAGGCCTCTAAATCTCCCTTAGTACTTGCCAATTTGCTTCACTTCTATGGTGCTTTGGAGACATCATAAGCTCCTCCTTTGAATTCCTTAGAACCTCCATCATATTTAGAAGCTTTCCATCCACGTTGAGTTCGATCCAAAGGCTTGGAACGTCACTAATCTTCAAGGCCTCTTCTCCACCAAATTGAATATGAACTTGCCTCTTTGGATTTACATCAATATAAACTATTATTCTAAAAAGTATTTGATGTATAATGATAAAATTACCGTATATGAAGATAATATGTAATCAAAGTACAAAACTCCAATATACACGTACACACACACACATATTCAACTAATGGTTTCTAATTTTTTTCGTGGGTGGGGATACTATTTTGATCATTGATTGTGAGGTTTAGGTACTATTAAAAATAGGCAAAATTCACACAAACAAGTAATAAAATTTATAACCTAATACCCCTTTCTGCAAGTGTACATGTCAATTGTAGTAGGGGAAGTGTTAGGGTCGATCCCACAAGGAAACAAGAATTAACAAGTACCAAAGCTACTAACTTGCTCTATTATCTAGGCAAAACATCAAATAGGTGGTGTGCAAAATAAAAAAAAATTCAACTAATTGAAGTAAAACAAATAGAAGAAATTCACAAATACAAGTAATAGGGTTTAGAATCCACTAATTGTCACTAATATGATTGAATTAACTAACACCTTACTATATTAATCTTGTCTTGTTTAGGATTGCAATTCCAAAGGAAATCAAAACTTGTTCTCACAATGAATTGACTAGAAATTAACTCTTCACATGATAAACTCTTATGAAATGCATGAATCGTGGTCTTAAACAACTTCAATCCACCTACTTATACCACTATTTTCATGTGTGTACACAATAGGCTTCATCTACCATTTTCCAATGTTATAAACATTTCTCAATGTCAAATAACATCTAAATGATTTGCAATAGGTGATCAAGCTACCACAAGTGTTAAACCTTGATAGATAAACAATCAAATACAAGTTATAGTGAATATAATAACATTCAATTCATATCATTAATTTCATCTAACCCTAAGACAAGTATTTAGTTAAACATAGAATTCATAACTTGAAAGTATAAGAATTCAATAAAGTAAATCATAACAAATAAGGAAATAAAGAGAAAGAAATATAAATTCTCAATTCAATTGCTCCAATCCTTCATTTCTTACTTGAATATGAAGTTGTACAAGTGAATTCGCCAAGACTTTTCTTACAAGTATTAAATTTCCTATAAAATTACAAAGAAAACTACTAAACTAACTACTTTGGAAGTGCTCCTCCCCTCAAGACTTATTTCAAATACTTTGCAAGAGCTTTCTATTTATAGACAAATTCATCCTAGTCATCTAGACATTGCATGACAATTTGCAAGAAAAGTTGTCTTGAAATCACAGAAAGTCTTTCTTGGTTTTTGAAATATTTCCTTGAGCGATCAAAATACAGCTTTCAACTAAAAAAGTACAGAAAAGAAATTTGAAAAGAGCTCCAACTTGCAGCCAACCAACCTTAAGTCGGTTGTGATCTTCAGGTTAGTTGACTCGTAGATCTAACCCCCGAATTGCTCCCAAAAGATGGCCGAATAAGCTTTTCCTCAAAACATAAAAGTTGTAGCCCTTGAGTTAGCTTTCCAACACAATAAGAATCAGGTCACTGGAAGCTCTGGATGCAAAGATATGGTCAAAATACTGAGAGGTGGTTGGAAGCTCTTCGCAGCACAAATTTACTTCAGTAATTTGTCATTTTGGCTATGAAGAAGTGAGAACTGGATTTTGATGTCTTCAAAAGAGGCATAGAGCATTCTCTTACCTTTAAAATACAATAATAATCATCTCAATCTAATTTTGGTAGCTCATGTTATTGCCCAAATACTGAAATGTGTCATTGTTGTCGACCCCTAGTTTTCTCCATTTCTTCATTTCCATTGCTTCTTTGCACTTCTCTTTTGCTTGTTACTTCTCATATGCCCTTGAGACCTTTTTGTGATTTTGATCTTTTAATTCCATGGTGAATTTGTTGATGAAAATTTCCAAAAATTGAACAAAACAATCCTCCAAGTTTGAATGTAAAAGTTGTGCTTTTAACCCCTAATCCAATCATCCTTGAATCTACAATGAATGTGATGCCTTGTGTTCCAATTGATCCAAATTATGATTGAATGTATAAAACCTGCAAGATTGTACAAAGTTTGTGCATTAATTTGTTCAAAATATAAATTTCACTTCAAAATCGAATAAAAATCCTACTTTTTGGAAAATTCTTCACATGGAAGAAACTCTGTGAAAATGAGCTAATTTCATAGCAAAAATACTAAAATCATACTAAAAACACATTAAAATTATATATAAAATACTGTGCTAAAATTGGTAAATTTATCACTTATTAATCATGTCTAATATCTGATCATGAAACGAATAGAACCTACCTATGAATATGCCTTTTAATTACTAAAAAATAGACGTCAATAATTTCCAAGTCTAACTCCATTATAAATGCCAATACGAGTGCTTTTCTAAAAGGCATATCCATAGCACTCCATAGGTGCTTATATTATTAAAGAAGTTGAACAAATTAAAGAGAGGAATAAGATAATTTATGGAAAAATTAAGAGGTGGAAAAAGGGCATTAGATTAAAATCCACTACTAATATTTGAGGGGCTAGATAAAATTTTTTAAAATATGGAAAGCGGCGACCACTCCCCCCTCCCCCTATATGTCCACGATTCAGGCTTTGTTGTTTAAAAAAATTCTAGTCCTTCAATTAAAAAAGACTATCCCAAGTAGTAGATTTTTATTTTTTTAATCAGGTTTTTATCAGCATATTTTCAAAGTATTCTTAAGAAACAAAATGGAAGCAATTGATTTTTACCTCTATAATATAATGTAATCGAATTTGGATGTGCCAAGTTCTTGGACAACAAGGATGCTTATTATTGTTTTTCTTGAAATTGACGAGACCTTGCTCACTGGGAAGAAATTTTTGATGTTATGTACAATTTATTTGTCTTTGAGAAAAATAAAAAACTCACAATATTATTAATATCTCACTCAATGATGAAAAAACTCAATGGACTAGGTTAACACCAAGGCCTCCATTAGGGGCATTTTTGTAATTTTGCCAAATTAATTAATTAGTGAATTAATGATAAATTAAAGTGTTAATTTATTTAGCTCTTAATTAATTAATTAATGAGTTATAATTTGTACTTATTGCCAACGTAAATGGAACCTAATGGGTCACACACAATAAGAGCATGGTCTTTGGGTTAAATTGTTATTAGGATACTTATATGATACTTATGAGATAAATTAACTTAAAGGACTTAATTATAAATATTCTAAGTCTTGATGGAAATTAGTTTCCTAAAAGGAATTAAGAAGCTATTTGGCTTCCTTTTAGAATAGGTTTCCTAAAGAAATAGGATTAACTTAAGGTAAGCTTCCTAAACCTTCTTGGTTTCCAATTGCTCTTGTTTCCTTAAAGACTAGGATACTACATCTATAAATAAGTCCATGCTTTGACTCTTGTGAGATGGATGAAACACATAATTTTAGAGAGAGAAAAATTGAGAGAAGGTGGCGTCTTTCTCTCTAAGAAAAATGCCACACCTCCTTCTCTAATTGTTAGGGTTTCAACTTCTTTCTTCTTCTTGTGTTCTTCATGATATTCAAGGGAGCTAGCACTCAAAAGCCAAAGCAAGCAAGCCCAAAGGTTCCTAAAAATCGTGTTCGTGTGGATACCATTGGAGGCTAGATACTTGGAGGGCTTTTCATGGTAGATCAACACCTTCATCGAATAGGATCTTGCCCTTTGAAGTATAGAAACCTTCTATGCTTGAGGTATTTGTGCTAAACACCCTTTAATCGTATAGATTATATCAAAGAGATCCATGGCTAAGGTAATAAATTTTAAATTTTTTGTTGCGTTACTCCCCTTATTACCTTACAAAAAGAAAAGCCATGCTTTCTACCATTAGAACATCACACTCACCAAATTCTTTGTAAAAAGCCACTATCATCTTACCAGAAAAATCCCGAAGCACACTACCTCCACAAGACATGTTACCTTTGACACTTGCATCCGTATTAAATTTCAAGCAACCCGAAAGAGGTTTATACCAGCAGACACGAATAACCCTTTGTGGAGATTGCAATTGAGGATGAAACCATTGCCCTATTAATGTGTTAGATTCTGCAGCAAGCCATTTCTTTTTAACTGTCCTAGACCTTGCCAATAACTTGAAAAAGAAAAAAACTTCATTAATAATATTTGTGGCAATGAAAGGAATATTTTGGTACCTGGCAACATTTCTGGCTTTCCAAATAAACCAAATAATCACAACTGGGGCCATGTTTCTCAAGGAGTCATCCAAATCCGTCGAAATGAACCAATTCATGAATAATGTTGAGACACAACTAGAAGTTGACCATGGAATCCCAAATATGTTGAGTGTTTTATATTTGTTTTTAGTATATTTTTAATATTTTTGATATAAAAACGGCTCAAATTTATAGATATTCTCCATTTGAAGAATTTCCTAAGTAATTAGGGTTTTTACCCAATTTTTATGGTTTTGAAGCAAAATTTATATTTTGAGCAAATTAATGCACAATTTTTGTACAATCTTGTAGGTTTTATACATTCAATCATAATTTGGATCAACTGGAACACAAGTTATCACATTCATGATAGATTCAAGGATGATTGAATTAGGAGCTCAATGGCACAACTTTTGCATTCAAACTTGGAGGATTATTTTGCTCAACTTTTGAAAAATTTTCTTCAATAAATTCACCAAGGAATTAAAGGGTCAACATCACAAAAAGGTTTCAAGGGAATATGAGAAATAACAAGCAAAAGAGAAGTGCAAAGAAGCAATGAAAGTGAAGAAATGAAGAAAACTAGGGGCTCAACAACAATGGCACATTTCATTATTTTGGCCATAACTTGAGCTACAAATATTGAATTAAGATGATACTCTACAATTCTTATGAAGATATTAAATCCAGTTCTCACATCTTCATAGCTAAAAATCCAAATTACTAAAGAACAAAGGTCTCCCAATCACCTCTCAGTATTTTGGCCATATCTTTGCACCCGAAACTTGAAATGACCCGATTCTTGTGGCATTAGAAAGTGACAAGATAATTTTACCTAATTTAGTGTATGTATTATTATGTGTTTTTAATGTGTTTTTAGTATTTTTAGCCAAAATTTGGCTCAATTTGATTAAGTTTTTTCTATTTGAAGAATTTCTTAAAAATTAGGGTTTTTACCCAATTTTTATGGTTTTGAAGCAAAATTTATATTTTGAGAAAATTAATGCACAATCTTTGTATAATCTTTCAGGTTTTATACATTAAATCATAATTTGGATCAATTGAAGTAAAGGTCATCCCATTCTTAGTAGATTCAAAGATGATTGGATTTGGAATTTCAATATAACAACTTTTACATTCAAACTTGGAGGATTGTTTTGCTCAACATTTGGGAAATTCACATCAATAAATTTACCATGGAATTAAAGGATCAAATTAAAAAAAGGTCTCAAGGGCAAAAGAGGCATAACATGCAAAAAAGAAGTGCAAAGAAGCAATGGAAGTGAAGAATTAGAGAAAACTAGGCATCGGTAACAATGACACATTTCGGTGTTTTAGCAATAACTTGAGCTACAACTATTAGATTGAGATGATTGTTGGGTCATTTTCAAGCTAAGAGAATACTCTACAATTCTTATGAAGACATCAAAATTCAATTCTCACATCTTCATAGCCAAAACTCTAAATTACTAAACAACAAAGCTCTCCCAACCACATCTCAGTATTTTGTGCATATCTTTGCACCCACAACTCCAAATGGCCTAATTTTTCTGGTTTTGGAAAGATAATTCAAAGGCCTACAATTTTCATGTTTTTAGAAAAAGCTGATTTTGCTTTCTTCTGGGAGCAATATGCGGATCACGTTACGCAGACAACCAGCCGCGTATCGCCATTCGCATATCATGCATGTCGGCCAGAAAATGACACTTTCAACTTGCAGCTTATCTTCCAGCCCCTTTTGATGACTTTTTGAAGATTCTTTGCACCTGCACCACCCAAGGAAACATTACAAAATTCAAGTAAAATCTTTTTGTAATTTCAAGATAACTTTTCATGCAATTTGCCATGCAAGTTGGTGAGATGATTAGAGTGAATTTGTCTATAAATAGGGAGCTCTTGCAAGACATTTGAAACAAGTCTTAAAGGGAGGTGCACTCCCAAAGTAGTTAGTTTACTAGTGTTCTTTGTAGTTTAGAAGAATTTTCATTACTTGTAAGAAAACTCTTGGAGGATTCATGTGTATCAATTCATATCAATGAAAATAAAGCTTTGGAGACATGTTCTACCAACAAATGAGCATTTCTTACCTTAGCTCTTTAATTTCTTACTTGTTTATGAGTTGTTTCTATTATATGTTATTCATACAAACTATGTTTAAATAAATACATGTCTTAAGGTTAGAGGAAGCTAATTATATGATTTGAATGTTATTATACTTGCTATAACTTGTATTTGCTTTTTCATCTATCAAGTTTTAACATTTGTAGTAGCTTGATCAACTATTGCAAATGATTTAGATGTTATTTGACATTAGGACATGCTTATAACATTGGAAAATGGTAGATGAAGCCTATGTTGTACACACATGCAAATAGTGGTATAGGTAGGTGGATTGAGGTTGTTTAATACTACAATTCATGCATTTCACAAGGGTTCATCATGGAAATATTTGAACTCTATCAATTCATTGTGAAAGCAAGTCTTGATTTCATATGGAATTGCAATCCTAAGCAAGACAAGATTAATATAGTAAGGTGTTAATTCATTCAATCATATTAGTGACAATTAGTGGATTCTAAACCCTATTACTTGTGCTTGTGAATTTCTCTCAATTTTTTTATTTCAAGTATATGAATTTTCTTAGCCTTGCAAACCACATGTTTGATAATTTGTCTAGATAATAGAGTAAGTTAGTAGCTTGGGTAATTGCTATGTCTTGTCTCCTCGTGGGATCGACCCTAATACTTTCCCTACTAAAATTGACCCGTGCACTTGCAGAAAGGGGTATTAGGTTATAAATTTTATTACTTGTTTGTGTGAATTTGCTTAATTTTGATAGTACCTAAACCTCACAATCAAGTTTTTGGCGCCGTTGCCGAGGAAACAAAGAAAATTTGGCAATATCAAGGCTAATGCAAGCTTTATTACTCTAGACATTTTTGTTTTTCTTTGTTTGATATCTCTTGTGTTGTGTTTTTGTAGGTACTAATTGAATCGATGGTGAAGGGAAGCATTTAAAGGTTAGAATTCATTCAACATTTTATCGAATACATGGAAGGCAATTTTTGTTGGAGCAACTATTGGCCTTATAATGAATACAATTCTAGTATTCATGAAGGTATGTCTTCTAATGATAAGTTGCAGGTGTTAATATCTCAAATAAATACATTGGAATGCATGCTTAAGAAGAGATTTGGTTATGATTCTAGCGAAAATTTTCCTTCTTGTACCACTTGTAGAGGAAATCATTCATATTATGAATGTGGTTATAATAATTATGTACAATATGGAAACAATTGCATTTATGCACCTCAATGTGATTATAATCCTTATAATGACAATGACGAGTGGATAAATCATTCTAGTTATGATTGGAATGAACAATGGCATCAACCAATTCAACCTACTTATGTGGAGTAAAAATCTTCTTTGGACTTAGCCATTGAAAAGTTTGCTGATGAAACTAGGAATATGGCTAGTTCAAATTGTGAAAGATATGAAAAAGATGATGTATTTGATGAAATAAGTAGGAATATTGATGGTCATATTGCTAGAATTAAAGAAGCCTTGAACTCTAGGGATGAAGAAATAATGAAAAACGAAAATATAACTAACCTAGAGTTAGCATGTGTTGAAATACATATTCAAGATCAAGTATTTGAAAGTAAGAATGAGGAAATCAATGATCAAATCATAAATAATCTTACTTTTGATGAAAATGAAGTTAAAGTTCAAAGAGGTGCTTGTGAGAATGAATTGAAAAACATGGATCAATATGAGGTTTATGATTCTTTTTATAATTATTCCATGTGTGGTGAAAATCATGAGGTATATGATTGTGGACTAATTCAACCACATTTAGAATCTTATGATAATCCACTACATTTTCATGATGACACCTCTATGCATAATAATGATTTTGAGCATGAAAACAAAATTCATGAATATGCATGTGATGAAACATGTAAAAATGTGGAAATGGAATATGATGCTCAACATGAAGAACCTCCCTACTTGTGAAATCATGCATGAATTACATGAAAATGAATGTGAAAATGATGAAGAAATGCTTGATGATTCTACCTTTGTACTTGAACAAGAGCAAGTAAATGAGGATAATGCATGTGTGTGTGAGAAAGAAATTGAAAATGTGGAAAATGAGAAAATAGTTGATTCTTCTATTTTTGAACACACAAATCTCAATAATGAACTTGTTCTTGATGAAGAAATTGAAAATTCAAAGGTAGAACATGAAGAGTTTAATGATATTCATTTCACTTGTAACACTGATTTTATTGGTATTGAGAAAATACTAATACAAGAGAAAGGCATAGCAATTTGGCTATGAAGTTCTTTTAAGGCGTTTCCATATGGTAGGAACAATTACAAAATGGATCATGGACTTGGGAGCACTTGTTTTGAGGCAAAAGATGCACCTTTACCTACTCAATCAATTGAGCACTAAAGGTGTATTAAATCCTTTGTGGGACACTCCAATTACATGAAAGAAAGTTGGAGGAAAGTCTAGCTTTAGACTTTAAATGAAGCGCTTGTTGGGAGGCAACCTAATGTTTTCGGTATTTTAAGTTGTTTTGGTGTGTTTTATGTTTTAAGTGTATTTTGTAGTTAGTTTGTTTGATTAGTTTAGTTTGAATTTGAATTTGAATCATTTTGATGCAATCTATGAAGTTTCATGTTTAAATTTGGATGTTTAATGCCAAATTTTCATATCTCTTGTGTTTTGAAGGTACATTTGGTTTAGACATCTTAGTTTTATCATTTGAAATGTGTTCAAAGTGGTTTAAACTTTTATATGAACAAGTAAACCAAATTGAAGCATTGAATTGCAAGTTATTATTCCATTAGTTACTATTCATGAGTTAACTTTGATTAAGAACATTGATGCTCATTTTGTAATCTATGGACTTTTGATGAAAAAATTGGATTTGAACAACTTTGTTTTATCATTTGAAACTTGTTCAAAGGGATTTTAAAGTCCAAAACATGCAAAGAATCAAATTAAGCTTTTTAGTGAAAAAGCAACTATTCATTTGGTTGTTTAACTTCAAAATTTGATTCTTTGTGATTTTGGTCTTAAATTTCGAATTTTGATGTTTTAAATGCCTAAAAATCATGTTAAAACTTTTTTTTCACCTAAGAAACATGTTTGAAGTGTTGGATTGATCAAAAACATCCAAAAGAAAAATTTGAATTTCAAGTTCATCTTGAAATTCAATGTTGCGGAATCTTCGGACAGCCCATTTTGCTCGATTCTAATTTCGTATGTGTTGATGTTTAGGATGAGTTTAATGCATGGATTCAAATTTTGTTGATATGGTTACATGACCATGAAGTGATTTGCCCAAAACTAGAGATTTAAATGGTAGAAATAAGCACTCAAAGTGACTGAAAAATCAGCCTGATGCACAAAATCTACAGCTGCAACTTTTGGGAGGTTGAGCAGATCCGTGGGTGCTTGATCCGTGGGTCTGACCCACGTATCTTGACCCACTTATCCATGGAATTTTGGCCCTCCTTTGGTGCTTTTTAGTGGTTTTTTTTGGCAAATGTTATGGCATGATTTGTGTGATTATTTGGCAACTTTATGGGGCATGAAAACACCATTTTAACACATTCAAATGGATTGCATTGCATCTTTCATTTCATTGATTTAAACTTTAACTTTTTGCATCAAAGTATGAATTTTTTATTTGAGGCATTTAAGTACAAGTTTCATTTGCGTTTCTCTTCATCATAACACATGACATTTGCTCATAGCATATGTGCATCATAATTTCACCTCTTTGGAGCTATATTGCAAGAACTAAGTGTGGGGGAAATCAATTGTTTCAAAGCATGTTATGTTACTTTTTGAGCTTATTTGTTATTCAAACATGTTCTAACATAGCATTTGAGGATTTCTAAGCTTTGAAACATGATGAGCAAGAGTGGAACATTTGAAGAATATGGTGAAGCTTGGCAAGAGGAAACTTCACAAAGGCCAATGCATTTTAAGGGATAACAACACAATTCTTTTTGGATCTTTAGCCAATCAAGGGGAGTATTCTTATTTTATTTTTCATTCTTATCTTTTCCTTTACACATTGAGGACAATGTGACATTCTAAGTGTGGGGAGAAAGTATAAGGATTATGATTGGTTAAGATAAGGGTATTTATACAATATTGTTTTGGTAAAATATGGTCAAATTTTTTGAAAATTTGCCTTTTTGTCATACTTGTGCCTATGCAATTAACTTGTTGAATTCCTTTACTTTTTGAAGTAATTTATGCAACTTTGATTGAATGTTTTCTACAAATACATGAAGAAATAGTTATTACATGATTAGGAGTTTTGTTTTTAAGAAAGTATATCTTGTAAAATGGTTGTAATTATGTCTTGATTTGGCATGTTTGATTTTAAATTTCTTTTCTTTGCTGAATTTTGCATTCCTACATGGTAGATATGGACAAGAAGTATACCTATTTTAATAAAGGGATAATAATATTATGAAGTTCAATGATCAATGTTTACTTATTACTACTCCAATGATTCAAAATGCTTAGTAACCGGGAATCTTCATCACAAAATGTCGATTTTCGCGTCAAACGGCAATTGAATTAAGAGTATGTATAGCAAGTTTGATTGAAGGTGAATTGTTGAGTAATAAGGGGTCTTCATCACAAAATGTCGATCATTTCATCAAAATACAATTTCACTTCTCAAACTAAGGATTAAAATGTGGTTAACATTGAGGTGTTGAGTAACCGGGAACCTTCATCGGTCAATGTCGGTTTTCGCGTCAAAAGACATTCTCATCTTGAGCAATTAGTTTGCTAAATAATACTCCCTCAAGTGAAAAAAAATGAAATAAAATCATAGACGTGTGAAGGACTTTGATTGACCATATGGATCATTTTCTTGTAAAATTTTGTAAGGCAATGAAATTTTATTGAACTAGTTTTAATCTTTGAGATAATTACTTCTCTTTTACTTGATATAATGAGTATTAGAAACATTACAAGGAATTGCATAATGCCTATTTACTTTATCTTGTGGAATTGCATTCAACAATGAGGCGTGTGTTATTTCAAATCCTTGAATCATGTTTTTGATCTCTTGATTTTCCAATTGCTTGAGAACAAGCAATGATTCAAGTAGTGGGGGAGTTTGACAAGAGATAATTTTACCTATTTTAGTGTATGTATTATTATGTGTTTTTAATATATTTTTAGTATTTTTAGCCAAAATTTAGCTTCAATTTGATTAAGTTTCTTCCATTTGAAGAATTTCTCAAAAATTAGGATTTTTACCCGATTTTTATAGTTTTGAAGCAAAATTTATATTTTGAGCAAATTAATGCACAATCTTTGTACAATCTTTCAGGTTTTATACATTCAATCATAATTTGGATCAATTGGAGTAAAGGTCATCACATTCTTAGTAGATTCAAGGATGATTGGATTGAGAATTTCAATAGAACAACTTTTATATTCAAACTTGGAGGATTGTTTTGCTCAACTTTTGAGAAATTCTCATCAACAAATTCACCATAGAATTAAAGGATCAACATCACAACAAGAGTCTCAAGGTCATAAGAGGCATAACAAGCAAAAGAGAAGTGCAAAGAAGCAATGGAAGTGAAGAATTGGAGAAAAACTAGGCGTCGGTAACAAGACACATTTCTGTATTTTGGCAATAACTTGAGCTAAAAATGTTGGATTGAGATGATTCTTGTGTCATTTTAAAGCTAAGAGGATACTCTACAATTCTTATGAGACATTGAAATCCAGTTCTTACATCTTCACAGCCAAAAATCCAAATTACTGAAGAACAAAACTCTCTCAACCACATTTCAATATTTTAGCCATATCTTTGCATCTAGAACTCTAAATGACCTGATTCTTGTGGTTTTGAAAAGATAATTCAAAGGGATACAACTTTCATTTTTGAGCAAAAGCTGATTTTGACTTCTTCTGTGAGCAATACGCGGCTAAAAATACACAGCTAACTAGACGCGTATTGCCAGGCGCGTATCATGTTTGTCGGCCAGAAAATGACACTTTCAACTTGCAACTTACCTTCCAGCCCCTTTTGATGACTTTTTGAAGATTCTTTACACCTGCATCACTTAAGACAACATTGCAAAATTCAAGAGAAATCTTCTTTTGATTTGAAGACAACTTGTCATGCAATTTGCCATGCAAGTTCGTGAGATGATTAGAGTGAATTTGTCTATAAATAGGGAGGTTTTGCAAGACATTTAGAACAAGTCTTGAAGGGAGGAGCACTCCCAAAGTAGTTAGTTTACTAGTTTTCTTTGTAGTTTTATAGGAAATTTCAATACTTGTAAGAAAACTCTTGGAGAATTTCACTTGTACTACATCATATTCAAGGAAGAAATGAAGGATTGGAGCCATTGAAATAAGAATTTCTATCTCTTTCTCTTTATTTCCTTACTTGTTGTGAATTACTTTAATGAATTCTTATACTTTCAAGTTTTGAATTCCATGCTTAACTAAATACATTGTCTTAGGGTAGATGAAGCTAATTATATGATTTGAATGTTATTATACTTGCTATAACTTGTATTTGCTTGTTCATCTATCAAGGTTTAACTATTTGTAGTAGCTTGATCAACTATTGCAAATCATTTAGATGTTATTTGACATAAGAAATGCTTATAACATTGGAAAATGGTAGATGA
The DNA here is from genome assembly GCA_024721245.1 of Mitragyna speciosa. Taxonomy (NCBI): domain Eukaryota; kingdom Viridiplantae; phylum Streptophyta; class Magnoliopsida; order Gentianales; family Rubiaceae; genus Mitragyna; species Mitragyna speciosa. Next base: position 3,856,256 of record CM045565.1, read on the forward strand.
AACTTATGTTGTACACACATGCAAATAGTGGTACAAGGTAGGTGGATTGAGGTTGTTTAATACCACAATTCATGCATTTCACAAGGATTCATCATGGAAATATTTGAACTCTATCAATTCATTGTGAAAACAAGTCTTGATTTCATATGGAATTGCAATCCTAAGCAAGACAAGATTAATATAGTAAGGTGTTAATTCATTCAATCATATTAGTGACAATTAGTGGATTCTAAACCCTATTACTTGTGTTTGTGAATTTCTTCCATTTGTTTTACTTCAAGTATATGAATTTTCTTAGCCTTGCACATCACATGTTTGATAATTTGTCTAGATAATAGAGTAAGTTAGTAGCTTGGATACTTGCTAAGTCTTGTTTCCTCGTGGGATCGACCCTAATACTTCTCCTACTACAATTTGACCCGTGCACTTGTGAAAAGGGGTATTAGGTTATAAATTTTATTACTTATTTAGTGTGAATTTTGCTTAATTTTGATAGTACCTAAACCTCACAATCAGAAAGATAATCTAAAGGGCTACAACTTTCACGTTTTGAGGCAAAGCAGATTCATCCTTCTTCAAGGAGCAATCCATGGATCAAGATCCACAGACCAACAACCCACGCATCTGGCATGTCAGCCAAAAAGAGATGAATTCAACTTGCAGCTTATCTTCCAACCTCTTTTGATGACTTTTTGAGCATTCTCTGCACCTGCACTAAAATATTGCAAAATTTAATAGAAATCTTTTTGTGATTCCAAAACAACTTTTCATAAGATGATTAGTGTGAATTTATCTATAAATAGGGAGCTCTTGCAAGATATTTAGAACATGTCTTGAAGGGAGAAGCCCTCCCAAGTAACTTATAGCAGTAGTTTTCTTTATAGTTTAAAAGATTTTCATTATTTGTAAGAAAACTCTTGGAGGATTCTTGTGTATTAATTGATATCAATGAGAAGCAAAGCTTTGAAGCCATGTTCTACCAACAAATGAGTATTTCTTTCCTTAGCTTTTTAATTTCTTACTTGTTTATGAGTTGTTTCTACTATATGTTATTGATTCAAGCTATGTTTAATTAAATTTATGTCTTAGGCTTAGATGAAGCTAATTATATGATTTGAATGTTGTTATACTTGCTATGACTTGTATTTGCTTGTTCATCGTAAAGTAAATAGGCATTATGAAAGTCTTTGTAAAGTTTCTAATACTAATCATACCAAGTATAAGCGAAGTAATTATCTCAAGATTAAATCTTATTCAACCAAATTCCTTTGTCTTACAAAATTTCACACACTAAGCATTTAATATAGACAATCATATACAACTGAATTACACACAATAGGGACATGTTGAACTTATAATTTGTAAGTATCTTTTGACGCGAAAGTTGACATTTGTAGATGAAAATCCCCGGTTACTCAAAACTTTGATCATTTTTACCACATTTTGACCCTTAGTTTGAGTAGTGAAGTTGTCTTACCCCTTATTACTCAACAATTCACTTTCAATCAAACTTACTTTGCGTACTCTTAATTCAATTGCTTTTTAAAGTAAAAATCGACATTTTGTGATGAAGATTCCCAGTTACTAAGTAATTTGAATCATTCGAGTAGAAATAAATAAACATTCATCAATTTTCCTCATAATATAATTGTCCCTTTATTCAAATAATACATAAGTATACTTCTTGTTGATATTTGTTCATATCTACCACTTAGGAATCTAAAATTAATTAAAGAAAAGAAATTTAAAATCAAACTTGCCAAATCAAGACATAATTACAACCATTTTACAAGATACACTTTCTTAAAAATAAAACTCCTAATTACATAATAACTATATCTTCATATATTTGCAAAATGCATTCAATCAAAGCTGCATAAATTACTTCAAAAAAAAAAAAGAGAATTCAATGAGTTTATGGTGTAAAAGCATGATAACGAGGCAAATTTTAAAAAATTTAGGCCATATTTATCAAAACCAAATCTTGACACAATTACTTCAAACCACACCAAACGTAATCCTTTACCTGCTCCCCCACACTTAGAATGTCACATCGTTCTCAATGTGTAAAGGAAAAGTTAAGAAAGGAAGATGACATAAAAATGCTCCCCTTGCTTAGTTGATATGTCCAAATGTTGATTTTGTTGCTATCCTTGAAGTCCTTACCCTTTGATAAGTCTCTTTTTGCAATATTTCATGATGTTCTTCAATTGGTTCATTCTTGCTCCACAACCTTGTTTCAAAACTTAGAAAAACTCAAAAGTAATGTTAAAACATGTTTGAGTAGCAAATGAGTACAAAGAGTAGCATAATATGCTTTGAAACTCTTAATTTCCCCCACACTTAGTTGTTGCAATGTAGTGTCAAGGGAGTGCAATTTTGAAACATGTGTTATGTGAGCAAATGTAATGTGTTATGATGAAGTAAAAAACTAAAGAAACTTGTCTCAAAGTGCCTCAGAACAAAATTTCATACTTTGATACAAAAAGTTAAAGTTTGAATCAATGAAGTGAAACATGAAATACAATCCATTTGAATGTGTTAAAGTAGTATTTTCATGCCCATAAAGTTGCCAAACCATCACATAAACCATGCCATAACATTTGCCAAGCAAAACCATACAAAAGCACCAATGGAGGGCCAAAAATATCCGTGGGTTAGACCCCGCGGATGAAGTACCCATGGATCTACAATAGTCCCAGAAGTTGCAACACCCATTTCATGTACCAGGCTACTTTTTTGGCAACTTTAGGTGATGATTTCTTCCATTTAAACCTCAAGTTTTGGGCAAATAACTTTATGATCATGTAACCATGTCAACAAACTTTGAATTCATGCATTAAAATTATCCAAATCATCAACACATAAAAAATGAGAATCGACCAAATTTGGCCTCTTGAAAATTCTGCAACATTGAATTCAAGATGAACTTTAAATTCAAAAGTTTCTTTCTGATGTTTTTAACCAATTCAACACTTCAAACATGTTTCTTATATTAAAAAAAAGTTTTCAACATGATTTTTAAGCATCCAAAACATCAAAATTTAAAAGTTAGAATCAAAACTTCAAAGAATCTCATTAATGGAATAGTAACTAAATGAATAGTTACCTTTTTCCACTCAATACCTTAATTTGACTCTTTGAGTTATTCTAACCTCAAAAATACTTTGAACAAGTTTCAGATGATAAAACAAAGTTTCTTCAAACCAATTTATGCATCAAAAGTCCATGGATTATCAAATGAGAATCAATGTGCTCAATAAAACTTAGCTCATGAATAGTAAATAATGGAATAGTAACTTTGAGATTCATGCTTCAAATTGGTTTCCTTGTTCATTTAAATCACAAATCCACTTCAAACACATTTTAAATGATGAAACTAAGATGTCTAAACCAAATGTACCTTCAAAACACAAGAGATATGAAAATTTGGCATCAAGCATCCAAGTTTAAACATGAAACTTCATGGATTGCATCAAAATGTTTCAAACTCAAATTCAAGCTAAACTAATCAAACAAATTAACTACAAAACATACTTAAAACATAAAAAAAACTAAAGCAACTTAAAATACCAAAAATATTGGGTTACCTCCCAACAAGCGCTTCATTTATAGTCTAGAGCTAGACTTGGAAAACCTTGGTCACGTGACAGGTGTATCCCACAACGGATGAATTACACTTTTGGTGCTCAATTGGTTCAACAAGTATAGGTAAATCCTTTGTGCCAAGATAAGTGCTCCCAAGTCCATGATCCATTTTACCATTGTACCTACTACATGGAAACACTAAAAAAGAACTTCATAGCCAAAATTAGTTATGCCTTTCTCTTGTGTAAGTATTTTCTCAATAGCAATAAAATCAAGTATTTTCTCAATACCAATAAAATCAATGTTACAAGTGAAAGGAATATCATTAAACTCTTCATTTTCTACCTTTAAATTTTCAATTTCTTCATCAAGAATAGGTTCATTATTGAGATTTGTGTGTTCAAAAATAGGAGAAACAACTATTTTATCATTTTTTACATTTTTAATTACCTTTTTACACACATATGCATTGTCCTCATTAACTTGCTCTTGTACAAGTTTCTATGTAGAAATTTCAAGCATTTCTTTACAATTATCATTTTTATTAACAAAAGAATCATAAGACATGCTTTGTACCATTGTATCATATATATGCTTATTTGACCACTAGAATCATCCTTTTTACAAGTTTGAGTGCTAATGCTAACATATGAATCATTTTGAATACCACAAAGTTGTACCTTCGCTACTATAGCACATTCATGATTTTCATGGTCATCCTCCACATGTAGTATAACAAATAATATTCAAATTAGAATTATAGTCGACATAATGCATATCATATTTATCTAGGAAAGAATTTGCTAATTGCTTCCAACTAGTGAAATAATTTGATTCATATGATATTAGCCAATCTTTAGCTTCATGTACTAGAGTTAATGGAAACAATCTTAATTTTATAGCATCCTTATTTATTCCATTGTATCCATCAAAACTAAGTAGATCAATTAAATTCGAAAAATTGGCTAAATGAGAATAAGAATATTCATCTGGATTTCCTCCAAATTGGTCATGTCTAACTACACAAATGACTTCCGGATCAATTTCATAATCACTTACACTTGTTTCTTGCCTTTGATGTGTAACATGTAACATTGAAACTTCCGGCGAGACCTCATCCATATACATGTTATTGAACATGTCCACCAAATGTTCAACGAAATGCTTGAATCAACTTCAAACTTTAATGCTTTCCTTCACCCAAGATTCAATCAGTACCTACAAAAACACAACACAAGAGATATCAAAACAAGAAAAGCTAAAAACGTCTAGACTAATAGAGCTTGTTTTTGGCTTGATATTGCCCAAAATTTCTTTGTTTCCCAAGCAATGGCACCAAAAACTTGATTGTGAGGTTTAGGTCCTATCGAAATTAAGCAAAATTCACACAAACAAGTAATAAAATTTATTACCTAATACCCCTTTCGCTAGTGCACGGGTCAATTGTAATAGGGGATGTATTATGGTCTATCCCACGAGGAAACAAGATTTAGCAAGTACCAAAGCTACTAACTTGCTCTATTGTCTAGAAAAATTATCAAATAGTTAGTGTGCAAGGTAAGAAAATTCAATTACTTGAAGTAAAACAATTGGAAAAAATTCACAAACACAAGTTATAGGGTTTAGAATCCACTAATTGTCACTAATATGATTGAATGATTTAACACATTGCTATATTAATGTTGTCTTGCTTAAGATTGCAATTTCATATGAAATCAAGACTTGTTTTCACCAAGAATTGACTAGAGTTCAACTATTTCCATGATGAACCCTTGTGAAATGCATGAATTGTGGTATTAAACACCCTCAATCCACCTACTTATACCACTATTTGCATGCGTGTACAACATAGGCTTCATCCACCATTTTCCAATGTTATAAGCACTACTTAATGTCAAATAACATCTAAATGATCTGCAATAGTTGATTAAGCTACTACAAATGTTAAACCTTGATAGATGAACAAGCAAATGCAAGTTATAGCAAGTATAATAACATTCAAATCATATAATTAGTTTCATCTAACCCTATGACATAAATTTAGTTAAACATAGCTTATATCAATAACATATAGTAGAAATAACTCATAAACAAGTAAGAAATTAAAGAGCTAAGGTAAGAAATGCTCATTTGTTGGTAGAGCATGGCTCCAAAGCTTCGTTTCTCATTAATATGAATTGATACACATGAATCCTCTAAGATTTTTGTGACAGCCCCACCTTGCCCAGAGGCGCACCAAAAGGCTTAGCGGACTGCCTGCCTAGCTCTCGCCAGGGCTCGATGCACGCACTCACGTGAAAATCCAAACGTACTTAACTTAAAATAAAATAACATGAAGTGACATGGAATAAAATAAAACAAACTCTTATTATTTAACTTGAAGATACAAGTCATATCAAAAAGTTACAAGTCATAATGTACATAATTTTTTCACAATAATAGCCTAACATAGTGCGACTATTACAACAACTAAAACACTTATAATAACCCAAAAACCAGTTTGTCCAGCTTTAATTTTTCAGTTGACCTGAGTAAAGGAAAACAAATAAAATGGAATGAGCTATAATAGCCCAGTGAATGTCCAATTCATGCAATCATACCAAGCACTCATGATTTCAGGTCATTAAAATAATCAATAAATTAAATAAACAATATATGAGCAATTTAATTCACATGTAGTCACTGGCGGATACAGGGCTCAACTACGGAAGCAAGCTTAACCGTAGAGGAGCAGGTACTGATCATGTAGCCACGATATTTAGACCGAGATAATAGCTCAGGTCTTTATCAAGGAACATATCAGTTTTATCAATCACAAGCCCTAACCGCCAATCACCTTATAACCTCCGTACAAGCTACCACATCCGGGGGAGAAAAATCTCAACCCTGGAGGGCCAACACACAATCAAGAAAGTTCATTCCGGAGTTGGCCTCTTTGAGGATTCACAACTCAAAAGGAAAGAACATCACACCCTAAAACACCCAGCACCTTATGTCCTCCCACTTGCAGCCCGGTTGACTAACCGTGAAATAACAGTGACGTTAGTCACGGTAGTCTCACACACAAATAACATTTTAAATAATAAAAGCGTGTAACACATTGTGGAATAGATGCGATAAAGTACACATCTTTCCTCAAATAACACATGTACTCACATAATATTTGCAAGTTAAGCATAATGGTCACAAAATAAAATTATCACATTCCATGCATCATGCACACATAAAGACACTCACCTGGTGCCTAAGAAAATATCTCGTAGAAAGGTCGGGTCTCACTATCGGGTCCTGCAATTTGAAATAAATAATCTAATAAAAAACCCAATTTATACCCTAATTAACCTAGTAAGAAAATGCAAGAAATACCTCATTAAATTCTAGGTTTTTTTTTTCTAGGGTTTAGGGTTTAGGGTTTTCATTCTAGGGTTTTTATTTTAGGGTTTTCTAGGGTTTTTCTAGGGTTTTTCTAACAAAAATTGGGCATTATTTCCCCTAAATTTCGGCCCTTCCAATCTTGTTTTTCATCAAGATTTCAATCATCCAACCCATAATTCATCAAGTTCTACAACTTCTTAGTTCAATCCAAACTCAAATTCAATCAAAATCTCACTAAATTTCAAGGATTAAGCTCCAAGAACTTTCACCCAAATAACATGTTCTTCATGAAATTTCAAGGTTCCAATACCACATACTAGTCTATTTAACCACAAGAACACTTTATCTAACAAGTACATATCAAGTTCTAACTAATTTCTTCAAGTAATCTTAACAAGAACTTGGTATTAAACTTGAATAAAAACTAATTAAAACATGAAATTAATAAGGTAGGTTCATGGTAAATACCTTAAATATGCTTAGAATTTTGCTTAGAAAAGATAGAAGTCCACTTCCTATGGTGGATTTGTTCCAATTTGAGAGATGAAAGTCCAAGAAGTTGAGAGCAAAATGAGGGAAGAAGAAGAAAGAGCTTGGCCGGCCCAAGGTGAGAGAAAAGGAGAGAGAATTAGGCTAGGAAAAATGAAAAAGAAATGAAGAAAAGATGGGAAAATGGTGGTCCAATTAAATCCTTACAAGAGTAAAGTAAATAGTTAGTCTTTTAATGCAAGAATAGCCACTTGGATCAATTTAATTGGTGAAGATTAATAACTCTTACCACTTAATATAATCAATAATTAGACATAAATTATTAAAGCAAAATAGAACAAAATTAGAAAGAGAGAAGCCGGCCACAATAAGAAAGAAAGAAAAGAAGAATTTCGGCCTAAAGAAAAGAAAAGAAAAGAAAAGAAAAGAAAAGAGAATTTCGGCCAAGAAAGAAAGAAAAGAGAGAGAAAAATTTCGGCCAAGGGAAAAAAGAAAATAAGGTAAAAAAATAAGTGAAACTTTTGAATAAAATTGAGCAAAATTTCAAGTAGTCAAAAGACTAGAAAATAATGAAATGAACTAGTAAAAATTTAAACACTACTATAAGTTAAATGGTCAAGAGAAATTATTCTAACTTTAGTACCTAAGTGTTCTTGCTTAGAATGAAAATCTTAACTAATTAACTTAATTAACTCAAGAAATCTCCCAACTAATAATTCTAAGATTAGCACTTAACCCTAAATAATAAAAAAAAATGCTTCTTATATGTACATTTTCTAGGGTGTTACAATTTTTCTTACAAATAATAAAAATTCTTCTAAACTACAAAGAAAACTACTACTATAAGCTACTTGGGAGTGCTTCTCCCTTCAAGACATGTCCTAAATGTCTGGAAAGAGATCCCTATTTATAGACAATTTACCCTAATTATCTCACCAACTTGCATGGCAAATTGCATGAAAAATTGTCTTGGAATCACAAAAATATTTTCATTGAAAATTTTGCGGTATTTTCTTGGGTAGTGCAGGTGCAGATAATCCTCAAAAAGTCATCAAAAGAGGTTGGAAAATAAGTTGCAAATTGAATCCATCTCTTTTTGACCGACATGCAAGATTCGCGAGTCAAATCTACGGGTTGTTGGTCCGTGGATCTTGATCCGCAGATTGCTCCTAAAAGAAGGATGAATCAGCTTTTTCTCAAAACATGAAAGTTGTTGCCCTTTGAATTTGCTTTCCGACGCCACAAGAATTAGGTCATTTCGAATTTTGCGTTCAAAGCTATGGCCAAAATCCTAAGAAGTGGTTGGGAGAGCTTTGTTCTTAAGTAATTTAAATTTTTGGCTATGAAGATGTAAGAACTGGATTTTGATGTCTTCATAAGAATTGTAATTTCGGGTCGAATTTTGATTTTGGGCAAAAGGGGCGAAATCAACAATTTCAGGAGTAAAATAGTAATTTTTAACATGTAAATATTTTTCATTAATTTTGGGGTTCTAAATAGATATTTTTTATTTTCATACATGTTTCCAAATTTTATGATTTTTCAGGATTAATCGATATTTTTCTGTGCATTTCATTAGTACAAGGGCAAAATGGTCATTATGCTTAGCGAGCACTATTTTTGCCAATTTAGGTCCCAAATTCATTTTTTAGACTTTTAAGCATGTTTCTGAATTTTTTAGACTTTTTTGGAGACCGCTACTATTTTTTTCGATAAATATTATGTTCGGGGGCAAAATGGTCATTTTGTACAAGAAATGTATCTTTGACTGAATTTTTTAGTTTATAAAATTTGTTATTTGCATCTTTGGCTTTTTTTTTTTTTTTTTTTTACTTTTTGGGTGTTTTAGAAAAATCATGATGTTTTTTATTTTTAATTTTAATTTTTTGTCTCAAAAAATCATTTTTTAGGGTAAAATAGTAATTTTATTGTTAGGGGCATTTTCGTCTTTTATTTATTTCATGGAAGATAAGTTTTTCTTACACTACAAATAGCCCATTTTTGGACTAAACAAAGAGGGGAATAAAAAATAAGAGGGCCTATAGAGATTTTTTTAATTTTAGTTTTTCCTACACCAAGAACACCTAGAACACACATTAGTACATCTTCAACCCTACACCTAGAACACTTAGAACACATATTTGTACATCTTCAAGCCTACACCTAGAACACCTAGAGCACACACTATTACATCTTCAAGCCTACACCTAGAATGCCTAGAACCCGCATTAGTACATTTTCAAGTCTATACCTAGAACGCACACTAGTACATCTTCAACTCTACACCTAGAACACCTAGAACACACACTAGTTGATCTTCAAACTTACACCTAGTACCCCAAGAACACATACTATTCTATACATTTCACGCACACTAATTCAATTTGCCCCACACACAACACACAGTAGTTCATATAATTACAACCCACAATATACACAAACATACATTACACACACAACACACTCAATGCACACACATAAGCACACACAGTCACACATAGACACACCCAGATACGCAGGCATATTCACACACTCATTCACACGCCCTATAACACACACACACTCACACATACCATCAAAACAAACACTTTCATGCATAAAATTTCACACAAACAACACGAATTTATGAATAAGCACAAACCACATGCAGAACCAATAGCCCTCTCTTTCACCAGTCTCAAGAGCCCATCACCAGCCTCAATCATCACCACTCACCTCAATCACCTTCAACCTGTAATCGCCAATCTACCCACAAGAGACCACCCCAAACCACCACCAGCCCTCACAACTTGATCAAACCTCTCTCAACCAACCCAATCACCATCAACTATTCCCTTCAGCTGTATCAAAAACCACATAGGACAACTGCATCAACCAGACCCATCACCATGCAAACAAACAAAGCCAGCCACATAAACCCAGAACCACTTCCAGTATCCAATCCAACACCACATACACATAATTACCATTAGAAAATCCAACACATTGTAACCACAATTAGCCCCAAAACACCCACCCCACCCACCGAAAATTAGTCCCTAAACCACCAATCTCTCCACCTTCTTCAACCACCCATTCCTTAAACCATCACCGTGATTCTACCAACAGCTCTAGCCATTTCCTCACATGTAAACCCCCAATGTGATACTTAGGTTCCTTGGGGGCAATTAAGTAATTATGATTCCATGGGTAAATAAGTAAATGGTAAAAGATGGAGGACTTGATTTTAATTCTGAAAATTTGTTTCCTCTACCCAAATACTAGGGCATTTTCTTTTCTTCACTTTCTTTCCTTCACTTTCTTTCCTCTCTCAATCAAGAACCTCTCTAATTTTTCTCTCCATTTCTCTTCTCAACTTTTGAAGAAGCAATTGAGGAACCTCCTCTCCCAAGGGAAGCTAATAGAAGGAATTTTGAGGCTTTTACTGCAACTTCCACCCAAGGTATCTCCTTTCAGGTTCAAATTCTTCTTCCTTTAGTTGGTTGTGTCAAATAGGTAGATGAATGGTTGGTTTGAGAAGTTTAGGGTCTTTAGGCTTTTGAGTATGTGCTTATGTGGATCTCTGTGTGTGGGTTTTGATGGTGGAATTGTGAAGAATGTGGGTGAAGGACTTTGGAAGATTATGTGTGTGATTGTTATTGTTTTTTGGATTAATGAGTATCTTGAGCTTAGTATGTGTAATTATGGCCTTATTTTGCCATTTTTGTGTCTTTTGGTGTTGGTTTGAGTTTGGGGTGAAATGGATTGGAGGTTGGCTATTTGAAGGGTTGTTTTTACAGAAATTCATAGATGATACGTGGGTGGAGTGCAACAAGCCGTGGTTAGGGTTTGGAGTGCCATCACCTGCGGCAAGTCTCTACCTAACGAGCCGCAGGTGAGGCTAGTTGAGCCGCGGCCATAGCTCAAGGCAGACTGGCCACGTCTACTGTCTGCCTGCAGAGCCACGGGCAGGCTAAGGCTAGCCGCGGTCACAGTTGGAAGCAGGGCACCCGCGGATCGACCTTTGGCCTGCAATCTGCGAGTCAGTGTTTGTGATCCGCGGGCACAGATCGTGAACTCCCACTCACGGATCACACTTTTCCTTTTGTTATTGACCTTCTTTGAGTCCTAAGTCCAGAGTGAAGTTTTATTATGTTTTCTGGGTAGAATTAGAGTGTTATTAAGTATTTGATTGTGTGTTTTAGGTAAAGACGGTGTTTGTTTATCTTTGGACTAATTGAATTAGCTTGGACCGAGGTAAGTGGTACATGTATTGATGAGGACATGGTGATCACTCATGACAATCACAGTGGCGAGGCTAGGGTGCCTAGTGGACCAATAACAAGAGCTCGGGCTAAGGAATTCTGAAACACACTACAAGTATTTATTCGTGCAATCCAAGAACAAGTGGGAGCCTCAAAGACCATCGAAAAAGTGTCTAAGAAAGGAACAAAGGGATGCACAATCATTCAAGTGGAACAAGGTGACCAAAATACAAGTGTTGATGACAGGAGAGAAATCGTAGAACTAATCGCGAATGATCTTCCCGCAGGTCCATCCGCGGTTCGCGTCCAGAAACTTTGATCAAGCCACAAGAGCAACCACATCATGAACCGCGGATACCCTATCGCGCAGTTTCTCCCGCGGTTCGTGTCCAGAAACTTTCTTCAACACAACCGCAGAACAACCCGCGGACCACTCTCTCGCGGTTCGCATCCAGAATAATAGCGGGCTTTTACGATTTCTTTTATGTTTTTCTGTTTTCAAGTTGTAATAGCTTAGAACTTTAAGTAAGGGTCTTTAGACTTTAAGCCTTGTTTTTTGAGCTATAAATAGGGACTCTATTGTAAGACAAAGGGAGTTTTTTTTGGCTTAACGAATAAAATTGAGAGTTTTCCCTCTTTGGCTTCTTGGAAGCTTTTCTTTGAATACCTTAGGAATTCTTTAGGTGTTCTAGACTTATCAATCCAAGTAATTACCTTGGCTTGTGGCGCCATCTACCTTCAAACTTGGTTCGCTAACTCGTTAGATCATGGGTTGAGATCGTATCAAGGTTTGCCATCCTGAGGGTTAGAGGGGTCGAGTCATTCATCATCCAAGCTTGGGTATTGGCTAGATCGCGTCTCGTATCATGTATCCTTTATATTTTGAAAATGTATTTTTCACAATGATGTTTTGCAAACTATTTTGCATATGTTAATGTGGCATGAGTATGAATATGTGAATGATTTGCCATGGATATGTAAATGTGGTCAAATGTGAATGAATGAATGTTTTGTAATTGAGCTCTAGTGTAGAGTAATTATTGACGGGACTAGTTCCTTATATTTGGTAAAGGATATATAATCTTTGACTGCACTAACCGGGGAGAGTTAGCTTATTATATTGAACCGTGTTAACCAAGTTGTAGTTAACAACTGGATATCCAAGGTCAATGTGCTTTATTACTTGAGCTCTCCCTTTAGTATCTATACGCAATGTTATGTGGGCCACATTTATTTGTATGAATTATAATTAAAGCGATGATTATTTGAATGGTATCATGTACTACCATTCAAATACTTGTACTACTTATTGGGTGAGTTTTCACTCACCCCTTTGTTTTATACGCAGAGAAGGATGATTTTGGAATCAAGGATTGAGTTTAGCTCTTGGAGCTAGGATTGAGTTTAGCTATCGATAATGATGGATTGGCTAGTGGTACATGGATATTATTGTTTAGAACCTGTTATAATGTATTTTGACACTCTAGTACTGTAATTGAAGTATAAATTGTAACATTGGATTTTTATGAAGATTTGGTTGATGTTTATCTTTAAATGTATATCTTGAGATGAATTGATTAGATGCTTTGACCTTTTGAGTCTTGTGACTCAGCTTAACCTGATCACGGCAGTGTCACGTCTCGAGGCACGGGGTGTGACATTTTATTGGTATTAGAACTTAGGTTTGAATCTTAGCGGAGCTTAAGTTGACCAATCTTAGAACTTAAGTCTAAATTATATTAGAATTTAAGTTTGAATCTTTTTAGAGCTTAAGTTTGAACCTTATTAGAGCTTAAGTTTAATCCTATTAGTAATGCTTTACATATGAATAATTGTCTATTTTGGGTGGTTAGTGTGTACGTTGGACCGGATTATTGAGGTCCTTTCTATTTCGCCACATGGGGGTTATAGGAGTCGAACCTAATATATGCCGCGACCCTCGGTAATCACAATAGGAGACTAGCAAAAACCTTATTATTATATAAAGAATTTCTTCTTATTACATACGATAAATGTGCAGCTGCTTCTCGAAAGCAACATCGGATTCTCGAACACCGACTTTCGCATCTAAGACCCTCTTCGCGTTAACTCCTAGGGCAATCTGGTTAGGTTATAGGTTAATCCCGAAGAGCTTGCATGCAACAGACATATCAATACGAGTGGATCATACCCTTCATTCCACTTTCAATTCCTATATTAATAGGGATGGGACTTCTTCAACCCTTTTCCTTCTTCTTGTTGCTGGATATCTCATTCGTACACATCTTCTCTTTGTTTCCCAGGTCTCTAGTGAGTTATAGTCAGAGTTCGAAAAGGTTAAATCTTTGATGATTCCATCATCTATGATTGAGTTGTGAAAACTTCTGGATAGGTATCCTACATCTGAACAATTTCTTTCTGGTTAAAGAATCTCTTTCCAGCGGGATAATTTAAAGGGAATTTCCCGGAGTTCATTCTCCGGGAAAGTAGAGTCTAAATTACTATGATAAAATATACTAAAGTAGTCAAAATGAACGAACGTGGGGAACTTTCCCACAAACTCCTTTTCTTAGGTTAGGTGTAAAACCTAAAATTGAAGTCCATTGCGCCCTGATCTCTGTCAAGGCCTCTTGCTTTGAAGTTATAGAATGATGTTAGAGTAGCGTCCGCTATAGCTGACCTTTCTCATCTACTTGAAATGTTCCTAAGAGTTCTTTCCTTTATGTTCGTCAAAAATCACATGTTATACCATATTCTACTACATAGATATCTTATCTGTGTTATGATACAAATCTAATGTTTTGAAAAAAAAATGGAAGAGATTGGGTCATTGATGACTGAGGATTGTGTAGCATAGTATTTGTGGGTTTAACTCTCCTTAGCTTAGTATGGATTGTGTAGTACATGTTGCTTAGTTTTAGTAGCGTAGCTCTAACCTCATTTATAATTGCAGAATGGCACCTCCTAAGAAAGTCAAGGTGTGTAATTGTTGTCATAAGGTCCACTCGAGAGAATGTAGGTGGAAAATGGGAGATGTGTTTTGTTTGTGGAGAGTTAGGTCACAAGGTAAGCGACTGCCCAGATTCTAAGCAAAGTGAGAACGAAAAGGAACCTAGAAACACCTCAAATGTGGATGCCAGGCGATCTCAACCAACTTGCCAAGTATACGCTTTGACTCAACAAGATGCGAGAAGAGCCAAGACGTGTTGCAATTGCTAAAAGTTACACAGAGGTGAATGCAAGTTTAAAATAAAAATGTGTTTTGGATGTGGACAGGTGGGACATAAGGCAAATCACTATCCAAACACTACACGGAGTGAAAGCAGCTACACCCAAGGAGAGTACCTAAATGCCAATGCAATCCAGCCCCAATTAAACTCCGAGGTGTGCACTTTGACTTCGCAAGATTTAGAGGAAGCAAAGGACGTGACAACAGGTATGGGGACAGTTAATCCTTTACAGTTCTTGTTTTGCTGGATTTTGAAAACCGTCACTCTCATTTTCAAGAAATTCGCACAATTACTAAACGTCAAACCATGCACTCTAGATTATCTATATGGGATAGAAACTCCCTTCCAAAGGATTTTGATTTTCAATCTTGGGTTTGATGTGTGAAGCCTAGATGGAAAGGAAGTTATGGCAGCTAAACATAGGGAGTTTGGTTTTATATTAAGTATGGGATAGTTGTTTTGATATTAGGTTCGTGTAGACTTTGAAGGGGGAAGCGTCGATTGTTGTATTCCTAAAACCCCATTATTTTCTTTCAAAACTGTGTACTAGAAATCTGAGAGGGAGAAAGCCGTATCAATTCTATTCACCTTGCAAACCTTGAATGCCATTGAGAGAATGTGTGTGAATGCTTCTTGGCCTAGGTAGTAGATACCTACCGGAAGGGGTGGTGAACATTTGAAGACTTCTTGATCATGAGGAACTTTTGAATGTGTTTTCCTGTGGAACTGTTGAGGTGATCACCAAAAAGGGGAAATTGATTTTGAGGTTAACTTGGTACTATGACAAAAAATGTGTAAGATTTCTTATAGTTTGATTCTTACGAACCATAAGAGCTTAAAATGTTCGTTCATTTAGGAGGTGTCAAGTATGTGATGGAAAAAGTGGTTTGAGCTATTGAATAACTATTATTCGGCTATCAACTATCACCAGCTTAAGAAGCCTTGAGTCAGGAAATGTAAGAACTATGATTGTGATACTCGTGAAGCAAATTGAAGAATTAAATTTGGAGATAGTGGTTTCGACTCTCATCGTTTGACTTACTTTAGTTACAAGGATCGAAGAAACACAAATGAGAGATAACGAATTGATGAAGCTCAAGAAAAGGACAAGGTACATCTCAAGATTTCACCCATAGATAGCGTAGAAAATTGAGTGCGAAAAACGTGGGCTACTAGAACGTTTAGAGGAAGTCAAGAGTTAGAATTCAAATTAGAGAAGTAAATATCCGTATCTAGTCATATATCTAAGTATTCGTCTATGAAGACTCGACTTACAAGGTAGTGCCAGTTCGAGTTATTAATCACAAGGATGAAGTTTTGAGGAAGTAGACTTTTGGCATAAGTTAAACTGTAATGGTCCAATTCTCGAGTCTGAGAAGTCACGTGAGAACTTGAAAAAGATAGAATTGGAAGAAGAAATATTCAAGTTTCATTGTATGTAGATGGTAGTTATGAATGAGGTATCGATTAGCGATACTAGAGACGTCGACTTAAGAAGGAATGTAATGATAGAATCTCAGTTTTCCAAGCTTTTGTTCTTCGAGATAGCACGAAAATATAACAAGATATGAGGTAATACTATTATTGGAGCAGTATAAGAGAAGAAATCACAATGTACGTGTTAGGTGTTTGTATGTAATACTTAATTAAGGAAAAGTATCAACTACAAATAGGATTGTTTAGCTTTCGGCGATGCTCAAAAGGAGAGCTGGAATATGTATGTATGGATATCATAGTTGGGCTACTAATAATTTAGGATGAAGTGGGTAAGAAGATGGGACCAAGACTTGTATAAGCTATCGGGGAGAAGATTTCAGTGATAGAGGGAAGAAAGAAAGTGGTTGAAAACATATAAGGAAGTTAGGCTAACTTGTAAAGAAAATAGTTAAATTCTTGATAAAGAGAAAAGGTATATCGCAATACTTCACCAATGAAGGATGTAATATCATTTGGGAAGAATGAGAAGTTAAGTATGACATAAATACAGAACCAATTGGGATTCTAGAGAAAATGGTAGAGTTAGCCTATAAGGTGGTGTTGTCTCTGTCGCGTCCTAAAAATCGATTAGTAAAAGGTGCTAGTGGAGTCGTTGACTGTCGCATCCCGAAAAGACAGTCTAGTCTGATGACCCTTTTGAAAAGCAAGTTTTTGGGAAAAATCGTGCGCGTGTGTGAAAAATCGAATTTTTATTGAAAAAAAATATATTTTAAGAAAAAATGGTATTTTAAAAGAAAACAAGGCCGAGACTAAAAGTGCGACAGGTTTGGCCAACTAATTTTTGAAAAAGGGTTTTATTTTTTTAAAAAAAATAAAGTCGCCACTTGGTACTGAGTTAGGGTGTACCAAGTCACTCGAAAAAATCGTTTAAACAAAATAAAAAGTAAAATTCTAGAAAAATTATTAAAAACCTTTTTCGACTCCGGTCTACGAAAAACGAGAGAAAAAGGTCCAGGACTCACATTTTAAGATAGGGAAGGCAAAGGCTTGCGCCTAAAGCACCCTTTCAACCTAGCCGAGGCTAGTTGTGAGGTTTAATTCCTAAGTTAACCCTAGATTCTATCTTTACATGAATGCAAATCGTAAGTCTAATTGGGTGTCAAGAGAGTCAAAATGTCCCATTGAGGCTTGATCAAGGTTATCTCATTAGTTGAGAAACCCAAAATTAGGCCCTGAAGGAGTCACAAGTGTAAATGCAAAAATGAAATGCAAAAGAAAAAGGAAAATTGTAGTATAAATAGTAAGTGATCAAAGAAAGTTGGGATGCAACATAATGGGTACAAGGGACTAAGAACTCGTGACTAACTGTTCTTACTCGCCGGGAAAGGGAGAATGGCATGTTAAGCTACCATTTCCCACATAAGTAGGCAACTATTTCTAGTCGATTCACACAAATGACCTAAAATTTTATGTGATATAAAATCTAAATGCCATGCATTGAATATATGTCCAAAATAGGTAATACTAATAAAATATATAAAAATCATGAAAATAATGGAAATTCCTAAAAGAGAAAAAGTGTGTGAAATAAACACGAGGAGTGAAACTAGCACTAAAATGACCTAAGGGTCTAGCGTTGGACTAACCCTTTCTAAAAATTCTTAGCTAGCATTGGACTAGCGAGGAAGCGATAAAGCCACAACTAGTGTTGGACTAGTGTGGTTGTCAAAATAACATAAAACATGAATTAAATGTTAAAGCATAAATTAAAAGTAAATTAAACATATAAAAACATATAAAATCACATAGGAGTACATAACACATATGCATAACATTCTAGATGCAAAAATCCTAAGGAAAGCGGTAAAAAAAATAAACATGTAAGCACACAAAAGCAAATAAACCCTAACTATTACACCAGGGGACTTGATTTACAATTTAGGGAGGGAAATTAAAAATGCCCTATCTATTACATTTTCTATCTAATTACACAATTTTTGCTAAAATATGATAAAAATATTTAACTATTACATTGACTGGCTAAAATACAAAGTATTATATTTTTCAAAATAATAAAAATCAAAATTAAACAAACTAACTACATAAATACGTGACAAGTATATAAAATAAGAAATAAAAATAATAATAAAAATAATGCATAAATCACATTGGAACATATTGGAGCACATAAAGAGGAAAATAACAAGAAGTAGGGATACCTCTCGAAAACCCGGTACAAATACTACTCAACATGAACAAACAAAGTCAAGGCACCTTGATATAAACAAACAAAACCTAAAATATGTAACTATTGACGAACTGAGACAAAAAAATGAATTCTAGCAACTAAGGGGACTAAAAATGAAATTTTATAAGACTTAAGGGATAAAATTGAAATTTGTGTAAGTCTAAAGGGTACAATTGCAAAATTAAAACAAATTGGGGGACAAAAGAGTAGAGTTTAATAAGTAAAGACACAACTTGCAAATTAAGGACCTAATTGGAAAACATGCAAGAATCTAGGGGGTCAATATATGGAATTAAGAACTTAATTGCACAATACCAAAAAAACTAAGAGGGGCATATTAACAATACTCAAAAACGTTAGGGGGTAAAATGGAAATGTTTATTTCTATGATGAAATAATCAGCAAAATTAAATATGCAACACTAAATTAAAAATTATACTAGTTAGCTGAGTTAATGTAGTCACTTAAATTAATTATTGAATTAAACATAATAAAGCACAATCAAAGACCTAAAAAAAAAAAAACCTAAATAACCAAACAAGACAACCTAACTAAAAATTAAACCCAAGCCCCAACTTTTCACATTTTTTACCATTTTTATTTTTCTTCCCTTTCCCACTTTTCTTTCTTGTTCTTCTTCCGTTTCTTTCTCTTCCCCTGTTTTCTTCCTTTACCCTAAATCCCCCTCTCTCTCTCATCTGATTCTTTCCCTTTCTCTGTTTCTCTCCATTTCCTTCTCTCGCTTCTCCTACCCCAAACTCTACCCCTGATTTGCTCTTTCTCTTGCTATATTTCTCGTTCCCCTACTCTCTCTAATTTATCTGTTTTCTTCTTCTTTTCTCTTGATTTTCTTTTCTCTCTTTCACTGTTCTTCTCTCTTGGTCTCTCTCTTATTCTTTTCCTTCTTCCTCTTTCTCATTTCTACAGCTTTCTCTCTGTCTTTCTTTGGTCAGTCTCTCTCCGAATCCAATTCTTTTCTTTTTTCCCCTTCCCTTTGTTTCCCTCTATTTCACTCTCCCTCTTCTATCACTCTAGTTTCCGAGCTGTTCTCTCGCTTTCTCTATATCCGGCACTGAAGGATTATCCAGATTGGGGGGAAAAGCTGCGGCGCGTGTGGGCAGGTGGTTATGGTGTGTGTTTACTGTGTAAATCTGTGTGTATTGTGTAAATTGGTGTGTGTGCGGTGTATGTTTTTGTGTGTGTGTATTGGTGTGAAATTGGCATATGTATGGGTTGTGCGAAAATGAAATTGATGTGTGTGTTTTCATGTCTGTGATGACTAATTATGTGATTGCAGGTGCAACGAATTTGGGTTGGGAGGGGCGGCTGTTGTGGCGGTGGGCTTGCAGGTGGTTAGTGGAGTAGCGACTGTTGAGTGGTGGTGGATCGGTGAGGTGCGATAGAGATTCCTGACTAAGATTGGTGGCGTTGTGGATGTTTGTGTGTGCATGCTGCCCCCCTTTTTTATCGTGTGTGTGCTGATAACTGATGATTGTGTGTGTGTGTGGTTGACTATGTGTGTGCTTATGTGACCGTGTGTGTGTATTTGATAGTGGATTGTGATAATTGGATGAAGTTGCTGGCGGTTGAAGAGAGAAGAAGATGGTTGGAATTGGGATGAATGGCAAGGTGGTACCTGACTGAATTTCTGGTTACAAGGGGCTGATGTTTGGTTGGGCTTTGTGACTGGTGTCTTGTTGTGGTTGTTCTTTTTGCAGGGAGTGTTGCTGGCGGTTGAAGAGGGAAGAAGATGGCTGGAATTGGGATGAATGGCAAGGTGGTACCTGACTGAATTTCTGGTCGTCTGGTGGTTTGATGTTGGTAGAGAAGGAGAGGAGGTAGGCAGTGGAAGAAAGGTTAAATGGTGAGCTAAGAGAAATCAGGAAGGAGATTCTTTAATCCAGAAAACAGAGAACAAAACACAGAAAATCAAAATAGAAGAAAAAGAAAGAACAAAAAATTGACCAGAATCCCCAAAAAACAAAACAAACCCAGAAAACAAGAACCAAAGGAAAATAAAAAATAAAATTTTTAGCTGTCAATTAAACATTCTAAATAAACAATCACAATTAATTCAGATTTGAACAAAAAATGGATCAAAATCAAAGAGAAAACTAAGCAATAGATTACCTTTTAAGACTTGTACACAAGCTAAAGATGAACAGTACACACTCCTACTGATGAAGATGGATGAACAGTGATCAAAAAAAGAATGGCGGCTTTGTGTGTGTTTTTAGGTGTTTTGTGTGTGTTTTAGTCTAAAAATCACAAAAGCAAAAGTGTTTTAGGGTTTTCCATTTTTTCCTTCTTTTTTTTTCTGCTGATTAGAGAGAGTATTTATAGGCCACTTGTCTTGTTGGCCAAGAATGCTGTAAAATAACGAAAATGCCACCGGTATTAAAAAATGCTAATTTTATTAAAAAAATATTTTTTAACCCCAAAATTAAAAATTAATACAAGAAATATGACAGCGATCTCTAAATTTTCAAAAAGAATTCACAATAGATTTCAAAAATGAAAACTAGAGTTCAAAACTGATAGAAACGCGCTCGAGGTGTAAAATGACGATTTTGCCCCTGGACAATGAAAATACACAAAAAAATAGCTATTATCCTCGAAAAATTACCAAAAATTAAAAATAAGTTTAAAACACTAAAAAATACATTTTTGACTCAAAATTTGACAAAAAATGAATTTAAACTGTAAAATGACGATTTTGTCCTCGGACAATAAAAATTCACAGAAAAATAATTATTGTCTCCAAACATTATCAAAAATTACAAATAAGCTTAAAACACTAGAAAATGTATTTTTAATTCAAAATTTGTGAAAAATGAATTTAATTTGTAAAATGACGATTTTGCCCTTGAGCAATGAAAATTCACAAAAAGAATAGTAATCGTCTCTGAAAAAATAAAAAAAAAATTCAGAAACAGGCTTAAAGAATTATAAAAATGAATTTGGAACTAAAAATGAGCTAAAATGGTGATACGAATCAAGCGGCGAAAACTCAAGAAGATAGAGGCATTTGGGTCATCGTTAGCACTTCACCAAAGCATAGGGTCTTAGCCACTCAAAATAGAGGTATAGAGCCATTAAGAATGGTCAAAAGGAGTGGGAGGAAGAGGCCATGCAAGGCTGGGAGGAGTACACCCGCAAAGGTTCAGAAGACGTCGCACAGAAAAGGCCATCAGAAGGTTTCTGATGAAGGCCGCAGGCAAGGCCGTGGCGCGGCCTTCCCTACGGCCTCCATCAAAAAGTAAGCTCCAACGGATTTTTGGCTCTGATCGAGGCCGTTCCAAAGGCCGTGTAGCAAACTACCCCGCAGCCTCCACCAGCAACTTTACGACTTCATTTATGTTATGCGTTTTTATTTAGTTTTTAACGTGTAATAGACTAGTCACTTTCTATATTGGTTATTTAGGGTATTTTTGCCTATATAAGGCTAACTATTATTATTGTTGAGACAGATTATTGAAGTTGAATAAAATTACGAGGATTTTTCCTCTCTAATTCTCTTCGTGAGACTTGTGAGTTCCACAAGTGATTCATGAACTTCTTTGATATCCTTGAGTTCTAATCAACGTGTGGAGGTTAGGGTTTGGGATCCTCTTCAAGCTAGTTTCAATTCTCGGTAGAATTGGGGTTAGGTTGTCTGTTGATACACAAGAACGATCCTTTGGGAGGGTTGTCCTGTGGATCGCAATCGTTGTGAAGATTCCTGTTATGTGTTTAACGAGGGGTCTCGGGGCGGATCGCATCAAATGGTATTCGTGAGGCGAAATTACCATTTTGCCCTTATGCTGGTAAAAATATAAAGAATACCAATTAAATCCAAAAAAATCATAAGAAATTAACAAATTCACATAAAAGTAAAAATATGAATTTAAAACTCCCAAAAGCTGATAGAAAAATGTTTATAGATAAAATTACTATTTTGCCCCCAAAATTATTGAAAATTTAAAATTTGTCCCAAAATACAAACATGCCCTTCCAATGTTTGAAAATAAATGGTGTGTCAAAATTTAGTGTCTACAGTTTGCCCCTCTTTGTCGGGAATCTCGTAGAGATTTCAGACAAAGACGTAGACAACACCAAATTTTGACTCACCTAAAATGTAGAAACAGATAAGAATGTAAACTAAAATATCTAAACATGCATAGTATGAGAATATGCTGAGATGTAAAGGAGTAGTACTCCTAATTTATTTGCTTTAACTTTTATTATTTTGTGGTTACTTTAGTTCCATTGTGTGGAGGTCAGGTGTGGCCCCCCTCCCAATCATGTATTATGCTTGTTAACTTATTAATAAAATTGGGGCTGGCATCCCCACCTCGTGTACGGGATTTGCCAAAAAAAAAATGCTGAGACATAAACCAATGAACGAATGAATTATAAAAACATGTGACCGATCTCTCAAAGAGCTGCCTACGTATCCCGGTGAAGGGAATCAGGTCGAACGTAGTTCGAATCAAGTGAACTGAGGATTCGAAACACAATTGTAAAAAAGGTAACACGAGAATTCAAACTTGTGAGCAAAATTTGTGAGCAAAACATAGAAAGAAGTACAATATTTAAATCGCTAAACTAAAACAAACTAAACCGAGTCCAGGATACTGGACCAAATAAATGCAACTATTATGGGTCGCCAAAAATAAAATGCAGAGTCTGGATTGCTAGACAAAATGAACAGAAAGCGGTGCCCAAGCTGCTGGACAAAATAAATTCATAAGCTAAATGCAGAAAGCGGTATTCAAGCTGCTGAACAAAATAAATTCATAAGCTAATTGCAGAAAGCGGTGCCCAGGCTGCTGGACAAAATAAATTCATAAGCTAAATGCAGAAAGCGATGCCCAGGCTGCTGGACAAAATAAATTCATAAGCTAAATGCAAAAAGCGGTGCCCAGGTTGCTGGACAAAATAAATTCATAAGCTAAATGCAGAAAGCGGTGCCCAGGCTGCGGGACAAAATAAATTCATAAATTAAATGCAGAAAACGGTGCCCAAACTGTTGGACAAAATAAATTCATAAACTAAATACAGAAAGCGGTGCCCAGGCTGTTGGACAAAATAAATTCATAAGCTAAATGCTGAAAGCGATGCCCAAGCTGCTGGACAAATAAATTCATAAGCTAAATGCAGAAAGCGGTGCCCAGGCTGCTGGACAAAATAAATTCATAAGCTAAATGCAGAAAGCGGTGCCCAGGCTGCAGGACAAAATAAATTCATAAATTAAATGCAGAAAGCGGTGCCCAAACTGCTGGACAAAATAAATTCATAAACTAAATACAAAAAGCGGTGCCCAGGCTGTTGGACAAAATAAATTCATAAGAGATAACTGTAAAAGTGAAGTATCTTTAAATGGATTTTTAATAGAGGTTTTTAGTGTTTTTCATTAGTTTTTATTTATTTGTGATGCAATTTCTCTTACTTTTGAGTGGTCAAGTTATTTTAGAATAAAAGCTATTCATTTATGTTATTTCTGTGATCTTGCAGGTAGTTGTTGAAGAGTCCATGCATGGAGTTTTAGAAGGAACCAAAATGCTCAAATAGATGATTAGAAGTGAAGAAATGGTTCAGAGATGAAGGCCAAGAAGGTGGTGCAAAAATGAAGTGAGAAGCAAGGCAAAGATTTGAAGAAAAAGGTTCTGATCGTACCCATTCCTGTACCCGCGGCGCGGGTACATTCAGAGAGTCTGCTTGTTGAATCCACGCCCGTACCCGTGCTGCGGGTACAAGTCGCGAGTTCGGGGCACTGATGCACACTTTTGAGGCATTTCGGGAGATAAAAGAAAGGGAGGCCTGCACTCAAATGGGGGGTCGTTTTTTAGTCTCCTTTAGAGAGTTTTTAGGGTAGAAACAAAAGAGAGGAACAAGGTTTAAAACCCTAGTTCCATAGATCCATAAAGAAAGCATTAGATAGATGAGTGTGGAGAGACTAATATGAAGGTGATCTTTGTACTACTCAAAAGGGGAGAATTGTAGCAACTTGTGGTTTTTATGATGCAATAAAGACAATAAGTTTTCTATTTACATTTCTTGCCTTTGATCTTTATGTCAATTGATTGCAAAGAATTTACTTTTATTGCTTTAAATATGAGTACTTAATTTGCATATCTAGGGTTTAGATGAACTTGTGATTGTAAGGGATATGGAGTAATTGGTGATTTTATGCTTTTGAACTACTTTGTTCATTCATTGTTCTGATTAACTGAATTGTAATTGCTTAATCACCAATTATAATTTTTCAATTGCTATTATTCAACGAGAGTTGATAGTGGTAGTGGACAGAGAACAATTGAAGTCTAGGTAGTATTTCACACAAGAGTAGTGATACTCCTAGGTGAGTCTTGATCAATTCATACAGCTAAATTAACCTGCGCTATAATCTCTACTGAAAGTAGGAGGGGTTTAGTAGAGAGGTAATCCCTAGTTTATTCACGAGAGTGAAAGCTAGGTACATCTGGAATTGGGCTCTAGGTAAACTAATGAGATTGAATAATTGAAACAATTGCTCCTTTCTCTTAGATCATGAGGGATTCTAAGTCCTAGATACTCCTCTCACCCGTGTTCTTTGCATTTCTATTTTGGTTTCTTTAGGGTCTAGTTTTAACAAATTAGTTTTAGTTTTAATCGTGGTAATTGGTCGTCTAGATAATAGGAAGCTTTATAAAGGTCTAGTAATTCTTCACTTTTCCCTATGGGATCGAACCTAGTTCCCTATACTCATTAGCGATCTGTCCTCTTGCAGATATAGGTGAATTAGGCAATTTTAATTTGGTGGGTTAACCGTATCAAGAGCGTTTTCTTAGCCTAATTAAAACCTTACCAAGTTTTTGGCGCCGTTGCTGGGGAAATCGGTGATTAGAATATTAGGTCTCGTAAGTACTCTATTAATCTAGGCTGCACTTTTTCATTTTTGTTTAGATTTTATTTTCTTTACTTTAGGAGTAAATTCTTAGTAAG
Organism: Mitragyna speciosa; assembly: GCA_024721245.1. Classification (NCBI taxonomy): domain Eukaryota; kingdom Viridiplantae; phylum Streptophyta; class Magnoliopsida; order Gentianales; family Rubiaceae; genus Mitragyna; species Mitragyna speciosa. The sequence goes on from CM045565.1 coordinate 3,881,812, forward strand.
TAGGGTAATTTATGCATAGAGCTTTAAAGCCAGTGCTTCCTCTTGACCCTGAGAGAGAGCGTACTGCTAGGAAGTTTAGGAAGAAACGAAATAACCCAGTAGTGGAAGAATTGGAGGAAGATAGGAGTATAGAACTTGAGTTAGAATCTGAAGCAGAAAACTCCAAATCTTATAGTCCCCAAGTGCAAATGGCTGAGCAGAGAGCATTGAGGGATTTTGCTTTGCCCGATGGGACTAGCGCCCAATCAAGCATCGCAAGACTCGCGGTTAATGCCAATAACTTTGAAATCAAGCCAGCTTTGATTCAAATGGTCCAACAGGAGCGGTTTGGAGGAATTGCAATGGAGGACCCAAATGCTCACTTAACCAATTTTTCTGAAATCTGTGACACCCTGAAAGTAAATGGAGTCACAGAGGATGCTATAAAGCTACGTTTGTTTCCTTTCTCTTTGAGAGGGCAAGCTAAGCTTTGGCTACATTCGTTTGCATCTAACTCTTTCACCACTTGGGCTGAGCTATCTAGAGCATTCCTAAATAAGTACTTCCCACCTGCTAAGACTGCCATGCTTAGTGTAGACACCAAATTTTGACACACCATTTATTTTCAAATATTGAGGGACATTTTTCCTACTATTTGGAGTCAAAACCTGATTTTTGGATAAAAATAAAGAAGTCAACAATTTTGGAGGGCAGAATATTAATTTTTTAATTGTAAATATTTTTTTCATTAATTTTAGAGGGTTTAAATTCATTTTTTGTACTTTTATACGCATTTTTAAATTTTGTGATTTTTTCGGATTCAGTTAGTATTTTTATGTATTTTCGTTAGCACAGAGGCAAAACGGTAATTTCACATCGCGAATACCACTTTCGCCCATTTTTATGCACCAAATTTATTTTTCAAGTTTTCAAACATGTTTCTAAATTTTCTTAACTTTTTTTTTGAGTGAATTTCTATTAATAAATTTATCATTTATATTTTTCTTAATTTTTTCTTTTTTTGTGAGAGAATATAAATTTTGATTTTTTTAAGGGCAAGGTTGTAATTTTTGTAGTCAAGGGCATTTTGGTCTTTTAACCATTTCTTGGAGGTTAAGACTTGTGCACTATAAATACCCCACTTGGGGATTTTAGAGAGGGGGGGAGAGTCTTTAGTTTTTTTTAGTTTTTTAGTTTTTTTTAGTTTTTCCATTTCACCAAGAACAGTAAGAACACACACTTTTTTTCTACACACATCTTCAAATTCTCACCTAGAACACCAAGAACATATACTTCTTTTTTACACATATCTTCAAGTTCTCACCTAGAACACCAAGAACACCACTTTTTTCTACACACATCTTCAAGTTCTCACCTAGAACACCAAGAACACACACTACTCACATTCTCTCTCACACACTACACACACTCTCACTCTCTCTCACACACTACACACACTACTCTCTCTCTCTCACACAAACACACTCACGTTCATACACATTAGTCATACGTTCTCACACATAGACTAGAATTACATAAACACACACTAAAACACACATACATCCAAAGTCCACTCACTACACACAGTAGAAACACACAGACACACACATACTGTAACATAGAAATCGCACACACAATGCACACACAAACCCAGATTCACAAACATGCACATTCACACACACTGTCAAACACAAAACACACACAATAGCACACAATCAGTCACAGACACTACTTCAGATTCACACACAAGCAACACACAATCGCACACACTCAGATTCACACACAAGCAACACACAATCACACACTCAAATTCACACATAGTCACAAAACACACACAATAGTACACAATCAGTCACAGACACTACCTCAGATTCACATACACCACTACATGCACCAAACAAACACACACAGATTCACATACACCAAATATACACAGCCATACATTCACACAGTAATATATTCACACACATATGCACACACAGATTCATACTCAATACACACACGGAAACACACATTCACATATAACAATTAGACACGCATATACACATATTTAGACACACATCCACAGCTCATCAGCCCTCCAACCAATCCCTTTCATCAGGCAAGAGCATCGCCATGGCTTTGTCACCACCCAACCTCCAGCCAAAGTCTCCCAACTACAACTGAATCAGTCGAAACCCCCCATCAGTTCTACAACCTTCAACCTAGCAAGTCACAATCTCCATCGTCACTTCCACCACAATCAAGACCACCATTCACAACCACCCCCCAACAACACAAACCTATTCACACCACCACCCAATTTCAGCTCTACCTTTCCATCATTGAAAGCACTCTTGCAAAAACATACTATTAACAATCAAATCCCGAACCCTTGACTGCCCACACCTTCCATCAGCAACAAGCAATTCACCAGCCTCCTCCCTGAAACGCCACTCAACAATCAATAAATCATCAATTCGCTTCCGACTCTCACGGTCTCCAATCATCCCATGGGTAGCAGCTATCTCCACCGAATTATCACTGCCACAACCGCAGAACCTCAATATTCAATTATCACAACAATCAGTTCAAATCCCATATCCCCCACCACCTATTCAGCCCTAAATTCCCCAAACCACCATTGCAATTATCAGCTGCACCATCAATGGCATCACATAGCCCATAAAACCTGCAGAAAAGCATTCCAGTCACAAAATCAGCCATGTAGCCATCAAACATCCACCTGCGAGACTACCACCCACGGACGACATGCAACTGGAGGCGCCGCTACCTACAACCATGCTAGCGTCCATCATCAGACTCACTCTTTTGCTCTTAAACTCAGGTAATTGCTTACACCTTTTCTTTTAATTTTTTAACTTTTAGTCAATTCATGAAATTGATCCTAAATTCGGAGAAGTTGGTCTAAGGGTTTCTGGGGAAAGAATGAAAGAGGAGACTGATCACAGAAAGGTGAGGGAGAGAGAAGAGAGAAACAGTCAGAGAGAGTGATCGGAGAAAAGACAAAAGAGGAGAATGAAAGCAAAGAAAAGAAAGAAAGGAAACTAGAGGGAGACAATAGAGAAAAGGGGTTGGAGAAACAGGGAAAGAGAGTAAGAGAATCAGAAAGGAAAGTCGATTGACATTTTAGGAGAAATCAATTCGAGAGAGAAACGGAAAGAGAGATGGAAAAATAGAGAGAAAAGAAACGCGAGAGAGAGAGAGAGTGTGGCGGGGTAGAGAGGAGAAGGTGAGATTAAAAGAGAAAAGAAGAGCAGACAGAGGGGGCGTATAGAGTAAGGGGAAGAAAGTAACAAAAGAGAGCAAAGCAGAAAGAACAAGAAGAGAAAAGAGAGGAAGGTGAGAGAGAGAGAGAAGAAGTCGGAGGTGAGGAAGAGAGGATCAGATAGAAGAAGAAGAATCGCAGGAGGAAATTGGAAGTGAGAAAGAAGATGACCAGTGGAGGGCAAGAGACTTGGCGAGGGAGACAGAGAGAGAAGAAGAGACTGAGAGCAAGAAATAAAAGAAAAAGGGGTAAAGGAAGAAACAACACGAAGAAGAGAGAGGAGAAATAAAAAGAGATAAAAAAAGAGTTTCAGAAACCAGAGTAAAACAAGAAACTGGATGAGAGAGATGAAGGGGGGGTGTTTGATCTTTCGTTTGAAATTACATTGTGGAATTTATGTTTATGGGCTTAAAGATTTGTTAAATCAATTTTATGTGTAATAAGTATTTACATCTTAATCCCTAAACTTTTAACCAATTCCTTAAGTCCCCTAGTTTTTTTTTGTTATTTTACAATTAAGTCCTTCAAAATTTTTGATTGACCTTTAATTCAAAATTTCTTTTTATTAGGTATTGGTTAATTGCAATTAGGTCCCTCAAAGTTGCTAGAATTTCAATTTTTGCCCCTTTAGTTTTGTAGAATTTTGTTTGTAGTCCCCTTGGTTGCCGGAATTTACATTTTATTCCCATTTGTCAATATTCTTTTATTTTATGCTTTATTTCCTTAAATAGTGGTACCTTTAATGTGTGTGTTCATTTTGCTAGCACCTGATACTAAGTCTTCCTGATGAGGTATTTCCTTCATTTTTAATTACCCCTTTATGTGCTCCAATATGCTCTGTAACACCCTAGAAATTCATGCCAAAACCATTTATTTTGTATTATGTTCATTAGGAAAAAAAAAGAAGGGCCGAATTAGTGGAAAAAAATAATAAGGAATGATTTTCTATTTTACTACCATGTTATACCTTTACCTTTAGGAATTGTACCAAGCATCTCTTGCAAGATATAATTATAGGATAAATCACAAAAACCTCTTTTAATTACCCTTTGCCAAGTGTGGTCTACTATGGTTAAGAAAGTCAAAATTTGCTTTGTTCTTGTCTTGCTTTGATTGGTCAAACTTTTTCCAATTCTTTTCTTCTTTAACTAGGCATTTTCTCTCTTTTCTTCTCCTCAAGAAATCCGGCCCTCTCTTCTCTCTTTTCTCTCCATTTTCTTTCATTTTTCTTGGAGCTTTTACTTCCATTTACTCATTTTTCAACCATAGAAATTGAGTGGAACTTCCTCCTAAGCAACAATCTTGTCTACCTAGAGGTATTTCCCATGAATTTCTCTTCTAATTTCAAGTGAAAGATCATAGTTTTTAGCTCTTAAGTTATGTTTTTATGGTTAAGTGTGATTTATTTTGGCCATGAAATATGAAGTTTTATTCCATGAATATGAAGCTTATGGACTTGTGTGACTTGTAGATAGTGAATTAAACTTGAAATGGCATGATTTAAGTTTGATTTAGTTGAAGGAACTTGGAGTAGTTTAGGTGCTTTTGTGATAAATTTGAGTGAAATTGGATTGAATTTGATGTGAGATTAGTAGAACTACTTGAGATTGGGTTGTTTGGATGTTTTTCTTGCAGGTTAAAAATTTTGGGTTAGACCGATTATAGGGGAAGTGCTGCCGAAATTTCGGTAAAACCCTAAGAAATAAAGTAATTAGGCTATGATTTAAGACTTTATAAGCTTTAATTTAGAGATTTAAGCGTGCAAAAATTTTCGTAGATTAACTATTAGTGAATTAAACCTTTCCGAGCAAAACCCTAGAAAGTTAGAAAACCCTAATTTTGAAAACCCTAAACCCTAGGGTAAAACCCTAAACTCCAAAACCCTAGAAATTAAACCCTAGAGATACTTGAGGTATTTCTTGAATTTTCTTATTGAATTACTTAGATTTTTATCCGGTTTTTATACGACTATTTTCTTTTAAATTTCAGGCTCCGGAAGTGAAACCCGCCCGTATTACGAAATATTTTCGTAAGCACTTAAGGTGAGTGTCTCTATGTGTGCATGATGCATGCAATGCTTTGTCATACTTGAGAATGTTATATTATGAAAAGTATGTTATACTTGTAAATGTTAGTTGATGACATGTGCTACTTAAGGAAGGATGTGTACTTTATTGTATCTATTCCGCAATGTGTTACACACTTTCAATATCCAATGTGTTACTTGTGCATGAGACTTCTGTGACTAACTTCATCGTTACTTCACGGATGGTCAACCCGGCTGCACGTGGGAGGATATAAGGTGCTGGGTGCTTTAGGGCATGATGATCTTTCCCTTATGAGTTGTAAATCCTCAAAGAGGCCAACTCCGGATTGAACTTTCTTGTGTGTTAGCCCTCCAGGGTTGAGATATCTCCCTGGATGTGGTAGCCTGTACGGAGGTTATAAGGTGAATGGTGGTTAGGGTTCTTGCTTGATAATACTGGCATGACCTTTGATAAAGACCCGAGCTATTATCTCAGTTCTAACATCATGGTTACATGATCAGTACTTGCTCCTTCTGCGGTTAAGCTTGCTTCCGTAGTTGAACCCTATATCCGCCATTGACTAATTGTTAATTAAATTGTTCATAACTTGTCTACTTAATGTGTCAATTATTTTGTTCAGTAAAATAATAGATTCTGGGTATGCTTGCATGACTTGGACACTCACTGGGCTATTATAACTCATCCCGTTCATTTGTTTTCTTTAACCAGGTTTTCCAAAACACTAAAGCTGGAAAAGCTGCTTTTGGATATAGTAAACGTTTTGCTTCATGTATTTTGATAGCCTAAATGTGTAGGCTTTTATTGTAAATATTATTTATATTTTGGGATGTAAAACTCTTGTGATATTTATACTTTCAAGAAATTTCATGAATGTATTTCTTTGTGAATATATTTTATTTTGGGTACGTACGCTTGGATGTTTAAGGGAGTGCGTGATTTGAGTCCTAGCAAGAGCTAGGTAGGCAATCCGCTAAGCCCTTTGGTGCGCCTCTGGGTAAGGTGGGGCTGTCACATGCTCCAATGTGATTTTATGCATCATTTTTATTATTATTTGTTTATTTCTTATTTTTACGTGCCTTTTGTGTATTTACATATTTAATTTACTTAATTTCAAATTTTTATCATTTTGGAAAAATATAATATTTTGTATTTGGTTAGTCAATGTAATAGTTAGATTATTTTTCTCATATTTTAGCAAAAATTTGTGTAATTAGATAGAAAATATAATAGATAGGGCATTTTAAATTCCCCCCTTAAATTGTAAATCAAACCCCCCGGTGTAATAGTTAGGATTTATTCACTTTTTGTGTGCTTACATGCTTATTTGTTTTACCGCTTTCATTAGGATTTTGCATCTAAATATTATGTTCATGTGTTATGTGCTCCTATGTGATCTTATATGTTTTTATATGTTTTATTTGCTTTTAATTCGTGCTTTAATGTTTAATTCACGATTTATGATATTCCGTCATCACGCTAGTCCAACGCTAGTTGTGGTTTATCGTTTCCCGGCTAGTCCAAAGCTAGTGGGAATCATTAGAAAGGGCTAGTCCAACGCTAGACCCTTAGGGCATTTTAGTGATAGGTGCACTCGCATGCATTTCATATCTCATTTCACACACTTTTTAGTTTTTCTTTCCATTTGGCATGATTTTATTATTACTATTTATTACCATTATTATTATTATTATTATTTTTGACATGTTTTAAAATGCATAACAACTAGATTGCATCTCATTTAGAAATTAGGACATTTGTGTGTTTTGACTAGAAATAGTCGCCTACTCACGTGGGAAGTGGTGGCGTACAGGCCGTTCCCCCCTCCGTGAGTAGAAACATTCAGTCATGAGTTATTAGTCCCCTGTACCCGTCATGTTGCATACCTACCTTCTTTCTTCACTTACTATATATTATTATTTTTCTTTTCTTTTTGCATTTCATTTTGCATTCACACTCGTGACTCCCTCGAGGTTTTGATTCGGGTTTCGCAATTAATGCGATAATTCCGACCAAGCCTTGACAGAACATGCCGACCCTCCCGATATTCATATTTAGACTTAGGATTTGCATTCATATAGATACATCCGAACGCGATAGAACCTAGGGTTAATTTTGAAAAATTTGATTAAACCTCGCAGCTAACCTCGGCTAGGTTGAAAGGGTGCCTTAGGCACAAGCCTTTGCCTTCCCTTTCTTCAAATGTGACTCCCGGATCCTTTTCTCTCGTTTTTCATAAACCGGAGTCGAAAAAGGGTTTTAAAACATTTTTTTAAAATTTTTATTTTTATTTTGTTAAACAATTTTTCTGGTGATTTGGTACACCCTAACTCCGTACCAAGTGGCAACTCCATTTTTCAAAATAAAACCCTTTTTCTAAAAATCATTCGGCCAAAACTGTCGCACTTTTAGTCCTGGCCTTGTTTTGCTTTTAAAATATCATTTTTCTTAAAATACACTTTTGTCACTCAAAGTCGATTTTTATCACATGCACCATTTTTCAAAAATTTATCTTTTCAAAAGGGATCTCAGATTGGACTGTCCTTTTTGGGACACGACAATCAACGACCCCACTAATACCCTTTTACTTTACGATTTTTCGGACGCGACACTTAGGATGGACATTACTAGTTTTAGGCAGTCAGAAGGAGAGTCGTTGTATGAGGCATGGGAGAGGTACAAAGAGTTATTTAGGAAATGTCCTCATCATGGACTACCAGAGTGGCTCATTGTACAAACATTTTACAATGGCTTAGCATATTCTACTAAACCAAATGTAGATGCTGCAGTGGGAGGGGCTTTAATGGATAAGTCTGCAGAAGAAGCCCAAGATTTGATAGAGGAAATGGCAGCCAATAGCTACCAATGGGCCAACATTAGGGGTGCTCAAAGAAGGGGAACGACCATGTCTATTTCTGACCATGATACCCTAAATGCACTATCTGCCCAGATGCAAGATGTCCTTAGTCTTCTAAAAAATGGTAGTGGCCCTAGCTCACAACCTGTCATGGCATGTTGCATTATGTGTGGTGGTCAGCATGAAACAGCTGAATGTGTTTCTAACGAACAAGTGCAATATGCCAATTTCAATAGTCAACCTCAGAACAACCCTTACTCCAACACTTACAATCCTAGTTGGAGGAACCATCCAAATTTTATATGGAAAGAGAGGGGTGCACAGCAAATGCCAGTTAACCCGCCAGGCTTTCTGCCTAGACCTGCCCAACCTGCACAGAAGCCAGATTGGGAGATAGCTTTTGAAAAACTGTCTCAAGACATGGATAGAAAAATGGCTAATATGCAGAGAAACATTGATAATCAAATTGGGCAACTTGCTGAAGCCATTAGGACTAGGAACAAAGGTGAATTGCCTAGTCAACCTGAGGTCAATCCCCGAGAGCATATAAAGGCTATTACTCTTCATAGTGGGAAGGAATTAGAGGAGCCTGAGAGAAAAAATGATGATGTTAGGCTAAGCAATTAAAATGGAAATTTAGAGAAAGTAGGGGATGATGTGAGAGAGGGACGAGTAGAGGTGGAAGTTAGTAAATCATCTGTCAATACCGAGACACCTCTTATACCCTTACCACAAAGGCTATAAAAGGAAAAAAATAATGCAGATTTTGAAAAGTTCATGAATATTTGTAAGAGTCTGCATATTAATATTTCATTTGTGGATGCTATCATGCAAATTCCCTCTTATGCAAAACTCCTAAAAGAACTTATGTCTCACAAAAGGAAGTTAGTGGATAATGAGATTGTTGCTCTTACTGAGGAAAGCAGTGCTCGTATCCAAAATAAACTCCCTCCTAAGTTAAAGGATCCAGATAGCTTTTCTATCCCTTGCACCATAGGGGAGTTAGAAATTGCTAAAGCTTTATGTGACCTTGGTGCAAGTGTGTCTTTGATTCCTTTAATTATTGCGAAAGAACTCGGGTTTACTGAGTTGAAAAGGACCAACATGACCCTTCAACTAGCTGTAGGTCAATTCGTCACCCATGGGGGGTACTAGAGAATGTGTTGGTCAAGGTGGATAAGTTCATAATACCCGTTGATTTTGTGGTTTTAGATATGAAGGAGGGTATCTAAATGCCTATTATTTTAGGGAGACCATTTCTAGCCATAGGAGGTACCATTATAGACGTGAAAAATAGGAAACTGAAGTTTGAAATAGATGATGAAGAGGTTGAATTTAATTTCAACAACACAGTTAAGTACCCTTCATTCACTGATCACGTCTATTCAGTAGACCTTGTAGAGGAGCTTACTGAGGAGTTCGGGTTAGTTGCTCTGGATTGTGACACGCTAGAGTTGTGCTCAATAGGGAGAGGTCCACCAGTGGAAAGTAGTGAGGAAAAGGGAGAGATGGCACTATTTCTAGATTCTAGAGAGCCATTTAGGAAAAGATCATCTTTCGAGGATCTAGGAGTAAGCAAAGGGATACCACCTCCTTCTAATATTCAACCCCCTAAATTAGAATTAAAGCCATTACCTAAACATCTTATGTATGAATTTTTGGGAGAAAAGGATACATTACCTATTATAGTGAGTACCGAGTTGGATTCTTAGCAAAATGAGAAATTGCTTAGAGTTTTGAGAAAACACCAACGGGCAATAGGTTGGTCAATTTCTAACTTGAAGGGGGTAAGTTCTTCTATATGCATGCATCGTATACTACTGGAAAACTATTGTAAACCAGTGGTAGAAGCTTAGAGAAGGCTTAATCCCAATATGAAGGAGGTTGTGAGATCAGAAATTTTGAAGTGGTTAGATGCAGGCATTGTATACCCAATTTCTAATAGCACATGGGTTAGCCCTATACATGTAGTGCCAAAGAAAGGAGGGACTACCTCTATTAAAGGGAAAGATGAGGAACTCATTCCACCTAGGCTAGTGGTTGAGTGGAGAGTTTGTATTGATTATAGGAAATTGAATTCTACCACTAGGAAAGATCATTTCCCTTTACCTTTTCTTGATGCTATGTTAGAGAGAATATCCGGTTATGCATTTTATTGTTTCTTGGATGGGTATTCTAGGTATAACCAAATTGCTATAGCAGCTGAGGATCAAGAAAAGACGTCGTTTACTTGTCCCTATGGAATTTTTGCTTTTAGACGCATGCCTTTTGGTTTGTGCAATGCCCCTGCGACATTTCAGCGTTGTATGATGGCTATTTTCTCCGATTATATTGAAAGAATTATGGAGATTTTCATGGATTATTTTTCTGTTTTTGGCAAAACTTTTGATGATTGCCTCCATAATCTTAAATTGGTTTTGACACGGTGTGAAGAAATCAATCTAGTGTTGAATTGGGAAAAGTGCCATTTTATGGTCAAGGAGGGCATAGTGCTTGGCCATAAGATATCTTCTAATGGGATAGAGGTTGATAAAGCCAAGATTGAGGTCATAGAAAAAATGCCTCCACCGGTCAATGTTAAGTGGATTAGGAGTTTCTTGGGACATGCGGGGTTTTATAGGCGATTTGTTAAAGATTTTTCCAAAGTAGCTAAACCTCTATGTGATTTATTAGTTAAAGATACTCCTTTTAACTTTGGTGAAGAATGCTTGAGTGCATTCAACAGGTTAAAGACTGAGTTGACATCGGCCCCTATTATAGCATCACCTGATTGGAGATTACCTTTTGAACTAGTGTGCGATGCCAGTGATTTTGCATTAGGGGCAGTTTTAGGTCAACGTAAGGAAGGTCGGTTGCATGTGATCTATTATGCCAGTAGGATTTTGAATGAAGCACAGATTAACTATGCAACCACAGAAAAAGAGCTTTTGGCAGTTATTTTTGCATTGGATAAGTTTAGATCTTATTTAGTAGGGTCTAAAATTATCATTTTTACTGACCATTCAGCTCTTAAATACCTGTTGTCTAAGAAAGACGCCAAACCAAGGTTAATTCAGTGGATTCTCTTGCTACAGGAATTTGATATAGAAATTAGAGATAAAAAGGGATTAGAGAACGTAGTGGCTGATCACCTTTCAAGGTTAGATTACATCCCTTCTAATGATCAAATTCCTATCCAAGAGAACTTCCCTGACGCGTATGTGTTGGCTGTGAGGGAATCACCTTGGTATGCCGACTTTGTTAATAACTTAGTCAGTGGAATAGTTCCCAAAGAGTTCGGGTATAATCAAAAGAAAAAAAAATTCATGATTTGAAGAATTACTTTTGGGAAGAACCTCTTCTTTATAGGCACTGTGCAGATGGGATGATTCGTAGGTGTGTACCAGAAGATGAGGTTCAAAGTATTCTTTTACATTGTCATGGTCTTGAGACTGGAGGGCACTTTAGTACAACTAAGACAATAGCAAAAGTGTTGCAGTCTAGTTTTTATTGGCCCTCGATGCATAAAGATGTCAGACATTTTATTCTAAAGTGCAACGAATGCCAAAGAACGGGAAATATCTCTAGAAAGAATGAAATGCCTCAAACTTCGATTTTAGAAGTAGAATTATTTGATATTTGGGGTATCGACTTCATGGGTCCTTTTTCTAGTTCGCACAACCATAAGTACATCTTAGTGGCTGTGGACTATGTGTCAAAATGGGTAGAGGCAATTGCTGTAAGGTAATAGCATAGGTAACGCAACGGAAAAATAAAAATTTATTACCTTAACCATGGATCTCTTTAACATATCTATATGATTAACAAGGGGGTTTGCATGAAGATTACCTTAAGCACAGAAGATTTCTATGCTACTAGGCAAAGATCCTTCGAAGAAGATGTTAGATCTACCACGAAAAAGCCCTCCAAGCGTAGAGCCTCTAATGATATCCACACGAACAACTTCTTTGGGAACCTTGTAGGCTTGCTTGCTTTGACTTTTGAATACTAGCTCCCTTGAATTATTTAAGAACACAAGAAGAAGAAAAACCTAACAGTTAGGAGAGAGAGAGAGAGACGCCTAGAGAGAGAATGAGGTGTGTCTTCTTCTTTTAATTTTTCTCTCACTAGTTTTCTTTTTGTGTTGCAATAATAATTCAAGAGTCAAAGCATGAACCTATTTATAGAGGTAGTATTCTAGTCTTTTAGGAAATAAAGCTAATTGGAAACCAAGAAGGTTTAGGTAACTTACTTTAAGCTAATCCTTCTCCTTTAGGAAATCTATTCCATAAGGAAACCAATTAGTTACTTTATTTCTTTTAGGAAACCAATTTCTTGCAAGACTTAGAATATTTATAAACAAGTCCCTTAAGTTAATTTATCTCATAAATTAACCCCATAAGTATCTCATACTTATCTTAATTACATTTTAACCCAAAGATTTTGTTCTTTATGTGTGTGACCCATTAGGTTCCATTCACATTGGCAATAAGTATAAATTATAACTCATTAATTGAGCTAGATAAATTAAACACTTTTAATTTATCATTAATTCACTAATTAATCAATTCATACTTATAGATCATGAGTGGCATCTAGCAATGCATCATGACCACCCAAGTGAATAAGAAAGTCATATGGTAGACCACACCCTTCAATGACAATGTTACCGTGTAATTAATATCCTTCCACCACACTATATCCCAATTAGTCTAAAAGTATAGTGCATACTTTTAATAATGACTAATTTATATTTTTCTTGTTCCAGAAATATAACTTTCCATGATGTATAACCTTGAAACTACTTCCAAGTTATACTATCACTTCTGCAGAAGATTTATGAGTTAATATTTCCAACAAGTGGCCATATAGGGATATACTCTCCTATTAAGGAGTGGTGAATCCTATATTGATTACTCACTACCTTTCCATGCTTCAAACTATACCCAATCTCTAACCTATGAGCTACCCTTTTACGGACATCGAGGAATAAAGTCAAAGTATAGCAATCCACACTCAAGATACTATGGTAATCTCAATGTCAAAGGATCACTTACACCATAGCCATTAAGAGTTCAACCATTGGCACTATAGTTGAAACTCTTGGCGAATCAATCTAATGAACTTGTTCTCAAACAAGCATCCACATACCAGCTTAAGTGTCACGCACACCATAGTCAATGAGATCAACTACTACTTACCATAAGTAGAGGCAAAGTATGTGCTAGTCTATCCACATTAATGATGTCCAATCTCATTAATACTATGACTAGGGATATTTAAGAATATGACTTTATGTATTAGAGTCTCATAATTGTAACCCTTACAATCTCTAATACACAGTCAATATTCTAAGGACTTTATCAATCAAACAAGTAACATGGAAACACAAGTATAGATGATAAAGAAAAATACCACATGGATAAATATAACATAAATAAGCGTAACACAAAACACCTTAAACCATCTTAGTTTTAGGGCATACACTAACAATTGCTACCCAAACCAATGATGCTAAGGTGGTGCTTAGGTTTGTAAAGAGACATATCTTTAATAGGTTTGGTGTTCCCAAAGCCATAGTGAGTGACGAAGGGAAACATTTTTTTAACAAACAATTTCAATCCTTGTTACTCAAGTATGGTTGTAGGCATAAGATTTCTCTTCCGTATCACCCCCAAGCCAATGGGCAAGCTGAACTTGCCAATAGAGAGTTGAAGCTCATTCTTGAGAAGACAGTGAACAAATCTAGAAAAGATTGGGCTCTCAAACTAGATGATGCCTTATGGGCATACAGGACTGCCTTCAAGACACCGTTAGGAATGTCTCCGATTCAGTTAGTATATGGGAAACGGTGTCATTTGCCTGTAGAAATAGAACATAAAGCTTATTGGACAATTAAGTCGATCAATTTTGATCTAGCTTTAGCAGGCAGTTCAAGGCGATTGCAATTGAGTGAGTTAGAAAAGATGAGATTATATGCATATGAGAGCACCAAAATTTATAAGGATAGGGTTAAAGCTTGGCATGACAAGCATATCTCCCACAAAAAGTTTGAAGTTGGTGATAAGGTGCTATTTGATGCGAATCACAGTCGCGAGATGCCCAAGACTCCTTGAAAATCCGTGGGAACCAATCCAATCTTCTTGACCCCTTCGTTACTTGTCAAAGAATCCAAGAACAACTTGAATTGGGCACTTTGAATGCCACCAAAGATCGTTGGTTCTCCTTATGCGATGCAGCCTAGACTCCTACCCAACCTATGAAATAGACCTCTAGTTGACGATCTCACAAGACGAAGAGCAAACCCTTTTGGAAGAACAATCCTAAGCAAAGAAAAGGCTTGATCTTAAAAAGTCGATTGTCAAGAACAAGAGTAGTTCTTGTTTTACCAAAGAACTAGGGTAACCCTAATTTGAGAGAAAAACTCACGTTTAAATTGATTCAATAATAAGATGATGTGCGTTTGATTACACCAAGTACGTTATAAAAAGTTTACAACTCATTATTCTACTAAAAACCCGTAAAGAAAAACACGTACGTGATTTCTAGGGAAGACCATGGCCAAGGCCATGGGGCGGCCTTTCTCGCAACCTTAGTCAGAGGCTTTATTCCACTTCAGTTCAAGCGGAGCAACTTTCTGATAAAGGCCGTGGGGAAGACCGTGGCGCAGCCTTTAGCGCGGACTTGGTCAGAATGTTTGGCTCGCGTTGGCTGTCTTTGCTCCACTCTTTGATGAAGGCCGTGGGTAAGGTCGTGGCGCGGCCTTAGGTGTGGCCTCGGTCAAAAACTTCAATTCTCCTTTATTTGGCTTGGTTTGACTACTTTGCTCACTTCCCTTGGCGTCAACATCGACCCAAGCTATGTAATCATCCGAGCCGGCATGTTCTTAGCCCAAGTAGATTCTTCTTCTTGCAATTGCGTGAGAAGTCCTTGCATAGCTTGTTTCATCCTCTTGGTTCGAAGCCTCGTCATTGGACCTCCTATGCCTTGTAAAGGATCTGCCTTGAACGTGTCCTCACCTTGGCTTCCACGATCTTCATCATTCCTTCCTTCCTCAGGAAAATTCGTCCTCGAATCACCTGCATCATACAAAGACAAATTAGCCACATTGAAAGTCGCGCTAATATTACCATACTCACCTGGCAGATCGATCTTGTATGCATTATCACCAATCTTCTCAAGGACTTGAAATGGACCATCTCCACGAGGTCCAAGCTTGGACTTCCTTTGCTGAGGGAACCTTTCTTTTCGCATGTGAATCCACACCCAATCTCTTGGTTTGAAAGTCACCTTCAAACATTCCTTGTTTGCTTGTTCAGCATATCATTCATTTTTCCTTTCTATGTTAGCTCGAACTCTGGCATGCAAATCCTTGACAAACTCTGCCTTTCTCTTACCGTCCAAATCTGCACGCTCACTAGAAGGCAAAGATAAGATATCTAATGGAGTCAAAGGATTAAAACCATAAACAACCTCAAATGGAGAATAAGAAGTAGAAAAATGCACAGCTCTATTATAAGCAAACTCAATATGAGGCAAACATTTTTCCAATTTTTCAAATTGCGCTAAATGATTGCTCGCAAGAGCAGTGGTAAGTATGTGATTGACAACTTCCGTTTGCCCATCCTGTTTGAGGATGTGCTACAGTAGAAAACAGCAACTTAGTCCCTAATTTACTCCAGAGAGTACGCCAAAAATGGCTTAGGAACTTAACATCCCTATCACTAACAATAGTTCTAGGTAGCCCATGCAAACGCACTACTTCCTTAAAGAACAAATCAGCTATATGAGAGGCATCATTGGTCTTAACACATGCGATAAAATGAGCCATCTTACTAAACCGATCTACCACAACTAAAGATACTATCCTTACCAGATTTGAGACCTTGGGAGTCCCAACACGAAATCCATAGAAATATCAACCCAAGGATGGGATGGCACAGGTAAGGGTGTAGTAAAGCCCATGTGGTCTAACTCTAGACTTAGCCTATCTACATGTAATGCATTTGTCACACATCATTTGCACGTCTTTTTTCATTGAGGCCAGTAAAAATGTTCTTGCAAAATATCTAGAGTTTTTAATACACCAAAATGACCCATTAATCCCCCTCCATGCGACTCACGCACAAGCAATTCACGCAAAGAGCTTACAGGCACACATAATTTATCCTTCTTAAATAGAAAACCTTCATGCCTATAATATTCGCCAAAAGACCCTTTTTCACATGCATTCCAAATTGACTCAAAATCATGATCAGATCCATACAAGTCTTTCACAAGTTCAAACCCAAGTAATTTGGCATGCAATGAGGTAAGAAGAGTATACCTTCTTGACAACGCATCTGCCACTACTGTTCTCCTTACCTTGTTTAGTATTTGATGACGTATAGGGAACGTCTCAATGAACTCTAGCCACTTGGCGTGTCTCTTGTTCAACTTACCTTGGGACTTGAGGAATTTGAGACTCTCGTGGTCTGAGTGTATGATAAATTCCCTTGGCCAAAGGTAATGTTGCCATGTCTGGAGCGTCCTCACCAAAGCATATAAGCTCCTTATCGTAAGTGGGATAGTTGAGTGCCTGCCCCTTGAAGCTTCTCGCTGAAATAGGCAATAGGCTTGGAATCCTACATCAAAACAGCTCCTACACCAATACCACTAGCGTCACACTCAATTTCAAAAACTTTATCAAAATTAGGTAGGCTTAACAAAGGTGCATTAGTCAACTTATCTTTCAGCAAATTAAAAGCTCTTTTCATGCACACTTTCCCACTTAAATACTACATTCTTTTTAACAAGCTCATTTAAAGGTGCAGCTATCGAAGAGAAATCACGTACAAATCTTCGGTAGAAGCTTGCTAAACCTTGGAAAGATCTTACCTCATTGGCGTTCTTAGGTGTAGGCCACTCCCGAATTGCCTTCACCTTGGATTCATCTACACTTACGCCATTAGTACTAACAACAAACCCAAGAAAAATAATAGAATCCATACAGAAGGAACACTTTTTCATGTTGGCATATAATTGGTGCGATCTAAGTACATCAAGAACAGCATGCAAAGTGTTTTAAATGATCATTCAACGACTTGCTATAAAGCAAAATATCATCAAAATAGACCACAACAAATTTTTCAATGAAAGGGCGGAAAACATGGTTCATTAAACGCATAAAAGTACTAGGAGCATTAGTTAAGCCAAAAGGCATAACTAACCACTCATAAAGACCGTACTTAGTTTTAAAAGCAGTTTTCCACTCGTCACCTTCTTTCATCCTAATCTGATAATAACCACTCTTTAAATCAATTTTAGAAAATATTTGTGAGCCATACAGTTCATCTAACATATCGTCTAGTCTAGGGATGGGATGACGATACTTTACCGTGATTTTATTGATGGCTCTGTAGTCCACAGCACATTCTCCAAGTGCCGTCCTTCTTAGGCACCAAAATAACTGGCTACTGAGCACGGACTCATGCTCTCCCTAACGAACCCTTTCTCTATCAACTCGTCCACTTGCCTCTGTATCTCGTTTGTTTCCTCGGGGTTGGCCTGGTAAGCTGGACGGTTAGGAATGCTCGACCTCGGTATGAAGTCGATCTGATGCTCTATGCCTCTGAGTGGTGGTAACCCCTGTGGAACATCTTCAGGGAACAAGTCTTGGAATTCCTGCAACAAAGAAACTACGACACTTGGTACAGAAGGGTCAATGTCGTTAGTAGAAAAGTAAATATCCTTATACATAAGCATAAGGAATTGCTGCCTCGCTATCAGTGCACTCTTGACTTCTCCTTTTTCTGTAAATGCACTTCACCTTCCTTTTTTCTTTTGACACAACCTCTCTTTTATTTTTTCTCTTTTTCCTCTCGACTCTTCTCTCTTTTCTTCTAACTCGCCATCTCTTTTGTTTTTCTCCTCACTCACACTTTGTTGCTTTTCTCTCATTTTACATTACCTGGGAGATCCTAGCTTGATCAGTATAAGCCTCAGATGGCCGTAGAGACTTCAGTACATACTCCTTCTTCTTCCAAGTCAATCGATAGGTATTCTTATATCCATCATAAATCACTTTCCTATCAAATTGCCATGGTCGGCCGAACAAAATACGGCAAGCATGCATAGGTATGACATCGCACAAGATCTCATCATATACCCTCCTATGGCAAATGACACCATTACTTGCCTCGTCACTTTAATGTCACCATCATCTGTCAACCATTACAAATAATAGGGCTTGGGATGCTTGATGGTAGGTAGCCTCAGCTTCTCTACGAACAAGGTAGAGGCAACATTTGCACAGCTCCCACTATCCACTATGACATTGCATAACTTATCTAGGACCACACATCTGGTATAGAAGATGTGTTCCCTGTGCATATCGTCGCTGTCCTCTTTAGGCTGGATACTAAGGGATCTGCGGGTAACCAACATCGCTCCACTTGGTGGATCGACTTCACTAGGCCCTTCATTCTCATCGCCACTTGGCCCCTCAAGCGGTGGCATCTCCTCATCACTGGAGTGCTCACTCTCTATATCCCCATTATCAAGGATGATCATGCTTCTTAGACTGGGACACCGAGAAGAAATGTGCCCGTATCCCTGACAATTGTAGCATTTGATATCTCTCTGTCGTGGTAGTGGTGCTTCACTTCTGCCTTTGACGGGTTGTTTGGAGGATGGTAACTCGACCTTGCTTTTACTATTAGAGGGCGTGTCATTTCTCTTCCATGGCTCCCTGGGATTGTGATTTCTCTGTTCAGGCCTCCTCTCACGGGAGTTACTCCATTGGGAATGAGTTTGATTGTTGGAGTAGCCTCGTCCTCTTTTTGATTTGAGTTGCTGCTCAACTTTCTCGACCTTATCAACCAAGTCTTGAAGCTCAACATAGTTGTACAATTCCACAACATTAGCAATCTCTGAATTTATGCCTGCAATAAACCTAGCCATAGTGGCCTTCTCATCCTCTTGTATATCAGCCCGGATCATGAGAGTCTCCAACTCCTTAGCATATTCATTTACAATAGACGAGCCTTGCTTCAAGGTCTGAAGCCTTCGGTGTAAATCTCTAGAGTAATGACTCGGGATGAATCTCTTCCTCATGATTGTCTTCATGGCTGCCCAAGTTCGAACTGGTTCATCTCCACATCTTCTTCTAGACTTCACCAATTGGTCCCACCAAATGCTTGCGTACTCCATAAACTCTACTACTGCTATTTGTACTTTCTTTTCCTCAGAGTAGTTGTGGACTTCAAACACTTGATCAACCTTCCTTTCCCATTCCAAGTAAGCCTCTGGATTGTTTAGGCCCTTGAAAGGAGGAATGGACATCTTGATGCTTCCCCAATTGTTATCACGATTTGGTTGCTGTAGTGGCACCCTCCTCCCTCGGCGGGAAATAACTTCTTCAGACTCATAACCTTCATCTTCTTCTTCTTCAGGTGCAATTCGTAACACCTTGGTTTTCCCTTTTATAGCTGAAGCAATGTCATTCAAATGAGCATACATACGTCTGAACTCATCTTGCATAACCTTCATAGAGAATTTTAGGCTAGCAAACCTTTGCTCACTATGGTCAAACATGATGAGCTTACCTGCAAAGAAATGTTAGCAACAAAAGTAAAACAAATAAAAGAACCTCACTCCCTCACTAAATGTATCCACTCGTCTCTCGTGTATCGCTCTAGGTATATAGGTTTTTTCCCGATGCTAATCTCACCCCTTAGCATTTTACCACTCTTTGAGGTCACACTGTAGGCCTTTGGTAAAGAACCTACTCAATTGGACTTAACAAGACTTACGTTAAATAATCAAGGAGGATTTAGGAAATAATAGGAAATTGCTTAGGAAAGAGTAATTTTCAAGAACATTGAGGAAATCAAACGACATAGAATTGAATGCAAAGATCTCGAAGAGACTTCCTAGTGTGTGGTTCTCTTGGTGAGAGTCTTGATTTTCCAATAGTCTTCTTTTCAAGATAACGACCAACAACCTCTTGTGCCAAATCCCATTCAACCTCACAAGGACTCAAGAAATCCAAGTCAATTAAACTTTCATACGTGGCGTTGTTCTCTGTCCAACGATTTGGATATTTAACCAAGTCTATTTGGATGCACAAGGACAGTATTCCAGCCAAATATACTTTAGTTTAATTGATTTAGTTCGTGTGCTTGGCTTTTACTCCTTTCAAGCACGCCTCTTTTCTTTTCTTCTTCCCTTTTTTTTTTAAACAAATCCCAGATAATCCACACTCAAACAACACAAAGTAAAATAAAACAACCAAAATTCACCAAATGAACAGGGACTCGTCGAATGAACAATATCGCTACAGTACCGATGAACAGTAGCGTGCTACAGTAACGAGAACAGTACTCTCTCTTTTTTTTTTTAAACAATTCCAACACCAGATGGAAGAGGAAAAAAGCAATAGAAATTATCAAGAAAAATAATTGAACCACACAAGAAACCCTAGAATTCTTGGTTTAGACAACCAAAAATGACTCTAACACAAACCCTAATTAGAGATCAATAAAAGATAAACAAAGAGGATACGAAAGGAAGAAATCACAAGCATGCAATCAAAGACGATTATGAATATCGAATAACAAGAGAACAAAGAAAAAGGGATATAGCCAAAATTTTCCAAAGGAAAATTCTCACTTGGATAACCTGGAAAATTCAAGGAAAACCCTTCGCTCTAATACCAATTGGTGCGAATCACAGTCGCGAGATGCCCAAGACTCCTTGAAAATCCATGGGAACCAATCCAATCTTCTTGACCCCTTCGTTACTTGTCGAAGAATCCAAGAACAACTTGAATTGGGCGCTTTGAATACCACCAAAGATCGTTGGTTCTCCTTATGGGATGCAACCTAGACTCCTACCCAACCTGTGGAATAGACCTCTAGTTGACGATCTCACAAGACGAAGAGCAAACCCTTTTGGAAGAACAATCCTAAGCAAAGAAAAGGCTTGATCTTAACAAGTCAATTGTCAAGAACAAGAGTAGTTCTTGTTTTACCAAAGAACTAGGGTAACCCTAATTTGAGAGAAAAACTCACGTTTAATTCATTCAATAATGGTATGTCTCATTTCATTACACCAAATACCTTATATAAGGTTTACAATTCATTATGCTATTAAAAACTCGTAAAGAAAAATACGTTCACGATCTCTGACAAAGGCCAGGGGGAAGGCCGTGGTGCGGACTTGGGCGCGGCCTCGATCAGAGGCTTCATTTCACTTCACTTCATTCGGAGTAACATTCTGATGAAGGCCATGGGGAAGGCCGCGGCGCAGACTTGGGCGCGGCCTTGGTCAGAATGCCTATCTCGCATTAACTGTTTTGGCTCAACTCTCTGATGAAGGTCGTGGGAAAGGTCGTGACGCGGCCTTAGGTGTGGCCTCGGTCAGAAACTTCAATTCTCCTTTATTTAGCTTGGTTTGACTACTTTGCTCACCTCCCTTGGCGTTAACATCAATCCAAGCATACGTAATCATCCAAACCGGCATGTTCTTAGCCCAAGTAGGTTCTTCTTCTTGCAATTGAGTGAGAAGTCCTTGCATAGCTTCTTTCATCCTCTTGGTTCGAAGCCTCGTTATTGGACCTCCTATGCCTTATAAAGGATCTGCCTTGAACGTGTCCTTACCTTGGCTTCCACGATCTTCATCACTATTGTTTAACTCACGCCTCAAACTTTTTCTAGGGAAGCTGAAGTCACGTTGGTCTGGGCTTTATGTTGTGAATCAAGTTTTCCCATATGGGGTAGTCGAGATTCAATCTGACAAGGGAAATAGTTTTAAGGTAAATGGGCAGCGCCTTAAGGTATATTTGGTGCGGGAATTAATACCTAAAGGAGAAGTATTCTACTTGGGTGAACTTGAGTGTCGTTAAGAAGGGAGTAGTGAAGTCTAGCTTTAGACTTTAACTAAAGTGCTGGTTGGGAGGCAACCCAACAATTAGTTAGGAATTTTTAGTCAAGTTCTTAGGTTTAAGTTTAAATTCTATGTCTTTTGATATTGTCTTTTACTCATTCTTCAGTTATATTTGTGGTGTTGCAGGTTCTGAAAGAAATGATGAGATCGATATCCATGCGAGCAAGAGTAGATGTCAATTGTGCATAAGCACGGAAATTATTGTTAGTTAATGGTGTTTTAAACTTTTAAAAGATTATATTTTCTTGTTTTTTGTGTTACATTTAGTGTGAAAGTGTGTTAATGTGACAGGGTGGTCCAAAAATGATGTGTGAGGGGGTTTTGAATCAAAGTTCACAGTTTCTGATTGAACCCCCACCCGTACCCGCGCCGCGGGTTGGGTCGTGGATTCAATCAGAAGGGTAACAAAAGCGTTCTAATCGTACCCGCACCCATACCCGAGTCGCGGGTACGTGCTGCGGGTACCATCAGAAGCTTACCCAGGCAAAGCATTCGAGGGAGTTGAACCCGCGACCGTACCCGCGCCGCGGGTACCATTAGTGAGTTGCCAAGCAGAATGTGTTCAAGGAGTCGAACCCACACCTGTACCCGCGCCGTGGGTACGTGCCGCGGGTACGCTCCGAATAGGGTTAAATCCCTTATTTTGTTTGATTTCTTTCTTTCTCCTTCATCTTTTTCCCTGCAACACCAAGTTCACACATAAATCCCCCCACTTTGACCTTTAATCTTCCATCTTAACACTAATCATACTCCACCCCTTGGATGATTGGTAGAGGAATTCTTCCTAGGTTTGATTTTACCATTCATCTAAATTGAAGATTGTGACTTGTGGGCATTATTGAGGGGGGTTTTGCTTCTTCAATTTATGGACTAATCTGATATCGTTTGCAGTTAATTCCATTTTTAAGGTAAGTGTTTCATATTTCCTCCCGAATTTTCAAATTTTTATGGATGATAATAAGGAATTGCAGCCTTTTGTTTCTCTTTGGTGATTTTTGTTGGACATGTTGACATCCATTGACTTATTCTACACTCTATATGTCATGGGCTTTGAATGTTATGGAGTTATTTGTTAGGTGGATTGATACTACATCATAGGATTGTGTTCTTGATTGGCATTTGTCTAATAATGTGGGAAGATTGTGATGCCTATGGAACTTTTTGTGCCCATTGAGTTTGTACAAAATCACAAGAATTCATGCTTTTGAGATGTTCTTTAGAGATTATTGTGTTCTTGTAATAATGGTATATGCTTTGTAGTAAGAGTTCATTAGGAATTGTTTTTAGAGCATTAATAATCTGTTTTTAGTTTTGGCGAGTAATTACCTACCTTTCATGCTATGTATTTTCACAAATGAGAAGTGAGATCTATAGTATGGGATAGATGGTAGTTCAAGGCGTGGATGTTGTGATAATGCTCATGGGCTAAATATCTGCATCTAATTATGCTAAATTTGTGCTAATTTTGCTTTGTTTGATGCCAGTTATCATGCCTAGAACAAAAACAACTGGTCAGCCTAGCAAACGTGTTACTCCATCCAAGCTGAGTAGTGGTGGATCTTCGAGTCGCCAACCTCCGCAACGCCAATGGGATGAAGATCGCTTCACATTGTTTGAGAATGAGCAATGGTATGAGTCTAGGAAGCATAATGGATTTATTATTGAGAAAGACATTGCTCCAAATGTGGATGCACATTTGTGTATCACGGAGATGTTCACCCGTTTAGGATGGGCTCCAATTCTCAGTTTGCCCAAGTATTACTATCCTGAATTAGTACGGGAATTTTATGCAAACATGGAGGATAAAGAGGACCACAGTAACTATTCATTGACATCTACAGTTAGGGGGCGTCCAATTCAACTAACCCGTCCAAGATTGGCTGAACTATTGGGCTGTAGGGATAAAGGTCAAGGGGTCGCATTAACACATCGATTTCAATAGCTAGGACCGTGGACACAACTAAAATGCGCTGCAAGGTTCAATGTGGAAGTTGAGTTTACACGACGAGATCGAAGGCCATTCTACAGGGCCAGTAATTTTCTTCCTCCATATCATGTTGCATTGTTCGTGATATGCCACAATGTCCATCCAAAACGCAATTCAAAGAATGAGTGCCGTGCAAGTGACATGTATTTTTTAAATGAGATGGTCAATGAGTATGCGCAAACGGAAATATTGGGACCTAGTCCATTAGCTAGTATCATCATAAGTTACATGCGGACGGCTGTACGTGTGACGGAGGAGGACATTGGTTTCGGTTTTTCCCGACTCTTTTTGCTGGTTTTTGCTCAGTATGGTGTCAATTTACAAGGCCAGTGGAAGCAATCAACAGATGCCACTGACACAGTGAATATTCAGGCACTCCGCAATATTAAGGTCAAAGCTTATGCCATTAGAGCCATACTGCAGGAGGGTGGTGATCCAATGGAGGAAAATGAAGAGGACGAGATGACCTACTTGGATCAAGAGGAAGGTTCTTCAGGGACACGGGAGGTCTTGAATTCAATCTTAGACGAAGTCCGAGGCACCAAAGCATCTATGGATAGGATGGAAGGAAGAATGGAGGCCATGGAAGCAAGAATGACATCTATGGAGACCGAGCTAGCCTCTTGAAGGCCATATCGACCGGGAGCTTAGAGCTTATCTCATCTTTCTTATGACCTGCTTATTTAGTTTTTTTTATATTTTTCTTTCTGTTTAGGTTGTCTTTATTTTGTTTTGTTTTATTTGGGATATTTGACCTCGTTATCTATCTGCTTATGCTTCGTGTTTTTACATTAGTGTGGACTAACCAGTTGGTAATGTAGTATGTGTTTTGATGAAGCGCCGTATCGTGTCTACAGTTTGGATCAAGTTCCTACACCCACAGTGCATGACTTGCTACGGTTTTGATAGGGAAGTATTATTTTCAAATGTTTATAATGTCTTCTTTGTCATTCTTATATTGCACACCTTGAGGACAATGTGATACTTAAGTGTGGGGGGGGGGGGGGAACTTGAATGTGTTTGGATATTGTTTGTTGTTCGTTGTGGTCTATTAAAATTTTTCGTGAGATACCCAGTACATTCGGTTATAAGTTTAATGATTGACTCTAGAGAAAGTGATGTTGAGTGGAGTAGAGTAACTATGTCTAATGTTGAGAAAGTATAATGAAAAAATTGTAATTATCATCTCTGCAAGAGTCAATGAGTGAGTGAGCACATTGTGATTGGTGATTAAGTCTATTTATGGTCAGTAGACGTAAGAGTGAGGGATAAGTTTTCTGTCAAAAAAAAAAGAAAAAGAAAAAGAACAAGGTATGAAGGGTAAAAGTAGTAATAGAATGTGAAGACTTAGGGATTACTCCACTAATTTTGGTACTGAGTAACTGGGGGTTTGCATTTACAAATGTGAACACTCGCGTAAAAGGGTGTCAAAGTTATGAGTACGCATAGCAACCCATGAGGATGAGAGATTGAGTAACAGGGGGTTTGCATTTACAAATGTGAACACTCGCGTAAAAAAGTTGTCTCACCTAATTGGGGAAAGGCCTAATCTTCTGTGTAGCCATGAGTGAACAAAATCCCAAACTTTTACAGTTGAAAGTGATGAATAGATGAAAACACCTTTGATCTTGTTGCTTTACTGCTTTATGGACTCAAGTAGAGATGATTGATGAAATTAAAAAGGAATATGACTATGAATAATTGCTCTTTCTTTACTTGATGACATGAGTATCTAGGATTGATCAATCGATGTTATAATTGGAGTATGCTGGGTATCAATGGGGTTAGTCGTGTTTTCACACATAAGTCCCTGTTTGAAAAGCTTCTTCATTGAGGACAAGCAAAGACTTAAGTGTAGGGGAATTTGATAACTGCAAAAGTGAAGTACCTTTAAGTGGATTTTTAATAGAGGTTTTTAGTGTTTTTCATTAGTTTTTATTTATTTGTGATGCAATTTCTCTTACTTTTGAGTGGTCAAGTTATTTTAGAATAAAAGCTATTCATTTATGTTATTTTTGTGATTTTGCAGGTAGTTGTTGAAGAGTCCATGCATGGAGTTTTAGAAGGAACCAAAATGTTCAAATAGATGATTAGAAGTGAAGAAATGGTTCAGAGATGAAGGTCAAAAAGGTGGTGCAAAAATGAAGTGAGAAGCAAGGCAAAGATTTGAAGAAAAAGCTTCTGATCGTACCCGCGCCTATACCCGCGGCGAGGGTACATGCCGCGGGTACGATCAGAGAGTCTGCTTGTTGAATCCGCACCCGTACCCGTGCCGCAGGTACGAGTCGAGGGTTCGAGGGGCTGATGCACATTTTTGAGGCATTTCGGGAGATAAAAGAAAGGAAGGCCTGCACTCAAATGGGGGGTCGTTTTTTATTCTCCTTTAGAGAGTTTTTAGGGTAGAAACAAAAGAGAGGAACAAGGTTTAAAACCCTAGTTCCATAGATCCACAAAGAAAGCATTAGATAGATGAGTGTGAAGAGACTAATCTGAAGGAAATCTTTGTACTACTCAAAACGGGAGAATTGCATCAACTTGTGGTTTTCATGATGCAATAAAGACAATAAGTTTTCTATTTGCATTTCTTGCCTTTGATCTTTATGTCAATTGATTGCAAAGAATTTACTTTTATTACTTTAAATATGAGTACTTAATTTGCATATCTAGGGTTAAGATGAACTTGTGATTGTAAGGGATATGGAGTAATTGGTGATTTTATGCTTTTGAACTACTTTGTTTATTCATTGTTCTGATTAACTGAATTGTAATTGCTTGATCACCAATTATAATTTTTCAATTACTGTTATTCAATGAGAGTTGATAGTGGTAGTGGACATAGAACAATTGAAATCTAGATATTATTTCACACAAGAGTAGTGATACTCCTAGGTCAGTCTTGATCAATTCATACAGCTAAATTAACCTACGCTATAATCTCTACCACGAAAGTATGAGGGGTTTAGTAGAGAGGTAATCGCTAGTTTATTCACGAGAGTGAAAGCTAGGTACATCTGGAATTGGGCTCTAGGTAAAGTAATGAGATTGAATAATTAAAACAATTGCTCCTTTCTCTTAGATCATGAGGGATTCTAAGTCCTAAATACTCCTCTCACCTGTGTTCTCTGCATTTCTATTTTGGTTTCTTTAGGGTCTAGTTTTAACAAATTAGTTTTAGTTTTAATCATGGTAATTGATCGTCTAGATAATAGGAAGCTTTATAAAGGTCTAGTAATTCTTCACTTTTCCCTGTGGGATCGAACCTAGTTCCCTCTTGCAGATATAGGTGAATTAGGCAATTTTAAATTGGTGGGTTAACCGTATCAAGAGCCTTTTCTTAGCCTAATTAAAACCTTACCAATAAGCTAAATGCAGAAAGTGATGCCCAAGCTGCTGGACAAAATAAATTCATAAGCTAAATGTAGAAAGCGGTGCCCAGGCTGCTGGACAAAATAAATTCATAAACTAAATGCAAAAAGCGGTGCCCAGACTGTTGGACAAAATAAATTCACAAACTGAATTGCAGAAAGCAGTACCCAGACTGCTGGACAAAATAAATTCATAAGTTAAATGCAGAAAGCGGTGCCCAAACTGCTGGATAAAATAAATTCATAAAGTAAATGCAAAAAATGGTGTCCAAGCTGTTGAACAAAATAAATTCATAAACTAAATGCAAAAAGCAGTGCTCAGGTTGTCGGATAAAATAAATTCACAAACTGAATTACAGAAAGCGGTGCCCAAACTACTTGACAAAATAAATTCATAAGCTAAATGCAGAAAGCGGTATCCAGGCTGCTGAACAAAATAAATTCATAAACTAAATGCAGAAAGCGATGCCAAGGCTGTTGGACAAAATAAATTCATAAACTAAATGTAGAATGCGGTGCTCAGGCTGCTGAACAAAATAAATTCATAAAATAAATGCAGAAAACGGTGCCCAAGTTGCTGGACAAAATAAATTCACAAACTGAATTGCAAAAAGCGGTGTCCAGGCTGGACAAAATAAATCCACAAACTGAATTGCAGAAAGTGGTGCCCAAACTGCTGGACAAAATAAATTCATAAAGTAAATACAGAAAGCGGTGTCCAGGTTGCTGAACAAAATAAATTCATAAGCTAAATGCAGAAAGCGGTGCCTAGGTTGCTGGACAAAATAAATTCATAAGCTAAATGCAGAAAGCGGTGCCCAAACTGTTGGACAAAATAAATTCATAAACTAAATGCAGAAAGCGGTGCCCAGGCTGCTGGACAAAATAAATTCATAAACTAAATGCAAAAAGCGGTGCCCAGGCTGCTGGACAAAATAAATTCATAAAGTAAATGCAAAAAGCGGTGTCCAGGCTGCTGAACAAAATAAATTCATAAACTAAATACAAAAAGCGGTGCCCAGGCTGCTGGACAAAATAGATTCACAAACTGAATTGCAGAAAGTGGTGCCCAGGCCGCTGGACAAAATAAATTCATAAACTAAATGCAGAAAGTAGTACCCAAGCTGCTGGACAAAATAAATTCATAACGCAAAATGCAGAAAGCTGTGTCCAGATTGCTGAAAAAAATAAATTCATAAACTAAATGCAGAAAGCGGTGCCCATACTGCTGGACAAAATAAATTCATAAACTAAATGCAAAAAGCGGTGCCTAGGTTGCTGGATAAAATAAATTCATAAACTAAATGCAGAAAGCAGTGCTAGGCTGCTGGACAAAATAAATTCATAAACTAAATGTAGAAAGCGGTGCCCAAGCTGCTGGACAAAATAAATTCACAAACTGAATTGCAGAAAGCAGTCCCCAAGCTGCTGGACAAAATAAATTCATAAGCTAAATGTAGAAAGCGGTTCCCAGGCTGCTGGACAAAATAAGTTCATAAAGTAAATGTAGAAAGTGGTGTTCATGCTGCTGAACAAAATAAATTCACAAACTAAATGCAGAAAGCGGTGCCCAGGCTACTGGACAAAATAAATTCACAAACTGAATTGCAGAAAGCAGTGCCCAAGCTGCTGGACAAAATAAATTCATAAGCTAAATGTAGAAAGCGGTTCCCAGGCTGCTGGACAAAATAAGTTCATAAAGTAAATATAGAAAGTGGTGTTCATGCTGCTGAACAAAATAAATTTATAAACTAAATGCAGAAAGCGGTGCCCAGGCTGCTGGACAAAATAAATTCACAAACTGAATTGCAGAAAGCGGTGCCCAAACTGCTAGATAAAATAAATTCATAAAGTAAATGCAGAAAGCGGTATCCAGGTTGCTGAACAAAATAAATTCATAAACTAAATGCAGAAAGCAGTGCCAAGGCTGCGGGACAAAATAAATTCATAAACTAAATGCAGAAAACGGTGCTCAAGCTACTGGATAAAATAAACTCATAAACTAAATGCAGAAAGAAAAACTCAACCAAAAAGCGTTCAATTTTACTTTCTTTTTTTTTTTTTTAAACACCAGTTAAAATAAAAATAAAATTTGCCCCAGTATCAATTTCTCACAAATTTAAAAATCATCCATTTCAATAATTTGGCTCTATGTGAAAACATTAAAATCTTTTTTAAATCAATCTTTTTGAAAAGAGAAGCTTTGCCTTTGTATGAATTAAGTGAAATCATTTTGAAACTCACCTTTCCAAGATTGCCCCAGTATAAATTAGCTTTTCACAATATTTTATCCTAATCCCACAGCATAAACAAAATAATCTCAAAAGAATCAAAAATTTTTCTAAAAAATTTTGCCCCAGTGTTAATTTGAATGCAACCTTTAAATTGAACCGTGCTACTGACCAAACCACCAGTAACTGAAGAGAATTATCCCAGTTTTCATCCTTGATGAAGGTCTCAAGTGGTAGTAGTGCGCTCCCACCTGCAAAAGAAAACAACCAACTATATTGCAATGTATTGCCACCACATGGCGGTCCCTTACTCCGCTAGCACGTATAAACATGAGAATTGCCATCTCGAAAAGCGAATACCGTCTCGTGCTTCACTTTCTGTCAATTTTCGATTCCAACAGATCTTGGTTCATGGTTCCAATCATATCCATATCGTCTTTCCTCCCTGTGCACTTCAAACTTTCGATAAATTTAGGATTGCCGTTACTTTTATTCTAAGTTCAAACAAATCAAACAACAAATTTTCAATCATAAATCAGTGGAGAAATACTTTACATGCAGTATGGTACGGGAAATCCTATACCATAAATATTATTTCAAAATGAAATGTGTAAAGCTTTTGATTTTAATGAAAAAATAATAATAAATGAATAAAATAATAAAAAAATAAATTGTTACACTCTATTGAAAAATGAAATTTTTGGGCGACAGTTCTAAAATATCTGCTATTTTGATCCTTTGGATGTCATTCCACTTGAACTTCCATAATTGCTACGAGACGATCAATATAGAAGGAAAATCTCAAGTAACCATGGTCACCAGCTTCTATGAAGAACTCCACGTTCCATGCACAGATATCTTATTTCCTCACTTGTGAGCCTTCATTCGTGGTCACCCGGCCTCAGCGCCCTTTCAGGTTTTCACTGAGGTTTCCCCCTCCCCTTTTTTTTTTTTTTTTTAGGCGCCCTTTTGGGTTTTCACCTTTTTTTTTTAGGCGCCCTTTCGGGTTTTCACCTTCTTTTTTTTTTAAGCGCCCTTTCGGGTTTTCACCTTTATAGAGGAAAAAGAAAGCAAGCAACATTCAGGTCTTAATCAATCGTCTCCCTTTTCATAAATTCAGATTTGGCATTAAAATATTTGGCATCAGTAAGACAATCTTCCCTCAATTGATTAGGGATGGATATATTAACATCATATGCCCTATTGATTCGCAAATTTTCATTTAAAAAATTTATCACAAAATAAAGACGGAGGTCGATAACATTCTCGGCTTTTGTAATGAGGTCAGGTAAGGTGCTCGAAAGGTTAAGGCTAGAAAGCAGAATTTGTGAAAAGGTTGATCATCTTGAGATAGCATTTTTAGAATAATTTCATACCAAATTTATTCCTTGATTTTTGGGATTGTTTTTTTGATTTGCCCCCAGTTTATCACTTTCTGGTAGGGTTTTCTTTTTATATCATCATTTTTTTTTACTTTTACTTTTTTTTTTAAACCAACGGTTAATTAAAAAATAAAATTTGCCCCAGTGTGGGGTGCAACCATCAAGTGGATTATGAAACGAAATTTATAGATTCTGAAGGCTCAAGAGGAGAAAAATAGGAGAAGAAAATGTTTGAGAAAAAGAAAGAAGGCCCCGCCTTTGACCCGTCCTCTTTTGTAATATTTTTTTAAAAGAAAACTTGCTAATCAAATGTAAAATTTTTTCACCATATCTGAATTGATGATCTGGGGAAACACTTGTCCATCCATTTCTGTCAGGATAAGACCTCCTCCTGATAGTACTTTTTTTACAATAAATGGACCTTGTCAATTTGGGGCAAACTTGCCCTTAGCCTCTTCTTGGATTGGGAGGATTCACTTCAGGACTTTATCTCCGATTTCGAATTAGCGAGATTTAACCTTCTTTTGATAAGTACGGGTCATTTGCCTTTGGTAGTACTGTCTATGGCAAACGGCATTCAACCACTTTTCATCAATCAATGCCAACTGCTCATGACGTTGCTTGACTCATTCAGTTTCTTCTAACTGGGCTTCCATCAATATAAGCAGAGAAGGAATCTCAATTTCTGCTGGCAATATCACTTCCATCCCATACATAAGAGAATATGGAGTCGCCCCAGTAAAAGTTCTAATTGCTATTCTATAGGCCAAAAGTGCAAAAGGTAGCTTCTCGTGCCAATCTCAATAAGTATCAATCATCTTTTGAATGATTTTCTTCAAATTTTTATTGGCAGCTTCAACGGTACCATTAGCCTTAAGCCTGTAGATGACAGAGTTTCGATACTTGATCTTGAACAGTTCACACAACCCATCCACCATGTCGTTGTTGAGATTCTTCGCGTTATCCGTAATCAATGTCTCTGGTATCCCAAAATGGCAAATAATATGATTTCTTAAAAAATCAACTACCACTTTCTTAGTCAAGTGCCTATAAGACTCGACCTCAACCCAGTTAGTGAAATACTCTATTGCTACTAAAATAAATCGATGACCATTTGAAGCGAGAGGATCAATAGCTCCAATCACATCCATTCCCCACATTGAATAAGGCCAAAGAGCAGTCATACTGTAAAGTTCTGAGGGGGGAGCATGTATCACATCACTATGTATTTGATACTTAACGCACTTTTTGACGAACTCAACACAGTCATACTCCATGGTGAGTCAAAAATATCCTGTTCTCATTATCTTTTTGGCCAACAAGTGTCCATTCATATGTGGCCCACATACGCCACTGTGTACTTCCCTCATCAAATATTCAGCTTCTTTTTCATCTACACATCTCAGAAGACCCAGATCGTTTGACTTTTTATACAAAACTTCTCCGTTCAAGAAAAATCTCGTAGACATCCTTTGGAGGAAATTCTTAGCTATTGTACTGATACATGAGGGATAGAATCCATTCCTTAAATACTCTTTCAAACCATGAAACCATAGAAGGCCATCAGGCTCCTGCTCAATGCACAAATAGTGAGCTGGTTCTTTTTGAAGCCCCATTCAGACGCGGTCTCATACTTGCCAATTGCAAAGTCGTATAAACATGACTTCCAATCCAGATATTTCAAAAAGAACGACTCAAGCAATGTCAGTGGATTTCTCTGTACTGGGGGTTCAGCTGAGCGAAGTATTGGGCAAATTTAAGGATTTGAGTGCAGAAATGACATCACAGAGGCGTGTCATTGACCAACTGGTTACAAATAGCAGTGATGGTGCCCTGAGCAATCCAGTGCCAGTAGTTGACCATTCTCCTAAACAGGTTAACCAATTGCCTCTTGCGTCCAATGTGCAAATTGCTTCCCTCCCACCATTTACCACAATCCGATTGAAGGACCCTTTGCTCACGTCAATCTTGACTTGCTGCCTATGCGCTCAAACTTTGTTCAAATGAACTTACCCAACTATCCACTTCCTCAATCTCACCCACAAATCAACCCAAATATCCCACCTAATTTTCAAATACCTCACAACCATGCAGCAGAACCTTTTGTGTGGGATGTCACCTTTTAGGGAAGACCGACTATAGATGAAATTGCTACACATGTGGACAAGGACTTGCTAAAGAGATTAGATCAGTTTGAGGAGTTGATGAAGAAAAATCAAGGATTGAACAAACACGGCGGATTGGGCTACGATGATCTTTGTCTATTTCCAGATGTTCAATTACCACTGGGTTTTAAGGCTCTCAAATTTACTAACTATGATGGAACTGACAATCTCAAGACGCATCTCAAGATGTTCGCTAACAAGTTTGGCAAACTAGTTGATGACGATAATTTACCCATGTGCCTATTCTCTGAGAGTTTGGAAGAAGACGCGTTGGACTGGTATTCTAATCTGAAACCTCAAGAAATCAGAACGTGGTTGGACTTGTCAACAGCTTTTGTGAAGTAATATGAGTTTAACTGCGAGTTAGCACCAACGCGAATCACCCTGGAGAGCACCAAAAGGAAACCTTCAGAAGATCATAAGACTTATGCTAAACGTTGGAGAAAGTTGGCTGCTAAAGTGGAACCTCCTATAAATGAAAAGGAGATCGTTCGTACTTTTAATAAAGCTCATGATCCGCCGTATTTTAAGGAGATCTTTCGTATGACTGGAAGTTCATTTACTGCCATCATAAACAAATTGGAGGAGTATGATGAGTTTGTTAAGGCAAGAAAAATAGCCAATGTGACAGCTTTGAAACTGCAATTGAAGACACTACAAAATCAAAATCAAAATAATAATGGGAAGAAGCCCCAATTCAAGAAGAAAGAAGGAGAAGCTACCTTTGTTTGGGACCAAGGCCCATCATTCAAACCCAGAACCCAGAACTATCCTCCATATATGACTCCTTACCTACAACACTTCAACTCTCAGCTTGTTTATCACATCAATACCCAGCCTCATACCCAACATATGTTCTAAAATTCTCGACCAATATTCCAAAACAACTCTTGACCACCCATGCAAATCCGCCCAAGGCCTGCTTACCCTAATAAGTATGCTCCACCCAATCAATTTCAAAATGCTGGTCGTCCAGCAAACCCACTACAAAAATGGCTTAGGACATTCACCTCCCTTGGTCATCCCCTTGATTAGATATATGAACAATTGAGAGCAGCAGGTAAAATCAGCACGATTCCTCAGAAAACTTTTCCCAATAGGTTGCCTCATGACTATGATCATCAAGCCGTCTGTGCCTATTATTCGGGGAGTCGAGGATATCTTACAGCTAACTGTTGGGTTTTGAAACACAAAATTCAGGACATGATTGATGATAGAGAAATAGTATTGAGGAGAGGGAGAGGGCAGGCACCCAATGTAGACAATAACCCTTTACCTCAGCATGGGTCTACAGTTAGGATGATTACCTTGGATGAAGAGTTTGCTGATCCTTCTGAGATGATAGTTGCTATTGAAGAGATAGTGGGCATTACTGATGGGGATAACAGGCGGGCTAGAACGATATTATCGGGAAAGGAATTCATGAGTCAATATATGGATGATATTTTTACTGAAAAATTAGCATCACCTGTAACCCAACCGAAAGAACCAATCATGTTAGAAGAAGTACTGTCAGCCACCAATTCATCAAGTCAGCCATTTGTCTTAAATGTTTCACCTTTTGAGTTGGAAGTCTTTGAACCCGAGATCATCGATTTGCCAGAACAGCTGACAATTGAGGACTTACAGCAAATGCTTTGGAACTATGAAGGCTCTGAATACAATGGTGATGTAA
The DNA here is from genome assembly GCA_024721245.1 of Mitragyna speciosa. Lineage (NCBI taxonomy): Eukaryota > Viridiplantae > Streptophyta > Magnoliopsida > Gentianales > Rubiaceae > Mitragyna > Mitragyna speciosa. The sequence continues at coordinate 3,916,671 of CM045565.1, forward strand.
CAGCAATTTTGAGGTCTAGAAGAGTGACGGCTGAACTAGAGATTATGGTTCCAGCTAAGGGAAAGGAGAGCACTCTGCCACCCAAACTACTTGTTAGTGAGAAGGACGCTGAAGACTTTTTGAGGATTTTAAAGAGAAGCGAATACAAGGTAGTGGAACAGTTGAGTCGAATGCCAGCGCAAATTTCGATTCTCAATCTCCTGTTAACATCTGAGTTGCATCGGGATCCCCTTTTGAAGATTCTTAATGAGTCTCATGTTCCCAAAGATATTCCCACTGAAAAATTGGCTGGAATAGTAGGGAATATTTTGACATCCAACTAGATCACTTTTTCTGAGGATGAGCTGACTCCCGAAGGGAAGGGGCACAACAAAGCTCTGTACATATCCGTGTGATGTAATTGGAAACATCTGCCTAGGGTTTTGATTGATAATGGGTCTGCTTTGAATATCTGTCCTTGGGACACTCTGCAGAAGTTGGGATACTTGCGATCACAAGTCTGCCAATCGCCAACTATAGTCAAAGGATTCGATGGATCAAGGAAAGAAACTATAGGAGAAATTGATTTAATGCTTGAAATGGGTCCAACCCAATATCAGGTTACTTGTCAAGTTATGGATTTTTCGAAAATCTATAATGTGATATTGGGGCGACCATGGATTCACTCTTCAGGATCAATACCATCATCGCTGCACCAGTTAGTAAAATTCATTACAGATGATAAACAGATCACTGTCTTTACTGAGGACGACTGCACGATGATGATAAATCGCGGATCTTTAGAAAAAGCAAAAGACAAGTTGCCACTGGATCAAGATTTTCATGCTTCTGACATTATATCGGTTAATTGGATTCCTGAAGGAAAGTCACCTGTGGAGCCGATGTTATCTGATGCCAGTATCATGATTGCCAAAGAAATAATTAGGGCTGATTACCAACCAGGTAAGGGCATTGGAAGGATACTACAAGGAGTGGTAGAACCTATTCAGCTGATAGAGTAGAAGGATACCTTTGGACTTGGTTTTCACCTAATTGGTAAGGGTGTGAAAGAGATGAAAGAGAAGAAGAGAGCTGAGAAGGAAGGACGGCACGTCCCACTCTATATCCCCCCACTTTATCATAACTTTCCGAGGTCATCTGGTATTACTATCTCTGAAATCTGTAATGAGAATGATAATGTTGAAGAAGGAATAAGCCGCCTGTTCATCGGAATGACTGACATTGAGGAAGTATCTGACATTGCCAGTTTTGATGAAATCGAGGAAGGGGCATTGAATAACTAGATTACCGATTATCTCCCTATGCGAAGGGAGTTTCGGTAAATTTGGGATTACTTCTGCTGAATGTTCATCTCTAAACAGAGCCTTAAAGTGAACTTTTCTTTTATGTTGATAGAGTCAGGCTCATATCATGTTTTGCACTTTACTTTTCAATAAAAATGATGTTTTAAACATTTCTTTAAAGTTGAATTGCATCTTTATGTTTTCCTTGAAGGATAGTGCCACACTCTTGTGGTTGTACATATTTCACATTTTAAATTAATGCATTCTGAGTTTTAATGAGATGAAGATTATGTTTTTGTTCATTCATTTATGTTTTCTTTACTTTATTTTTTCAGATGGCTGAAAATAACTGCTTATGATCCTTTGGATGTCACTTTCCTTGAAACCAATGATTGCAATTTCGATATCTCTCTGAATTCTGAAATAATGCAAACCGCTAATAAGAATGAGTGTGATATTGAAGAAGATTATGATTCTGTATTTAAGAATCTTGAACAATATGAAGAAAAACTCAAGCCAAATTTGGAAGAAACAGAAACCATTAATATTGGTACTGAGACAGAAGTGATAGAAATTAAAATCAGTGTGCACTTAAACAAGAAGCAAAGAAAAGAGATGATCGAATTCCTCACGATGTTTCAGGATGTGTTCGCATGATCTTATGATGATATGCCCGGGGTATCCACAGACATAGTAGTACACAGATTACCCACTGATCCAAACTTCCCTCCAATAAAACAAAAACCTCGAAAATTCAAACCTGAAATGAGCCTTAAGATTAAGGAGCAAATAGTCAAGAAGCTAAATTGAGTAGACTACAATAATATGAAATGATTTTGGAATCTCGAGTCGTCCAATGCTTAAGCGTCTGATGCACTAGCAAGTCTGAATCATTGAATACTATCAAATCCTTAATCTCCATCTCCAAAGCCATCTTCAACCCTAGAATACAAGCTTCATACTCGGCCATATTATTGGTACAAGGAAAACATAACTTGACAGTTGCAGGATAATACTTCCCTTCCGGTGATACCAAAACAACTCCAATTCCGGCTCCGAACGAGTTCGAAGCGCCATCAAAGAATAATCTCCTCTCTGTGCACTGTTCATTCATATCTTCAACGGCTCCAATAAACAAGATCTCTTCGTTCGGAAAGTAAGTGTTGAGTGGCTGATAATCATCATCTATGAGATTTTTTGCCAAGTGATCTGCTATAGCCTGTCCTTTTACTGCCGTTTGTGTGGTAAAAAACAATATGGAACTTCGAAAGCATCATTTGCCATTTAGTCATGCGTCCAGTGGACATCGGCTTTTCCAACAAGTATCTTAAAGAATCAGAACGGGAAATAAGGTAAGTGGTGTGATCAAGAAGATAGTGCCTGACCTTTTGAGTAGCCCAAGCTCGTGCACAACACAACCTCTCCAGGAATGAATAATTCATTTCATAAGTTGTGAACTTCTTGCTCAAGTAATATATTGCCTGCTCCTTTTTCCCCGAATCATCATGCTGGCCCAAAATACAACCTATCGCTCCATCTAGCACTGAGAGATACATGATGAGTGGTCGGCCTAACTTTGGAGGCACTAAAACAGTAGGATTCAACAGAAAATCCTTAATCTTATCAAAAGTTTGCTGACAATCCTCATTCCAGTCCATTGAAGCATTCTTCTTTAACATCTTAAACAGTGGCTCACAAGTGAGGGTTAGCTGAGCAATGAATCTGCCAATGAAATTAATCTTTTCCAAGAAACTCTTCACATCTTTTTGCGTTTTTGGAATTGGCATATCCCGTATGGCTTTTGTCTTTGTGGGATCTATTTCAATACCTTTCTTGCTTACAATAAAACCCAACAACTTACCGACAAGGGAACCAAAAGCACATTTTGCAAGATTTAATCTCAAATTATACTTCCTTAATCTCTCAAACAATTTTTTCAAATCTACTAAATGATTTTCGGACCTCTTAGACTTAACTATGATATCATCCACATAAACTTCTATCTCCTTATGAATAATGTCGTGAAACAACGTAGTCATAATCCTCTGATAAGTGGCTCTAGCGTTTTTCAACCCGAAAGGCATGACTCTGTAACAAAATGTGCCCCATAGGGTGATAAATGCTGTCTTCTCCCTATCCTCTTCTGCTACCAAGAGTTGATGATATCCAGCAAAACAATCAATGAACGAATCCATTTCATGTCCTGCTGTGTTATCCAATAGAATGTGAATATTGGGCAAAGAAAAATCATCTTTTGGACTGACTTTGTTTAAATTCTGATAATCCACGCAAACTCGCACTTCTCTCAATTTTTTAGGAACCGGGACTATATTTGATAACTAAATGGGATAGTGGGACACAATAATAATTTTGGCATTGAATTGCGTATAAATAATTTCAATGCATGTCCTAAGGGAAGCCTTTATTATGCCAAGGATAGGCCTAGCATAAAATGCAATCCTTTAGGGTGAGACCCCCCTTTCAATATCTGAACAGGATGAATTTCAGCTCCAAAAGAAACAGTATTTTCATTTCTTGAGTAAACTTTCATACAACTTGAACATAAAAGACAAACACTTCACTATTTTCATTGCTATCTCAATATAATAGAGAGTACATCATTCTGTCAACTCATCTACACATTCTAATACTTTCTTCAGCTGGTCTTACAAGCACTGAGCTTTGCTGTGGTCCGGCTCCCAAGAGTACCTGTTCATCGTGTGATTGATGTTGTCTTTCAGCTTCAAGCATTTCCTTTTCTTCTCTCGCAGTTCTTGCTTCGCTTCTGTATAAAGTTGCTTGACATATTCATATGCCCCCTTGTTCTTCTCGGAGTTCTGCTTTACTTGTATTATTTCGCAATCTTTCATTTCCAACAAGGCTTTTAACTGACTAATTTCCTCAATGAGGTCAATCACGCTTTGTTCCTTTGGATGACTCTGAGTCTTAAGCCACTTGTCATATTGCGGAGTAGTCTTGGAAGTGCCTTTGTTCTTTGGATCAAAGGAGATATTCTGGTCTGTGCAATGACTCCCCATGCCTCTGCGATTTCTGATTATCTCGAAATATTCTCAGGACAGATCCCGTGCTGAAAGATAACACGAAAATCTTCAATTTGCAATTCTGGAGGAATTCCCTGGATGCGACCGAATTGGCGAAGGATTCTTTGAGATATGTAAGGCACGATCCCATTGATGCCTAATAGCGGAATAAATTTTTTCTGAAAACTTTTTAATACCGATTTCTGACACTCAATCCAATCCAAAACCCAACAGATCTTTTCCTCACTCAATGTACTAAAAAGCTCCAAGTATCCCTTGACCTCTTTAGGTTGATTTACTTGATCGAGTCTTTTGTTGTGAGATTGGACCCAATTCACATCCTTTACAACAAGTCCTGACCTTATCATCGATCTTCGACAAAGGTGTTCCATGGCCCAAACTTGAAGTATAATGCTAGAACAATAAAAGAAACCGGGCTTTATCTTGCATTTGGTACATGCAACAAGATGTCTGCAATGATGGTTGGAACTATGGTGAGATCACGTTCGTCGACCCCATGAAAAAGATCAGACATCATCTTCACAATCCTTATGTTTACCTTGTCATCTGGCCTTGGAAAGAGAAAAATCCCACCTAACACGTAACCATAGACCCAAATCCGTCTTTGAAACCATGCATCTTCAGTGTTGATAAAAAAATCCTTTTGTTGTGCAGCGAAACACCCTCTTGAACCAAAATAATGATACAAACGTTTGACTTCTATTGAGTTTGCCTGCGCCAGTCCAGCTAATACTGCCCTGTGAATTTACTGAGTTCCCTCTTGTCGCTCATAGTTGGAAATATCATACCCTTACCATCGAGTGAAAGCTCCAAAAATCCGACTATTTCTTCCAGTGTGATCGTCATCTCGTAGATGACAAACTTAAACACTGAATGCTCGGGATCCCAAACTTGCACTAGAGCGTTAATAATGGCTTCGTTAGGCTCTACATCGATCAGATATGCCAAATGTCCCAAGTGTTGTGACACTAGATTTTGTTCCGAAGGATGCATGGCGTTTCTCCAATTTCTAAGTAGTTGAGAGATCTCTTTTGATTTGTTGATTTTGCATAGGCTACCCATTTTGACAACAAAGAAAGTTATTATCAAACTATCTTACCTAAGGTCTCACCTACCAGGATAATACTAAAAATGTAAACGTGCATGTCTTTTAGGGTTAGGTACCCAAGACCAAATGGTGGCTTTCCTATTACGGGATTCCCGAAAAGGAGTTCTCTCTATGGTTGATGCATGATGCCAGTTTATTAAAGCATGTTATAATATGCAAAAATGTCAATCTTGAGAAATGTCTTAAAGAATTTATATATATATATATATATATATATATATATATATACCAATGATGCGAAATTTCTTTGAGAAAGACGGATCATAAATTGTACAAAAGAGATTACTGACTCCGAAAATGTTTAATTGAAAAATCGAACATCTAAAAGGTTACGAGACACAATAAAGAATCATGACTTTATAAGTCAAAATGTCAATCCATGAAATTATTTTTGTGTAATGTGGGACGGGAGGGAGGGGGATACGGCAAAAATAACGTAAAAATTTATTATTATTATTATTATTTAATTGATAAACGCAAGCTGTGCAAAAAATTTGACCACTTGGGGGCATTTATTGACTTAAAAAGAAATTAGTTCGGATAAAATTGACAAATACAACAAGAATGAATAAACTTTGAAAAAGATTTGAAATTACACCTCTTATTAAAAAATATATATAAATTGAAAAATTAGATTTTCGGGACTTTTATAAAATTTGCAACGACTTGACTCTTGGGTATTTTGTTTACAATCCATCTTTCTCGAGGAAATTAATTATGAAAACGAAATTTAAACGTGCCAAAAGAAGGTTGGCTTCTTACGAGAGCACCATGCCAGGGCTCTTTATTCTATGGTTGTGAATGCAATCAAAGAATAAGAAAGAGCGCGTTAGTTTCAACAAATAACACATAACATATTGGCGAAACAAACAAATAATGAACAGTAAAACAGAGAAAGAAAGGGGGTGAATCCCTTCTTCTCATGTCTAGTGTACCTGATAGGGCAAGGCTGACTCTATCCTAGGTTATTCTACATGGATGCCTGAGATTGGGCTCATTAATGCATCTAGACTCAATTAAACTGTCGGCTCCCAAGCCTTCAGACCTAAGGGTAAGGGTCATCAATCCCAAAGCCCTTGGTCGGTGGCTCGAGTGATCGCCCAGACACCGATACATGCATGGATGCGATGGCCGCATGTCTAGGCAGATCGATCCTAATCCTAAAGGGATGGGTGGGTGGCAATCACCAAAAAGAGAAAAAAGGGTAAAAAACATCGAATGCAGGTATGGAGTGCTCCTTATGAGAGGAGGGGATGTAATATCAACATGCGTGGGCTTTAAGGGTGATTGACCCCCTCCCAAATGAAAACGCGGTCGGATAAAGCAAAAGTAAATAAACATACATCACATAAGCAATGGAGAGACGAGGAGTGTGTGAGATGCAAAAAAAAAACCTAAAAATCTAGAAAAGAAAAATGTAATCCTAACATCCAAACGCGATAGAATAGAATGGTTAAATAAGGAAAAGATGATTAAGCTTAGTGCTCGGACTCACTAGTGATCCCCAGTGGAGTCGCCAAAATCCTGTCGCGTCCTAAAAATCGATTAGTAAAAGGTGCTAGTGGGGTTGTTGACTGTCGTGTCCCGAAAAGACGGTCTAGTCTGATGACCCTTTTGACAAGCAAGTTTTCGAAAAAAATCGTGAGCGTGTGTGAAAAATCGAATTTTTATTGAAAAAAAATGTATTTTAAGAAAAAAATGGTATTTTAAAAGAAAACAAAGCCGAGAATAAAAGTGCAACAGGTTTGGCCAACTAATTTTTGAAAAAGGGTTTTATTTTTTAAAAAAAAATAGAGTCGCCACTTGGTACTGAGTTAGGGTGTACCAAGTCACCCGAAAAAATAGTTTAAACAAAACAAAAAGTAGAATTTTAGAAAATTATTAAAAACCCTTTTTCGACTCCGACCTACGAAAAACGAGAGAAAAAGGTCCGGTAGTCACATTTGAAGAAAGGGAAGGCAAAGGCTTGCGCCTAAGGCACCCTTTCGACCTAGCCGAGACTAGTTGCGAGATTTAACCAAGATTTCCTAAGTTAACCCTAGATTCTATCTTTACATGAATGCAAATCGTAAGTCTAATTGGGTGTCAAGAGAGTCAAAATGTCCCATTGAGGCTTGATCAAGGTTATTTCATTAGTTGCGAAACCCAAAATTAGGCCCCGAACGAGTCGCAAGTGTGAATGCAAAAATGAAATGCAAAAGAAAAAGGAAAATTGTAGTATAAATAGTAAGTGATCGAAGAAAGTGGGGATGCAATATAATGGGTACATGGGACTAAGAACTTGTGACTAACTGTTCTTACTCGCTAGGGGAGGGAGAATGGCATGTTAAGCTACCATTTCCCACGTAAGTAGGCGACTATTTCTAGTCGATTCACACAAATGACCTAAAATTTTATCTGACATAAAATCTAAATGCCATGCATTGAATATATGTCCAAAATAGGTAATACTAATAAAATATATAAAAATCATGAAAATAATGGAAATTCCTAAAAAGAGAAAAAGTGTGTGAAATGAACACGAGGAGTGAAACTAGCACTAAAATGACCTAAGGGTCTAGCGTTGGACTAACCCTTTCTAAAAATTCTCAACTAGCGTTGGACTAGCAAGGAAACGATAAAGCCACAACTAGTGTTGAACTAGTGTGGTTGTCGAAATAACATAAAACATGAATTAAATGTTAAAGCGTAAATTAAACATATAAAAACATATAAAATCACATAGGAGCACATAACACATATGCATAACATTCTAGATGCAAAAATCCTAAGGAAAGCGGTAAAAGAAATAAACATGTAAGCACGCAAAAGGAAATAAACCATAATTATTACACCAGGGGGCTTGATTTACAATTTAGGGGGGGAAATTAAAAATGCCCTATCTATTACATTTTCTATCTAATTACACAATTTTCACTAAAATATGATAAAAATAACCTAATTATTACATTGACTAGCTAAAATACAAAGTATTACATTTTTCAAAATAATAAAAATCAAAATTAAACAAACTAACTACATAAATACGCGACAAGTATATAAAATAAGAAATAAACAAATAATAAAAATAATGCATAAATCACATTGGAACATATTGGAGCACATAAAGAGAAAAATAACAAGAAGTAGGGATACCTCTCGAAGACCCGGTACAAATACTACTCAACATGAACAAACAAAGTCAAGGCACCTCGATATAAACAAACAAAACCTAAAATATATAACTATTGATGAATTGAGATAACAAAATGAATTCTAGCAACTAAGGGGACTAAAAATGAAATTTTATAAGACTTAAGGGGTAAAACTGAAATTTGTGTAAGTCTAAAGGGTACAATTGCAAAATTAAAACAAATTGGGGGACAAAATAGTAGAGTTTAGTAAGTAAAGACACAACTTGCAAATTAAGGACCTAATTGGAAAACATGCAAGAATCTAGGGGGTCAATATATGGAATTAAGAACTTAATTGCACAATACCAAAAAAACTAAGAGGGGCATATTAACAATACTCAAAAACGTTAGGGGGTAAAATGGAAATGTTTATTTCTATGATGAAATAATCAGCAAAATTAAATATGCAACACTAAATTAAAAATTATACTGGTTAGCTGAGTTAATGTAGTCACTTAAATTAATTATTGAATTAAACATAATAAAGCACAATCAAAGACCTAAAAAAAAAAAACCTAAATAACCAAACAAGACAACCTAACTGAAAATTAAACCCAAGCCCCAACTTTTCACATTTTTTACCATTTTTATTTTTCTTCCCTTTCCCACTTTTCTTTCTTGTTCTTCTTCCGTTTCTTTCTCTTCCCCTGTCTTCTTCCTTCACCCTAAATCCCCCTCTCTCTCTCATCTGATTCTTTCCCTTTCTCTGTTTCTCTCCATTTCTTTCTCTCGCTTCTCCTACCCAAAACACTATCCCTGATTTGCTCTTTCTCTTGCTATATTTCTCGTTCCCATACTCTCTCTAATTTATCTGTTTTCTTCTTCTTTTCTCTTAATTTTCTTTTCTCTCTTTCACCGTTCTTCTCTCTCAGTCTCTCTCTTATTCTTTTTCTTCTTCCTCTTTCTCATTTCTCTAGCTTTCTCTACGTCTTTCTCTGGTCAGTTTCTCTCCGAATCCAATTCTTTTCTTTTTTTCCCCTTCCCTCTGTTAACCTCTATTTCACTCTCCCTCTTTTGTCACTTTGGTTTTCGAGCTGTTCTCTCTCTTTCTCTATATCCGGCACCGAAGGATTATCCAGATTGGGGGTAAAAGCTGCGACGCGTATGGATAGGTGGTTATGGCGTGTGTTTACTGTGTAAATCTGTGTGTATTGTGTAAATTGGTGTGTGTGCAGTGTATGTTTCTGTGTGTGTGTATTGGTGTGAAATTGGCATATGTATGGGTTGTGCGAAAATGAAATTGATGTGTGTGTTTTCATGTCTGTGGTGACTGACTATGTGATTGCAGGTGCTACGAATTTGGGTTGGGAGGGGCGGCTGTTGTGGCGGTGGGCTTGCAGGTGGTTAGTGGAGTAGCGATTGTTGAGTGGGTGGTGGATTGGTGAGGTGCGATGGAGATTCTTGACTGAGATTGGTGGTGTTGTGGATGTTTGTGTGTGCTTACTGCCCCCCTTTTTTATCGTGTGTGTACTGATAACTTATGATTGTGTGTGTGTGTGGTTGACTATGTGTGTGCTTATGTGACCGTGTGTGTGTATCTGATAGTGGATTGTGATAATTGGATGAAGTTGCTGGCGGTTGAAGAGGGAAGAAGATGGCTGGAATTGGGATGCATGGTAAGGTGGTACCTGACTGAATTTCTGGTTACAAGGGGCTGATGTTTGGTTGGGCTTTGTGACTGGTGTCTTGTCGTGGTTGTTCTTTTGCAGGGGGTGTTGCTGGCGGTTGAAGAGGGAAGAAGATGGCTGGAATTGGGATGAATGGCAAGGTGGTACCTAACTAAATTTCTGGTCGTCTGGTGGTTTGATGTTAGTAGAGAAGGAGAGGAGGTAGGCAGTGGAAGAAAGGTTGAACAGTGAACTAAGAGAAATCATGAAGGAGATTCTTTAATCCAGAAAACAGAAAACAAAACACAGAAAATCAAAACGGAAGAAAAAGAAAGAACAAAAAATTGACCAGAATCCCCAAAAAACAAAACAAACCCAGAAAACAAGAACCAAAGGAAAAGAAAAAATAAAATTTTTAGCAGTCAATTAAACATTCTAAACAAACAATCACAATTAATTCATATTTGAACAAAAAATGGATCAAAATCAAAGAGAAAACTAAGCAATAGATTACCTTTTAAGACTTGTAGACAAGCTAAAGATGAACAGTGATCAGAAAAAGAACGGTGGCTTTGTGTGTGTTTTTAGGTGTTTTGTGTGTGTTTTAGTCTAAAAATCACAAAAGCAAAAGTGTTTTAGGGTTTTCAATTTTTTCCTTCTTTTTTTCTGCTGATTAGAGAGAGTATTTATAGGCCATTTGTCTTGTTGGCCAAGAATGCTATAAAGTAACGAAAATGCCACCGGTATTAAAAAATGCTAATTTTATTAAAAAAATATTTTTTAACCCTAAAATTAAAAATTAATACAAGAAATATGATAGGGATCTCTAAATTTTTAAAAAGAATTCACAGTAGATTTCAAAAATGAAAACTAGAGTTCAAAACTGATAGAAACGCGCTCGGGGTGTAAAATAACGATTTTGCCCCGAGACAATGAAAATATACAAAAAAAATAGCTATTAACCTCGAAAAATTACCAAAAATTAAAAATAAGTTTAAAACACTAAAAAATGCATTTTTGACTCAAAATTTGACAAAATATGAATTTAAACTGTAAAATGACGATTCTGCCCTCGGACAATAAAAATTCACAGAAAAATAGTTATTGTCTTCAAAAATTTGTCAAAAATTACAAATAAGCTTAAAATACTAGAAAATGTATTTTTGATTCAAAATTTGTGAAAAATGAATTTAATTTGTAAAATAACGATTTTGCCCTTGGGTAATGAAAATTCACAGAAAGAATAGTAATCGTCTCTGAAAAAATAAAAAAAAATTTAGAAACATGTTTAAAGAATTATAAAAATGAATTGGAACTAAAAATGAGCTAAAATGGTATTTGTGAGGCGAAATTACCATTTTGCCCTTATGCTCGTAAAAATATAAAGAATACCAATTAAATCCAGAAAAATCATAAGAAATTAACAAATTCACATAAAAGTAAAAATATGAATTTAAAACCCCCAAACTCTGATAGAAAAATATTTATAGATAAAATTATTATTTTGCCCCCCAAATTATTGAAAAATTAAAATTTGTCCCAAAATTCAAACATGCCCTTCCAATGTTTGAAAATAAATAGTATGTCAAAATTTTGTGTCTATAGTCTCTTGCCTTATTCTAAGATCACAAATGTTTTCGATTCTATCCACGTGTTGAAGTATGAGTGAAATTGCTATTAGAGGAGATTAGACTGATAGGGAGGGGTTTCTTTGGGTTGTAGATAGCAAAGCTCGGTTTTGAGGGAAAATATTATTCTATATGTGTAAACACCAAATTTTAACACACCCTTTATAAAAAGGATGTATTTTACTTCATTTGCGGATATTTTTAATTTTCAAGGGCTAATTGCAATTTTGTGTATATATTGTGACTAAATAGTCGTATCAGGGGCAAAATAGTAATTTCACCATGTAAATATTATTTTATTTGAATTTATTTTTTAAATACATAATTTTACTGTTTTTATCATTATTTCTAATTTTAATGATTTTTCAGAGTCATTTAGTATTTATTTAAAATTTTAGTATTTTTAACTTAATGGCACATTTTCCAATGCACTCTTTTTATGAGAATTTTCAAGTGAAAAAGTTTATATGCATATTTTATATATTCATAAATTGTTTGTATAAATTTCATGATTTTTAGAGATCGTTTTGTATAAATTTCAATATTTTATCTTTTTTCTATTAATAGCACGTTTTTCAATGTTATATTAATTTTGAACTTTACAGTGAATTTCATTTATTTATTTCTATAATGCTAAATTCTAGTATTTTCTTATTAATTTTAAGGAGTCCCAGTGTCATTTATTTTATTTTTATTTCATTTGTTTTTTCTTTATTTTCCTCACAAATTTCTTTCTCTTATTAAAAAAAAAAAAAGAAAGGGCCAAACAGCAGCAACGTTGATTGCTGCTATTTGCTCACTACAATGGCTACTAGTCAACCATACTTTCTCCCTCACAAAACACCATCATTTGATAGCCATCCTAACACCACCAACTTCACCCTCTAGCCCCTATTAATTACCTTTATCAAACTTGCACTCAATCCACCAGATTTTAGGGGATTGGTTTTTTATCTTTCTTCACTCATCATCATCTCCTTCTCTAAAAAAACACTCCACCTGATCAGCACATTCATTCACTCTTCCATTCTTCACTTGTACCTGCACCACACTATCTCACAATTCCCTCCTGTCTCTCGGCTGTCTCACAACACACACATTACACACTACAACTCTCAGCTCCCTCACTACAACTCTCACCACACAGACCTCACAAAACACACATTCATTCTATACTAGCACCATTCTCTTTCGCCTCTTTCACTTGCACACTCATTCACTACACTCACTTACACAAGCACACAGCTCACACCATCTGTGCAAAAACACTACACACATTAGAGCACCCACGCACACAATCCTTCTCTTTTAGCATTCCATTGCACACAGTTCTGCATACACCACATTCACGCACATCACCAACACACCACACCCTCAGACCACTCTTTCAATCTCTCTCTCTTGCACTCTCTCTCTGTTCTCTTGCACAAACACACACTACACCACTAGTCACAAGCTCACTCACCCACAGCACCACATTTCTTCTTCACCTGCCCACACAAGCACACACCTATAGTCGCAAGCACACACACATCACGCCAATTTCAAGCACACACACATATCACGCACCAAAATTCACATACACAACCACCCACAGCCCTTTGAACTCCACCCTCCATCACCGCCTATGATCACTATCCAATGCCCACAAAAAAGAATCTCATCCATTAGCCCCCAAATCATCTAATTACCAACCCAATAGAATCACCTCCTCCACCACCAGTCACCAGATAAGACCCAAGCTAGCCCTGAATCCCTTTCACCACTAGCTCAGTCACCGCCTCCATCACCTGCAAAGAAAATAATAAACACTCAAACAGCCTTGCGCAACCACTAGCATACCACATCACCACTGTTTAATCGCCGGACGCCACTGCCCAGCAACCCTATCATCTCACTGCCATTGAATCCTCAATCTCTCAGTTAACAGGTAAAGCTTTGGCCATCTCCAACTTGTATATGTGTATATGTTTTGTAGAACTTTTAATCACACAAGTTTTGTTTAGATGCTATTTTGATTTGTGATGAAGAATTGAAGGTTTGATTTGGGGAATCATGTTTCTTTGAATAATCTATGAGTATAAGAAGTCGATTTGGGTGTAGAAGAGAGGGAGATTAGAGAAAGGAGGAACGGTGAGTGATTGGAGAGGAAATAGACTGAGAGAAAAAGGGAAAAGAAAGAAAAGAGAGAGAAAGAGAGAGGCAGTGAGAGAGAGAGAGAGAGAGAGAGAGAGGCAGAGAGATGGGAAAGAAAGGGAGATGTTGCTGAAAATTACAAATTGGTGTTTAATACTTGTTGGAATTTACAAATTGGAGCTTATTGTTGCTGTAAAGTTCATTTTTATCCTTGAATATTGCTGAAAATTGCAATTTAGTTCTTAAGTTTGCTGGAATTTCATTTTTGATCCTCAAATATTACTGAAAATTTGATTTTGACCCTCCCTAGTTGCTGGAGTTTTTACTTAGTCCCTTTAAGCTTGCTGGAAATTATGATTTTGTCACTCTGTTTGCTGGAAATTATGTTTTGGCCCTAGAATATTGCTGAAAATTACATTTTTACCCCCATACTTAACTAGGAATTTTCAATTTAGCCCAAATACTTGTTGTATTTTTTTTAAGCCCTAAACCTTGCTGGAATTTGTGTTCTTGCCCTCTAGTTTATTATAAATTGCATTTTTTTTCCTTTTTAAGTATTGCTAGAAATTATTTTTGCCCTCATACTTGCTGAAATTTACATTTTTTCTCCCTAGGCTTGTTGGAATTTTTGTTTTGTCCCTTAAATTGCTGGAATTTACATTCTCTCCCTAGGATATTGCCCTATTTACATTTTACCTCACAAATTATTGGGATTTACTTTTATTGCCTTATTTATTTAAATAGTGGTATTTTTGACATATTTGTTCATTTTATTAGCAATTTATACCGAATCTTCGAATGGGAGGTACCCCTATTATCCTTTCAATGTCTCCTTATGTGCTCCTACGTGCTGTTATGTGTTTCCTATGTGTTTTTTTTATGTATTTCTTTGTGTTTATTATTTTTATTCATGTGTGAGCATTTATTTATTTATGTCGTGTTATTTATTTGAATTTAATTTTTATTATTCAAAGAAATGTAATAGATAGGTGATATTCTATTTAGTAAAAATTTTGTATTTAGATAGTTAATGTAATAGATAGTTTATATTTTTATCCATTTAACAAAACTTATGTATTTTAGATAGGTTAGATATGTCATATCTTATCTTTTTCCATTTTTAGATCGTAATTAGGCTTCCCTGGTGTAATAGTTAGGGCTTTTGTGTGCTATGTGTGCTATGTGTGCTAAGTGCTTATGTGTTTCATTCGCTTTCATTAGGACTTTACATCTAGAATATCATGCTTATGTGCTATGTGCTCCTATGTGCTATTATTTGCTTATATGTGATTATTACTTTAATTTATGTTTTCATTTATTTATTTACTTGCTTTATTATGATATATGTATATCATTGCCACACTAGTCCAACGCTAGCTGGGGTTCATTCTGGTTTCTTCGCTAGTCCAACGCTAGCAGAGAATTTCTAGAAAATGGGCTAGTCCAACGCTAGACCCTTCGGTCATTTTAGCATTAAAATCACTTCTTGTGTGCATTTCATATCATTTCATACACATTTTCTCTTTTTTAAAGCCTTTTTCCATTTTTACATAGTTTTTATGTATTATTATTCTTTTTATCTATTTTTACATATATTCAGTGCTTGATATTTAGGTTACATTTCACATAGAATCTTAGGTCATTTGTGTGATTTTGACTAGAAATAGTCATCTACTTACGTGGGAAGCGGTGGATCAACAAGCTATTCCCCCCTCCGTGAGTAAGAATAGTTAGTCACGAGTTTATTAGTTCCCCGTACCCGTTATGTTGCATCCCCACTTTCTTTGTTCACTTACTATCTATATTACTATTTTCCTTTTCTTTTTACATTCCATTTTGCATCTACACTCGTGACTCTATCAAAGTCTAGATTTGGGTTTCGTGATTAATGCGATAATCCCGACCAAATCTCAATGGAACATTTTGTCGCTTAATGATATTTATTTTTCTAGGTCTAGGTTTGCATCCATATGGTTACATCCAAATGTGATAAAATCTTAGGGTTATATTAGGAAATTTTGGACTAAACTTCGCAACTAGTTTCGGCTAGGTTGAAAGGGTACCTTAGGTGTAAACCTTTGCCTTCCCTTTTTTCAACTGTGACTCTCGAACATTTTTCTCTTGTTTTCAAAGACCTGAAGTTGTCTAAAAGGGTTTTCTCATTTTCCTACGTTTTTCTCAAAAACGTTTTTCCGAAGAAATCATTCTTGATTTTTCTTACCTTTTGTAATAAAACATTTTTTTGGTAACTTGGTACACCAAAACTCCATGCCAAGTGGTGACTACTATTTTTATAAAAACCCTTTTTAGACTATTTTTGAGGCCGAAAATTGTTGCATTTTCAAAGTCCCATTTTAGGCCATTTTCTTTTCGTTTTGGTTTTTTTAATAATAAAGCATTTTTCAAAAATTACATCTTTGTCAAATCACACCATTTTTCCACCTACCTTTTCTTTTTTCCAAAATAAAATATTTTTCAAAAAATCATTTTTTACAAAAATCTACACTTTTTTTTCAAATAACAAATCTTTTTCCGTCTTTTGAAAAATGGGGCATGACAATATGTTAAGGTGTAATGGTCAATCATCAGTATTCGAAACACTAAGTGGGAAACTTGGAGAAGGAGATGTTAGAAGAGTGCAAGATATCATTGGATTCATGACATACGTAAGTTTCAAGGTCGAAACTTTTTATTAGAGGGGGAGAATGTGATACCAAGGTTCCTTGGGGGCAATTAAGTAATTATGATTCCATGGGTAAATAAGTAAATGGTAAAAGATGGAGGACTTGATTTTAGTTCTAAAAATTTGTTTCCTCTACCCAAATACTAGGGCATTTTCTCTTCTTCACTTGCTTTCCTCTCTCAATCAAGAACCTCTCTAATTTTTCTCTCCATTTCTCTTCTCACCTTTTGAAGAAGCAATTGAGGAACCTCCTCTCCCAAGGGAAGCTAATAGAAGGAATTTTGAGGATTTTACTCCAACTTCCACCCAAGGTATCTCCTTTCAAGTTCAAATTCTTCTTCCTTTAGTTGGTTGTGTCAAATGAGTAGATGGATGGTTGGTTTGAGAAGTTTTGGGTCTTTATGCTTTTGAGTATGTGCTTATGTTGCTATGTGTGTGGGTTTTGATGGTGGAATTGTGATGAATGTGGGTGAAGGACTTTGGAAGATTATGTGTGTGATTGTTATTGTGTTTTGGATTAATGAGTATCTTGAGCTTAATATGTATAATTATGGCCTTATTTTACCATTTTTGTGTCTTTTGGTGTTGGTTTGAGTTTGGTGTGGAATGGATTGGAGGTTGGATATTTGAAGGGTTGCTTTTGCATAAATTCGTAGGTGAGACGTGGGTGGAGTGCAGCAAGCCGTGGTTAGGGCTCGGAGTGCTATCACTCACGGCAAGTCTTTGCCTGACGAGCTGCGGGTGAGGCTAGTTGAGCCACGGTCATGGCTCAAGGTAGATTGGTTGCGTCTACTGTTTGCCTGTCAAGCCGCGAGTAAGCTAAGGCCAGCCACGACACCCACGGATCGACCTTTGGCTTGCAATCCGTGGGTCAGTGTTTGTGATCTGCGGGCACATATCGTGAACTCCCACTCGCGGATCATACTTTTCCTTTTGTTATTGACCTTCTTTGAGTCCTAAGTCTAGAGTGAAGTTTTATTATGTTCTCTTGGTAGAATTGGAGTGTTATTAAGTATTTGATTGTGTGTTTTAGATGAAAACGGTGTTCGTTTATCTTTGGACTAATTGAATTAGCTTGGATCAAGGTAAGTGGTACATATATCCTTTATATTTTGAAAATGTATTTTTCACAATGATGTTTTGTAAGCTATTTTGCATATGTTAATGTGGCGTGAGTATGAATATGTTAATAATTTGCCATGGATATGTAAATGTAGTCAAATGTGAATGAATGAATGTTTTGTGATTGAGCTCTAGTATAGAGTAATTATTGACGGGACTAGTTCTTTAAATTTGGTGGAGGATATATAATCTTTGACTGTACTAACCGGGGAGAGTTAGCTTATTGTATTGAACCGTATTAACCAAATAACAACCAGATATCCAGGGTCAATGTGCTTTATTACTTGAGTTCTCTCTTTAGTATTTATATGCAATGTTATATGCGCCACATTTATTTGTATGAATTATAATTAAAGTGATGATTATTTGAATGGTATCATGTATATGTAAATGTAACATACTTAGGCCAACAAAGTGATACTTGTACTACTTACTAGGTGAGTTTTCACTCACCCCTTTGTTTTATACACAGAGAAGGATGATTTTAGAATCAAGGATTGAGTTTAGCTCTTGGAGCTAGGATCGATGATGATGGATGGTATATGGGTATTATTATTTAGAATCTGTTATAATGTATTTTGATACTCTAGTATTTTAATTAAAGTATGAATTGTAACATTGGATTTTTATGAAGATTTGGTTGATGTTTATCTTTAAATGTATATCTTGGGATGAATTGATTAGATGCTTTAACCTTTTGAGTCTTGTGACTCAGTTTAGCTTGGTCATGGCGGTGCCACATCCCGAAGCATAGGGCGTGGCACCCGAAGCCCAATCAAGCACCTCTAGAACAGCCCTATCTTCAATTTGCCACAATCGTCTAGCCAAAACCAACCCAGACTCAAAAACCATCACCACCACCCAAATTCACAATCAAGCTTCTGCCTGCAACAACCAATACAAAATTACAACCCCCCTGCAAACGGCACCAACCAACAGGGATTTTCCACCATACAACCAAAATCCCAACCATACGTTGTCGCCACAGCCAACTCAGCTCCATTAGCAGGCCACTTCATCTCCTCAATCGCACCACCGAACCACCACAATCAACCGCTAGCCATCAAAAGCAAACAAAGCCACTACAGCCTCTCTATCATGACTTTCGTGGCCGCCTCTCTCCGTCACAACACCACCGTCATTCACCATCACTCATCATCACCAAATTTTTGCTCCTTGAATCTGGTAAAATTCTGCTCCTTTCTCTTTGATTTTACTCTATTGTGTCTAATAATTATATATGATATTGACTACAATGTGATGGATTAAGTTAGGAGAGGTGGATTTTGGGTTTGATTAGTTAAAATCTGAGTTTATTTGATTAGGATGTGGGGAGAAGGTTGAAGAGCCGAAAGGTGAGAGGGAGAGAGTAAAAGAGACAATTTGGGGATTCTAGAAAGGGAGAGAGAGAGAGAGAGAGAGAGAGAGAGAGAGAGAGAGAGAAGAATAAAAGGAGAGAAACGGAGAAGAAGAAGAGGGAGATGAGAGGGGAATTGAAAGAAACCGGAAAGTGAGAAATGAGAGAAAGAGGGGGTAGCTGGAGAACAGAAATAGTAGAGAAATAGAGAAAAATAGAGAAAGGAAGGAGAAAGATAGAGAACTAGGGGACGAAAGAGAGAATTCGGAGAAGAAGAAAGAGAGAAATTCGACAGAAAATTAGGAAATTTGGGGTTTGGGATTTTATTTTATTTTTATTTATTTATTATTTTTGTTTGTTTTACTTATTCAATTTTGGGTTCTTGATCATGTTTATTTTAGCTTAATCTAATAATCAACTTGATTAGTTACATTAACTTAATTAATTAGTCTAGTTTTAATTTAACTATCCACTTTTAATACGTTTAGTTGTTTCATCAAAAAACGGGGATTTACTTTTCAGCCCTTCTCATCCTTAAGAATTATGACTATGCCCCAAAGTTTTTTCATTATTTGCAATTAAGTCCCCCATATTTACAGATTGACCCCCCAGACTTTATATTCTTTTATTAGGTCCCACTACTTGCAAGCTTCCCCCAATTGCTGGAATTTATGTTTTTAACCCCATATTTGTTGGGATTTAGCATTTTGACCCCCAATTTATTTTGATTTTCATCATTACCTCATAGATTTGTATAAATTCTCAATTTTGTCCTTTGATTTGTTGAATTTCCAAATTTACCCTTGAATCCCGTAGGTTTATGTTTTTGCCCCTTTAGCTTCATAGATTTACATTTTATCCCTATTTTGTTAGTATTCCATATTTTTCAATTTATTTTGTTAAATAGTGGTACCTTTAATGTGTTTGTTCATTTTTAGTATTAGTACTAGGTCTTCAAAAAGGTACCTCCATTACTTGTTAATTTCTCCTCGTATGCTCCAATGTGCTCCAATGTGATTTTTATGCATTTTCTTCATGTGTTGCTCATTTCACATACTTTTTGTGTAATTATTTACCTTATGCTATTTAGTTTTGAATTTTTATCATTTGGTAAAAATTTAATAGTTAGATCACAATTTTCTTTATTTTGGCCTATTTTTGTATTTAGATGGTCGATGTAGTGGTTAGATTATTTTTCCTTTTGTATCTTTTACAAATATTTATGTATTTAGATAGCAAGTGGAGTAGATAGGTCATTTTAGTTTTCCCCCTTTAAATTGTAGCTAAATCTCTCGGTGTAATAGTTAGGGCTTATTTGCTTTTGTGTGCTTATATGTTTTATCGCTTTCCTTAGGATTTGCATCTAGATATCATATCTACGTGTTATGTGCTCCTACATGCTTTAATATGTCTTTATATGTTTACTTATTTTTTGATTCATATTTTTCTATTTTAATTCATGTTTTAGTAGTTAGTTTAGTAGTTTTCTTTGTAATTTTATAGGAAATTTCAATACTGGTAAGAAAACTGTTGGAGAATTCACTTGTGCTACGTCATATTCAAGGAAGAAATGAAGGATTAGAGCTATTGAAATGATAATTTCTGATTCTTTCTCTTTATTTCCTTGTTGTGAATTACTTTAATAAATTCTTATACTATCAAATTATGAATTCTATGTTTAACTAGGGTTAGATGAAACTAATGATATGAATTGAATGTTATTATACTTGCTATAACTTGTACTTGCTTGTTCATTTATCAAGGTTTAACATTTGTAGTAGCTTAATCAGCTATTGCAAATCATTTAGATGTTATTTGACATTGAGAAATGCTTATAATATTGGAAAATGGTAGATGAAGACCATTACATGCACACATGAAAATCGTGGTATGAGTAGGTGGATTGAGGTTGTTTAAAATCACAATTCATCATTTAACAAGAGTTTATCATGAGAATAGTTGAACTCTAATCAGTTCATTATGAGAACAAGTTTTGATCTCATATGGAATTGCAATTCTAAGCAAGACTAGATTAATATAGCGAGATGTTAATTCATTCAATCATATTAGTAACCATTAGTGGATTCTAAACCCTATCACATGTATTTGTGAATTTCTTCCATTTGTTTTACTTCAAGTACTTGAAATTTTCTTCCTTTGCACACCACCTATTTGATGTTTTGTCTAGATAATTGTCGCGTCTCTGAAAATGGTAGCATGGGTCGATCGTGACTGTCGCGCCCTAAAAAGGTAGTCTGGTCCAGTGACCCTTTCTCAAAAGCAAGTTTTTGGAAAACCGTGGGTGTGTGAGAAAAAATCAAATTTTTAGCGAAAAAGTGTTATTTAGGAAAAATGGCATTTTAAGACAAATTAAGATCGGGACTAAAAGTACGACAGTTTTGGCCAACTAATTTTGAGAAAGGATTTTATTTAAAAAAGGAAGTCGCCACTTGGTATTGAGTCAGAGTGTACCAAGTCACCCAAAAAATTGTTTAACAAGGCAAAAATAAAACTTTTAGAAAAAAATTTAAAAAATCCTTTTTTGATTCTGATCTATGAAAAAATGAGAGAAGAAGGCTTGGGAGTTGTAGACACCAAATTTTGACACACCATTTATTTTCAAACACTGGGGGGTTATGTTTGCACTTTTTGTTACAAATTTTAATTTTTAATTTTTCAAATAATTTGGGGGGCAAAATAGTAATTTTATCTGTAAATATTTTTCTATCAACTTTTGGGGGTTTTAAATTCATATTTTTACTTTTATGTGAATTTTTTAATTTCTTATGATTTTTCTGGATTTAATTGGTTTTTTTTTTATTTTTGTACCAGCTAAGGCCAAAACCGTCATTTTACAATTTAAATTCATTTTTCACCAAATTTTTGAGTCAAAAATGTATTTTTCAGTATTTTAAGATTATTTTTAATTTTTGGCAATTTTTCGATGTCAATAGCTATTTTTCTGCAAATTTTCATTGCCCAAGGGCAAAATCGTCATTTTACAGTTTAAATTCATTTTTTGTCAAATTTTGAGTCGTAAATGCATTTTTTGAGTGTTTTGAGCTTACTCTCATTTTTTGGTAATTTTTTTATGTTAATAGCTATTTTTTTGTGTATTTTCATTGTCTAGGGGCAAAATCGTCATTTGACACCATGAACGCATTTCTGTCAGATTTAAGCTCTAGTTTTTATTTTTTAACTTTACTGTAAATTCTTTTAAAATTTAGGGATCGCTGTCATATTTCTTATATTAATTTTTTAATTTTAGGTTTAAAAATATATATATTTTTAATAAAATTAGCATTTTTTAATATCGGTGGCATTCTCGTTATTTTACAGTATTCTTGGCCAACAAGACAAGTAGCCTATAAATACTCTCCCTAATCAGCAGAAAAAAAGGAGAAAAAAAGAGAAAACCCAAAAAACACATTCTTTTTATCCATTAAGGATCAAATCACACACTTTTTCACCAATAAACACACATTTAAAGCTGCCATTTTTTTATCGCTGTTCATTGTCTTGCTGTTCACTGTGCATCGTCTTCTTCAAAGACCAACTACTGTTCATCTTCAAGCAAATTTCAAAGGTAAAAACCTTTTCTTTTCTTTGGCTCTTGATTCTTTTTATTTTCTTCAAATAGTACTATAAAAATCTGATTTAATGATAATGAACAAAAACCAAAGTCATATTGTTGAAAGTTTTGATTGAATTTTAGATTCTTTTATCTGGATTTTCTTGCTACTTTTTGCTTTATTCCTGGGTTTGGGTTTGGGTATTTGGAACCGTAAGTTCCATTTTTTTTTTCTTTTTCTTTTCCTCCTTCCAACAGCCTCCAAATCCTCCCTCTTCCACCACCTCACCACCGTATCCCTTCTCATTCTTCTATCACTGTGAAACCATCACTGACCACCCTCAACCTTTCTTCAACCACCATCGGACAACCTGCAGCAAACAACCAATACACAATTGCAATTCGCAACCTAATCACAAGCTTCATCTGCCCACCCACAAATCTAATAGCCCCTGCATCACCAAAGCTCCTTCCCTGCCAAACCAGTCCCAATAGCTTCACACACACATAAACACACACAAATACAAATAGCTTCACACACAATAACAGATTCACCACACACAGATACACAGCTTCACACACACATAAACACACACAGATACACATAGCTTCACACACACAAAACAGATTCACCACACACAGATACACAACTCCATGCACACGCCACACACAAAATCATCAATTAGCCTCCTGTTCCATAAACTGCAATTAAACTTACAAGAAGAAATAGAAACAAACGCAAAAGCAGCTTTTAGCCTTTCTCCCACCACTCTACCATGCCAACGCTACCAACAAAACCCATCGTCCCCTGCCATCTTCAATTGCACCCATGGTTTCCTCATATACCACAGCAATCACCCCCAATTCAGATTCAAAATCACCAAAACCTACAGAAAAATGCAGCAAACCATCGCCAGAACCTCAACACAACCGCCTAATTCTCCACCTTCACAGCCCAATCACCAAGCCACAACCACCCACAGCACCACCAGTCTCTGCCCACACAAACGCAATCACAACCCTCCTGTCCCTCACTATCGTACCTAACTCCCCTTGGAAAACCCACCTGAACCAGTCCACCATAACCTCCATCGCCACTACCCAATTTTATCAATACCCCTACCACAACTCCTCCACCACTGAAACCAGCAGCTCCATCAATCACCCAAGCCAGCTACCATAAACCTGCAAACCAAAAAACCAATTCCAACAAAATAACAGGATCTGCAAACAATAGTAGTCCTAGACTACTCAAACCCAATCACTTCGCAATCAACACCCATCAAACACAGCTAGCCAAGCAACCACACGCACCGCCCCAACCCACATCACACCTCCTCTCCCCTGCTTCAATCGAGGGAGCAACTGGGAAATTTGCTTCACTGTATATTTTAGAGGGAAAGAAGAGAGAAAGAAATAGAGGGAGAGTGAGATGGAGAGATGAAAAAGAGAAGAAGAAGAAGAGGATTAGAAGGAGGAAATCAGGGGACCAGAGAGGAGAGATTTGAGAGATAGAGGAGCAATCGGAGAGGAGAATCAGAGGACAGAGAGAGAAAGACGAGAGAGAACCGGAGAAAGAGTAAGAGATCGAGGGAGAGAGGAGTGAAGAAGATAGAAAACAGAAACGAAGAAAACAAAGAAAACTAATTAGGGGATTTGGGAATTTTGTGGGTTTATTTTATTTTGTTTTGTTTATTTATTTGTTTTTTTTTTTTTAGTTTAGTAATGATTAATCAGTTTTGTGATTTTGATTTAAATTCGTTTAGTTAATTTAATGGGTTGATTTAGGCTTAATACATGTTGGGTATTTTAAGTTTATGATTATAATAAATTAATTCATTTATTTAGGTTTAAGTGTATGTTTTCTGTGGGTATTATTAAAGACCCCTCAAAGATTTCTATTCTGTGCAATTAAGTCCCCTGCTATTTACAGATTTGCCTCCAGGTCTTTAGTTCATTTCAATTAAGTCCCATAGTTTACAATTTGCCCCATATTTGCATGAATTTGCTGTTGTCCCTCCAATTTACTTTAATTTTTGCATTTCTGTCCCCTTTAGACTTATGTGATTTTAATTTTGCCCCTTTAGTTTTATAAAAATTTGTTTGTAGTCCCCTTGGTTGCCAGAATTTACATTTCATCCCCATTTGTCAATATTCTCTTATTTTATGATTTATTTCTTTATATTGTGGTACCTTGACTTGTTTGTTTATCTTTTTAAGTTTTTGTACTGGGTCTTCCAAAGAAGTATCCCGACTTCTTCTTATTTTTCTTTATGTGCTCCAATATGCTCCAATGTGATTTTATGCATTATTATTTGTTTATCTTGTATTTTTTATTTTACATACATTTTGCGTATTTACGTATTTGATTTAGTTAATTTTGAATTTTTATTATTTCGAAAAATATAATATCTTGTATTTAGCTAGTCAATGTAATAGTTAAGTTATTCTTTCTCATATTTTAGCAAAAATTATCTAATTAGATAGAAAGTGTAATAGATAGGGCATTTTTTATTTTTCCCCTTAAAAATTGTAATTAAACCCCCCGGTGTAATAGTTAGGGTTTATTTGCTTTTGCGTGCTTACGTGCTTATTTGTTTTACCGTTTTCATTAGGATTTTTGCATCTAGAATATTATGCTTATGTGTTATGTGCTCCTATGTGATCTTATATGCTTTTATATGTCTCATTTACTTTTAATTCATGCTTTAATATTTAATTCATGACTTATGATATTCCGTCATCACACTAGTCCAACGCTAGTTGTGGCTTCTTTCTTTCCCGCTAGTCCAATGCTAGTGGGACTTTTTAGAACGGGCTAGTCCAACGCTAGACCCTTAGGACATTTTAGTGTTAGGTACATTCGTATGCATTCCTCATCTCATTTCACACACTCTTAGTTTTCTTTTCATTCGGTATGATTTTATTATTACTATTATTATTATTATTATCCTTATTATTATTTTGACACATTTTTTAAAAATACATGACATCTAGGTTGCACTTCACTTAGAAATTAGGACATTTGTGTGATTCGACTAGAAATAGTCATCTACTCACGTGGGAAGTTGTGGCGTACAGGCCGTTCCCCCCTCCGTGAGTAGAAACATTCAGTCACGAGATATTAGTCCCCCGTACCCGTCATGTTGCATCCCCACTTCCTTCAATCACTTATTATCTATATTACTATTTTGCTTTTCTTTTTGCATTTCATTTTTGCATTCACACTCGTGACTCCCTCAATGTCTCGATTCGGGTTTCGCAATTAATGCGATAATCTCGATCAAGCCCCGACGGTACATTTCAACCCTCCCGATATTCATATTTAGACTTAGGATTTGCATTCATGTAGATACATCCCAAAACGCGATAGAATCTAGGGTTAATTTATGAAAATTTGATTGAACCTCGCAACTAGCCTCAGCTAGGTTGAAAGGGTGCCTTAGGCGCAAGCCTTTGCCTTCCCTTTCTTCAAATGTGACTCCCGGACCTTTTTCTCGGTTTTTTTTCGTAGACCGGAGTCGGAAAAAGGTTTTAATTGATTTTTTTTAAATTTTCATTTTAGTTAAACGATTTTTCAGGTGACTTGGTACACCCTAACTCAGTACCAAGTGGCGACTCCATTTTCTAAAATAAAACCCTTTTTTAAAATTATTTGGCCAAATCTGTCGCACTTTTAGTTCCGGCCTTGTTTTCTTTCAAAATATCATTTTTCTTAAAATACACTTTTTCAATAAAAAAATCGATTTTTCACACACGCGCACAATTTTTCCCAAAGACTTTCTTTTTTCAAAAGGGTCATTAGACTAGACCGTCTTTTCGGGACGCGACAGCAACGACCCCACCTTTCCCTTTCCTTCACGATTTTTCGGATGTGACAGGCAGCGACCCCACTAGCTCCCTTTGCCAACGATTTTTTTAGGGCGCGGCAGGATTTTGGCGACTCCACTAGGGATCACTAGTGAGTCCGAGCACTAGGCTTAATCACCTTTTCCTTATTTAACCCTTCTATTCCATCGCGTTTGGATGTTAGGATTGCATTTTTTCTTTCCGAAGTTTTTAGGTTTTTTCTTTTGCATTTCACACACTTCCCGTTTCTCGGTTACTTATGTGATGTATGTATGATTTATTTACTTATTATTGCTTTATTCGACCGCACTTGCATTTGGGAGGGGGTCAGTCACCCTTAGAGCCCACGCTTTGTCATTCCCTCCTCTCATAAGGAGCACTTCATACATGCATTCGATGTTTTTTACCCTTTTTCTCTTTTTGGTGGTTGCCACCCACCCATCCCTTTAGGACTAGAACCAATCTGCCTAGACATGCGGCCATCGCATTCGTGCATGTTGCAGTGTCTAGGGGATCACTTGAACCACCGACCGAGGCCCTTGGAATTGACAGATTTGTTACTTTTGGGTCCCTAAGTCTGAAGGTTCGGGAGCCTTAAACCGTATCGTAGGCTTGATCCACTTGGATATGTGATCGGGGCACGATGTGCACATGACCATGTCTAGGAGATCACCCAAACTCTCGGCTTGAGTTCACAAGTCTAGAGATTTGGGCTTTAAAATAGATCCGCTCGAACACGTGGCCGGAGCACAATGTGCACGTAGCAGTGTTCGGGGGATCGTTCGAGCCACCGACCAAGGGCTTTGGGATTGATGACCCTTACCCTTAGGTCTAAAGGCTTGGGAACCGACAGCCTAATTGAGTCTAGATGCATTAGTGAGCCCAACCTCATGCATCCATATAGGATAACCTAGGGTAGAGTCAGCCTTACCCTATTAGGCACACCAGGCACGAGAGGAGGGAACCAACCTCCTTTATCTTTCTTGTTGTGCCATTTATTTTTATCTATGTGTATTATTTATTTTTGCCAATATGTTATGTGTTATTTGTTGAATAAACTAACACAATTTCTTTCCTATTATTGCTCGCATTCACAATCATAGAATAAAGAGCCTTGGCATGGTGCTCTCGTAGGAAGCCGACCCTCTTTTGGCACGTTTAAATTTTATTTTGATAATTAATTTTTTTGAGAAAGATGGAAATGGAATTTCATAATTTTTTGCAAATTACATTTTGTTATAAATATCCAAGGGATAACTCATTGTGAATTTCTTAAAAATCCTGAAAATTTGATTTTTCGTCTTGTATATTCTTCAATAAAAATTGTAGTTTTTAAATCCTCAGTTTTTAAATCCTTTTCAATAATTACTTATTCTTGTTGTATTTGGCATTTTTATCCGAACCAAATTTTCTTAGAGTCAATAAATGCACTTAAGTAGTCTAATTTTTGCACAGTTTGCATTTATCCTTTTTATAAAGAAATTAATGTGTCATTTTTGCCGTATCCCCCGCTCTCCCATCCCATATTACACAAAAAATGATTTTTAGCATATATTTCATTTGACTTTAATAAATTGACATTTTGACTTGTATATTTCTAGATAAAGTTATGATTTTTATTTTCTTTCAATGTTGTGTCCTGTAGTCTTATAGTGTCCTGTAGTCTTATAGAAGCTCAATTTTTAAAGCAAATAAATTTGAATTTAATAATCTTTTGTACAATTCATGTTCCATTTTTCTCAAAGAAATTCTGCAACATTTTCAAATCTTGCATTTTTGCATATTTTAACTTGCTTCAATAAACTGGCATCATGCATAAACCTTAGAGGGAATGCCATTTCGGGAATCCCATGATACGAAAGCCGTCCTTTTGTCTTGGGTACGTAACCCTAAAAGACATGCACATTTATATTTTCAGTAAATCCTGGCGGGTGAGACCCTAGGTAAGGTAATACGAGTAAAATGGAGGCATCTCTTCTTGGCGGATCTAGCCCGTCTACGATTAAAAAGGAAGGTCTCACCCTACAGGATTGCATTTCATGCTAGGCCTACCCTTGGCATAATAAGTGCTCCCCTAGGACATGCATCCGTTTTTATTTTTATTTATACTAATTTTGATTTTTTCATTTTTACAGGTCCTCTAACGGAGGCGATAAAATAAGAAAGACATCTGATACATATTTGGTCTTAGGTTCAAGTATTTTTAAATTATGGTCTAATTCCAAATAAATCGTTACATGCTCGAGACCCATAAAGACATAAAAAACCTGAGTGCTCTTTTAAATTATTCGAAGGATCATGGAGGATCAATTTTTTTAGAATTGATAGTACCTAGAACCTAGATAGATGAGTTTGGTTAGGGTAAGCAATGTGATAAATAAAATTGTATTTCTTAGCTAGACAGTTGTTCATTATTAGATGTAATAAGAATAGCAATAATTTGGATGCTAATAAATTGCACTCCTGCTGTAAATTTAAGATTGCCTTGTGTCCAAAATTTTTCTCAGATGAAGTGTTAAATAAGTGGCTTTCTCAAATTTGTTTATGACATTTGATTTTCCCTTCATTTTTTGTATTTATTTTTTGGAAAATAATTTGTTTCAAATCTTTTTGTTATATTGAGCAAATAATTATTTGATGAGATCTCAAAATAAATCACATTTTTCTCAAAACCTAATGTTAGGTTTATGTAATTATAAAGTTTTCTCTTTTGATGAATTAATTCACAAAAAAAAATAGTATATTTTTTATGATGAAAATAAATGCTTATGGCCTTTGGATGTCATCTTGTTTGAAACAAATGATTGTTACTTTGATATCTCTTCGGATTCCAAAATAACACAAGCTATTAATGAGGAGCTAAAATGACGCCGAAAAGGAATTTGGACTTTGTGTTAAAGATTCTGAATGGTACGAAAGGAAAATCCAAGCTTAACTTGGAGGAGGTAGAAACTATGAACATTGACACCAAGACATCGGTCAGAGAGTTAAGTCAAAATGCATTTTTGCTCTGAAAATCTACAAAATGTCAAGCCAAGTTCAGATGAATGATGGAAAATTCAAGCACAACAAAAGGAATAAACTTGGAGGGGATGCAACTTCAAACAATTCATAAGGGGAGTTATTGTTTCATGTCCACAATTTCACATTCACCATTGGAATGTGTGAGGTGAACATAGGGGATGTCACACGCTTGTGAATTATGGCTTGCAATCTTGATGTTTGTCTAATTCCCCTACTAGTTGAAATTACTTTATGTAATTTGACAAATGCTTTCTTTGAGTACTAAGAAATAATTATTATGTGGTTTGGAGTTTTGTTCTTATAGAAAGTATATCTTGTAAAGTGGTTGGAATTATGTCTAAATTTTGTGATTTGATAAAAATTTCTCTTCTTTACTTGATTTCACATATTAAATGATGATTATTATCAATTGGTGCAAGCATGTGGTCTGTGATGTAAAATCTATTAGGAGGGATTTTTATACTGCCAAAAACAAACAAAAAAACAAAACAAAAACAAAAAAAAGAAGGAAAAGGAAAAGAAAAAGAAAGAAGAAAAGGAAAGAATTAATGCAGTTTTTCTACTCCAATTGTTCTCGCGCTTAGTAACCGGGAGTCTTCATCTAAAAATGTTGACTCTCGCGTCAAACGGTACTTGAACTATGAGTAATGCATTGCAAATTTGAGTTAGTAAATTGTTGAGTAACCAGGGATCTTCATCCAACCATGTCGATTCTTGCGTAAAAAGGCAGTTTTACTTCTCGAATACAATTCTGCTATTGGCTTAAGATTGAGATGTTGAGTAACTGGGAACCTTCATGACCAATGTCGGTTTTCGCATCAAAAAACACTCTCGTATTTTTTAGTGATTAGTTCACTAGAATAAAAATTCCCTCATGTGAAAAAACGAGCAAAATTGATCATAGACATGCGAGGTGTTTTGATTGATCATATGATTCGTTTACTTATGAAATTCAGTAAAGCGAAGAAATTAGCTTGAACTTGCTTAATTGTGATATAATTCCTTCCTCTTTGCTTGATATTATTAGTATTAAAGACAAGACGATAAATCGCATAATGGTTGTTTACTAGGTCTTGAGGAATACATTTTAGAATGTACATGTGTGATTTCAATGCTTGAATCACTAGTTGAGCTCACATTTTTCAAATGGTTGAGAATAAACAATGATTCAAGTGTGGGGGAATTGACAAGTGTCAAAATGATGCATTCTAGCACTTGGGCATATGATGTTAATATATCTATCCCAAATTGTCAGGGGAGGATTGCC
The DNA here is from genome assembly GCA_024721245.1 of Mitragyna speciosa. NCBI lineage: Eukaryota > Viridiplantae > Streptophyta > Magnoliopsida > Gentianales > Rubiaceae > Mitragyna > Mitragyna speciosa. Next base: position 3,947,541 of record CM045565.1, read on the forward strand.
TTACTGATGCCAAATATTCTTCGAGCACTAGTCTGTTTTAATGGAAAAAAAAATATCATCTCTATTTTGGACATTGTCGTTCATTTCATTTCTTCCCCTGAAGTCAATAATTCAAATGGATCCTATAGTTAGAAGAATGTGACAGTTGAAGGCTCATGGATAAGAAAACCAAAATGCCGACATGGGATTCATTGGAAAGTTGATGATGACAATTGACTGAGGTTTCTTGTTTGTATTGGTCATTTCGTGGCAATATCAGAATTAAAGTAGGAACAACATCCGAATATCAAAAGGCATCTTTTAAGCCATCATTTCATAATCAAATTTTAAAAAAAATTTTGTTTCATTTAATTTTTGTGTGTTCGTGTGGTTTATTGTACATAATTTCTTTTACATTATTGCGTGTGAAGCATTTTCTAACCAATTCATGTTTTAAAAATTTTGACATTTTCTTTGTTTGAATTTGAAATAAAGTCAAAGGCAATCCTAAATTTATCAGAAGTCAGAGTCATACATGGATGGAAAGATTATTTGGGAGATTTGATCTCAATTGTGAACTAGAATGCATTAAATTTGAGACTCTGCAAAAAGTGCAGAAAAGGGCTATGTTAGATGTTTAAGGTGGCAATGCTCTTGTTTATATGTGCCAGAGACCGTCATGTGGTGGCATCACTGCTATTATTGCTGGTGTTTTTTTCTTTTTGTAGGTGTGATCACATTTTCTTCAATTGGTGCCTTTGTCAGAAACAAAAACTGGGGCAAATTTTTTGAGAAATTTTGATTTCAAAAATTGATTTTGATGCTTTATGCTTGAATACATTTTGGAAGGGATTGATTTCAAATTTACACTGGGGCAAATTTTAAGGGATTCATTTCAAATGGAATTCAGTTGATTTATTTAGTGCATATTTTTAGAAGGATTGATTTCAAATAAATTTTGATGCTTTGAACAAGGCTAAGGTTTGAAAGGGATGATTTCAAATTGATTTGAATGTCATATACTGGGGAAAATTTTTTGATGAAAAATTTGGATTTCGAAAGGGATCTTGAGGCTTTATGCCTTAGATAAAATTATAGAAAGACGGATTTACACTGGGGCGATTGTTTGGAAGGATTGATTTCAAAAGGGATTTTGATGCCTTATAACATGCCAAATTTTGATTGGAATATCTCAACTTGGTTTGACTATCGAGGTAAATTTTGAAAAAATTGATTTTTGACATTGATTGAACACTGAGAAATGAGGATTCATACATGATGCAAATGCAGACACTGGGGCAAAAAAAAATTTTGTTTTGTAAATTGCTTTCAAGGTTTTTAATCTTTTTTCACGAATTTGTCTAGCAAATTAGATGTTTTCACATTGGGCTACTTTTCGACATTTAAAAATAAAAAAAAAATTTTTTAGACTACTTTCAACATTTTAATCTTTTTCACAAAATTTGTCCAGCAAACTAGACGTTTTCACATTTCTTTGTATACTACTTTCAACATTTTTGAGCTTTGTCATGGTTTTTTGTCCAGCAAACTGGACCTTTTCACATTTGCTTTGTGGGCTGCAAAAAAAAAAAAAAAACCCTTCTTCATGCATGTCCAGCAAACAGGATTTTCACTTTTATTTTTCAAGTTTGGCAAACCAAACTTTGCATTGCATCTCACCCCAGAAAACTAGGTACATGTCCAGCAAACTGGACCTTCACGTCTATTTTTCAAGTTTGGCAAACCAAACTTTGCATTGCATTTCACCCCAGCAAACTAGATGCATGTCCAGCAAACTGGACCTTCACGTTTACTTTTCAAGTTTGGCAAACCAAACTTTGCATTGCATTTCACCCCAGAAAACTGGGTGCATGTCCAGCAAACTGGACCTTCACGTTTATTTTCAAGTTTGGCAAACCAAATTTTGCATTGCATCTCACCCCAGCAAATTGGGTGCATGTCCAGCAAACTGGACTTTTACATTTATTTTTCAAGTTTGGCAAACCAAACTTTGCATTGCAACTCATTCCAGCAAACTGGATGTTTTTTTATTTTCTTTGCATTTCATCAATTCTAGCAAACTAGGATCACACATCTCTCCAGCAAACTGGTGTTAGTGTATGCCCCAAAACCAAGATGGTTTAAGGTGTTTTATATGTTATATTTATCCATGTGGTATTTTTCTTTATCGTCTATACTTGTATTTCCATGTTACTTGTTTGATTGATAAAGTCCTTAGAATATTGACTGTGTATTAGAGATTGTAAGGGTTACAATTATGAGACTCTAATGCATAAAGTCATATTCTTAAATATCCCTAGTCGTAGTATTAATGAGATTGGACATCATTAATACGGATAGATTAGCACATACTTTGCCTCTACTTATGGTAAGTAGTAGTTGATCTCATTGACTATGGTGTGCGTGACACTTAAGCTGGTATGTGGATACTTGTTTGAGAACAAGTTCATTGGATTGATCCACCAAGAGTTTCAACTATAGTGCCAATAGTTGAACTCTTAATGGCAATGGTGTAAGTGATCCTTTGATTTGAAATTACCATAGTATCTTGAGTGTGAATTACTATACTTTGACTCTATTCCTCGGTGCCCGTAAAAGGGTAGCTCATAGGTTAGAGATTGGGTATAGTTTGAAGCATGGAAAGATAGTGAATAATCAATATAGGATTTAGCACTCCTTAATAGGAGAGCATATCCCTTAATGGCCACTTGTTGGAAATATTAATTAATAAATCTTCTGCAGAAGTGATAGTATAACTTGGAAGTAGTTTCAAGGTTATACATCATGGAGAGTTATATTTCTGGAACAAGAAAATGTAAATTAGTCATTTAAAAGTATGCACTATACTTTTAGACTAATTGGGATATAGTGTGGTGAAAGGATATTAATTACACGGTAACATTGTCATTGAAGGGTATGGTCTACCATATGACTTTCCTATTCATTTGGGTGGTCATGATGCATTGCTAGACGCCACTCATGATCTATAAGTATGAATTGATTAATTAGTGAATTAATGATAAATTAAAAGTGTTTAATTTATCTAACTCAATTAATGAGTTATAATTTATACTTATTACCAACGTGAATGGAACCTAATGGGTCACACACATAAAGAACAAAATCTTTGGGTTAAAATGTAATTAAGATAAGTATAAGATACTTATGGAGTTAATTTATGAGATAAATTAACTTAAAGGACATATTTATAAATATTCTAAATCTTGCAGGAAATTAGTTTCCTAAAAGAAATAAAGTAACTAATTGGTTTCCTTATGGAATAAATTTCCTAAAGGAGAAGGATTAGCTTAAAATAAGTTGCCTAAACCTTCTTGGTTTCCAATTAGCTTTATTTCCTAAAAGACTAAATTACTTCCTCTATAAATAGGTTCATGCTTTGACTCTTGAATTATTATTACAGCACAAAAGAAAACTAGTGAGAGAAAAATTTAAAAAGAGACACGCCTCTTTCTCTCTCTAGGCGTCTCTCTTTCTCTCTCTCCTAAGGGTTAGGTTTTTCTTCTTCTTGTGTTCTTAATAATTCAAGGGAGCTAGCACTCAAAAGTCAAAGCAAGCAAGCCTACAAGGTTCTCAAAGAAGTTGTTCGTGTGGATGTCGTTAGAGGCTCTACGCTTGGAGGGCTTTTCGTGGTAGATCTAACATCTTCTTTGAAGGATCTTTGCCTAGAAGCATAGAAATCTTCTGTGCTTAAGGAAATCTTCATGCAAACCCCCTTGTTAATCATATAGATATGTCAAAGAGATCCATAGTTAAGGTAATAAATTTTTATTTTTCCGCTGCGTTACCTATGCTATTACCTTACAGTGGTATCAGAGCCTTCTTTGATTATATCTATATGATTTGTGTTTATTTAATTGTCACAAATATGGATGGTTTGTTCTTGATGAAATTTGTCTCAGAAGCATTATAGGAAAATCAAGAGTTTGATTTTTAAGAAAAGTTCTTGATTGTTTAAAAGGTGTTTTAAATAATTAAGATAAGTTCTTAAGGTTGTTTTTATGGTTTCTAAATTATTTTTTACATGCTAAAAGGGTTTTAACATGTTTTGATTCAAAAGAGTTTTGAAAAATGCCAAAGAATTTCAAAGATCGTATTTTCTGGATACAAACCGCGCGAAAATTCGCGCGCGTTTTGACCCGCGGTCAAAATCCCGTAACTTCTGTCCACAAACCGCAGATGAAACCGCGCACGGTTTGTCGCGCGGGTTACAAACCGCGGATGAACCCGCGCACGTTTTGTCGCGCGGTTTGTAGGCAGAAACCTAGCGGGATTTTTTCTATTTTTTGAAAGAACGCGAATTTTGATAATTCTCAAATAAAACATTTTCCAATTTTAATTGTTAAGATTTGGAAAGTTAAAATTTGGAAACCTATACCTTCTATAACTATATTTTTGAGACAAATAAATTTTAAGAGCATTAATCTAATTTATTTAGACCATATGATTTATGATTAGAATTAAATAAATTAATTTATTTAATTGTTAAATAGTATGATGGCATGGTGGATGATTATGGACTAGACCAATGCGATTGAATGGTTATTACTTCTTTTATGGTTGGCTTGTATTGGTTTTATAAATAGGGCCTGCGTGTCCTTCCCTCTCTATTTTCTGATGTAATTCTCTTCTCATCTAAACTCCCCTCGAATGTAACTCGAGGTTTCTTAATCAATACTTGTATTGTACAAAGTACAGGTTAGGAATAGGTTTATTTAAATTGTTTAGACTAGAATTACATATGTAATGTATAAGAAGATGGAGGTGGTACCAAGGAGCAACCAAGGAGGCACATCAAGGAGTTGAAACATCCCCTAGGAATTTTAACCAAATATTTTCTTCAAGGCTCGAAGAAAATATTATTAGTTAAAGTCCATAATCATCCACGTTTATTATGCTTTTATTTTATATGATTGATATATTTTAATTGCATAATATGATGACACATTAATATTTAAACTAAAATCCCTCAATATCAAATATTAGGTCATCTACTTAAGTTGCCTTCCATTATTATAACAAAAACGAAGAGTTCCTATTAAGGTTGACACGTTGGCCTCCGTCAAGGTCACCTTACTCGGAATATGTTTTTGTTATGAGATATGATCTCTGAATAATGGGTTTGACTTAACAAAAATTACATAACGAGTTTGGCCTCTGTCAATGTTATGATATTTTTGAGGCAATGTTGGGTAATACATAAGATGTAAATTTCAAAGAGTTGATACCCAACTATCTAGGAGTCACAAGAGTTATGATTGATAAATAGTTATCTACCTAATCTAATTTATTTTTGAGGCATTGGCCTCCATCAAACCCAAAGCTAATTAGATGGGATCCTAGCCCAATAGAAATCTCCAACGGATTTCTGAATCAATATTGAGGGTTATTGATTTGAAGTAAAATAGTGGGAGCAAACCAAATAAATTCACGAATCCACATTTTTGGTTTGCATATAACATAAAAAAAATACTTATTTTCTGTCTTTACTTTTTGTAGAATGTCTAACGTGAATTTGCGACCGATTCTTGACAACAAACTCAATGAAACCAACTTTGAGGACTGGAATATCAATTTGAGAATTGTTCTCAAACATGAAAAAATTAAGTATGTTCTCGATAAACCCATGCCCCCTCCTCCACCCACTACTGCATCACAAGAGGACATAGATGCATATGAGATGCACAAAGCCGACAATGATGCTGCAACATGTATCATGTTAGCTGCTATATCCCCTGCATTGCAAAAGCAACATCTTAAGATGGATGCTCCGTCCATGATTGTGCACTTAAAAGAAATGTTCGATGCACAAGCTAGGACTGAGAGGTATGAGACCTCAAGGGAGCTTTATCAATGCAAGATGGCAGAGGGATCTTCAGTGACTACCCATGTACTGAAGATGATTGGGCTAATTGAAAAATTAGCTGATCTGGGACACGTTTCTGACAATGAGTTAAGTATTGACTTAATTCTTCAGTCCCTCCCTAAGAGCTATTCACAATTCATCCTGCACTTCAACATGCGAAAAGTTGAGTGCACGTTGACTGAATTGATGAACATGCTCAAGACTGCTGAGCCTAATCTTAAGAAAGAGAAGGGCACCGTTATGCTTGTCTCGGGCTCCAAGAAAAAGAAGCCAATTCTGGGCTTAAGAAGTCCAAGAAGAAGAGAACCAAGCCTAAGGGTGGGGTTAAAAAGGACAAACCCAAATGCACATGCTTCCATTGCGGATAAGATGGGCATTGGAAGAGGAATTGCAAGGCCTACCTTGACTCTCTAAAGTCAAAGAAGCTTGGTGAAGCTTCAACCTCTGATATGTTTATGATTGAGATTAATTTGTCTACTAACCAAGACTCATGGGTATTAGATATCGGATCTGGATCTCATATTTGTAATAATATGTAGGGTCTTAAAGATAGTAGATTCCTGGCAAAGGGAGAGGTCGAGCTACGCGTAGGGAATGGAGCAAGAGTTGCTGCATTAGCAGTAGGAACCTATGTACTCTCTTTGCCCACTGGGCTTATTTTAGAATTGAGAAACTGTTATTTTGTTCCCGTACTTACAAAGAACATCATTTCTATCTCATTGTTAGATTTGGATGGTTTTACCATCATTCAAAGGAATAAAAGTTGTTCTTTTTCACGTGATGGTATTACTTATGGTACTGGTACATTAATTAATGGTTTATATATTCTAGATGAACAAAAGTCCATTCTCAACATAAACACCAAGAAACAAAAATTAGATATTGTTAACCAAACATACCTTTGGCATTGTAGACTTGGTCATGTAAATGAGAAACGCATATCCAAGTTACATAAAAATGGATACTTGGACTCATTTGATTATGAATCATTTGGGACATGCGAATCTTGTTTACTTGGTAAGATGACCAAGACACCTTTTTCTGGAAAGGGTGAACGTACTAGTGATCTTCTTGGGCTTATACATACTGATGTTTGTGGCCCAATGTCGATCCATGCTAGAGGTGGTTTCTCCTACTTCATTACTTTCACGGATGACCATTTTAGATATAGTTATGTGTTTCTAATAAAGCACAAATCTGAGGCCTTTGAAAAGTTTAAAATCTTTAAAGCTGAAGTTGAGAAACAACTTGGCAAGAGTATCAAAACACTTAGATCTGATCGAGGTGGAGAATACCTAAGTCAAGAGTTCCAACAATATCTAGAGGAAAATAGGATTATTCCTCAATGGATTCCTCCATACACGCCACAACTAAATGGTGTGTCTGAAAGGAGAAATCGTACTTTATTAGATATGGTACGTTCAATGATGGGCCATGCATCAATTCCTAGTTCGTTTTGGGGATATGCCTTAGATTCCGCCTCCTATATACTCAACCGTGTTCCATCAAAATCTGTTGATACCACACCTTATGAGATTTGGTATGGTAAGAAATCAAATCTTAATCATTTAAAGATTTGGGGATGTTCTGCTTATGTGAAGCGGAACATGTCAGACAAGCTAGAGGCTAAGTCTGACAAATGCTTGTTTGTGGGGTATCCTAGAGAGAGTCGTGGATACTACTTCTACAATCCTCTTGAGCAAAAGGTGTTTGTTTCAAGACATGCTACTTTTCTAGAAAAATTGTTTATTCTTGAAAGAAGTAGTGGGAGCAAAATAGAACTTGAAGAAATTCAAGAACCACAAAGTAGTCAACAGTTGGAACAAGAGCTTATGCCACATGTTGATGAGGCGCAGTCGGAAGCTCAAGTTACACAAGAATTTCGAAAATCTAGTAGAACACGTTATCCTCCTGAGAGATATGGATTTCTCATTAGCGAGAGCAATGATGTGTTGGTCATAGATGATGATGACCCTACTAGCTACGAAGAAGTTATGTCTAATGTAGACTCTTTGAAATGGCTCGAAGCCATGAAATCCGAAATGGATTACATATACGAGAACAAGGTATGGACCTTGGTCGAGCCACCTGAAGGAATAAAACCCATAGGGTGCAAGTGGGTTTTTAAAAGAAAGACTGACATGGATGGTAATATTGTTACCTATAAAGTAAGGTTAGTGACAAAAGGTTATAAACAAAGACAAGGAATTGACTTTGAAGAAACTTTTTCGCCGGTAGCTATGCTTAAATCTATAAGGATTTTGCTTGCCATAACTGCTTATTATGACTATGAGATTTGGCAAATGGATGTCAAGACTGTATTCCTTAACGGGAATTTGCAAGAGGATGTGTACATGACACAATCTGAGGGTTTTGACTCCATTGAGAGTCATAAGGTATGCAAGTTACAAAAATCTATTTATGGACTCAAGCAAGCTTCAAGGAGTTGGAACATTCGTTTTGATGAGACAATCAAAGAGTTTGGTTTTCTTAAGAATGAAGACGAGCCTTGTGTATACAAGAAAGTGAGTGGGAGCGCTGTCGTTTTCTTAATACTTTATGCGGATGACATATTGTTGATGGGAAACGACATACTTTCACTACAAACCGTAAAGGTATGGCTGTCCAAGAGTTTCTCCATGAAAGATTTAGGAGAGGCAACCTATATTTTGGGAATTAGGATCTATAGAGATAGATCCAAGAGGTTGCTTGGTCTCAATCAATCGACATACATAGACAAGATGCTAAAGAGGTTTAGCATGGAGCAATCGAAAAAAGGGTACTTACCTATGAGACATGGGATTACTCTTTCGAGAGACATGTGTCCTAAGACACCTGTCGAGATTGATAGCATGCAAAAGGTTCCTTATGCCTCGGCAATAGGATCCATTATGTATGCTATGCTATGTACGAGACCCGACGTCTCCTATACTTTAAGTGTTACGAGCAGATTCCAAGCTAACCCTGGTGAGGGTCACTGGGTAGCTGTCAAGAATATTCTTAAGTACTTGAGAAGAACTAAAGAATTATTCTTGGTTTATGGAGGACACACTTTAGAAGTGTGTGGTTTCACTGATGCTAGTTTTCAGTCAGACAAGGATGATAGTAAGTCGCAATCTGGATTTATATTCACGTTAAATGGTAGTGTTGTGAGCTAGAAGAGTTCGAAGTAAGAAACTACCGCTGATTCTACAACTGAAGCCGAGTACATTACTGCTTCCGAAGCTGCAAAAGAGGCTGTTTGGATCAAGAAGTTCGTCACCGAGCTAGGAGTGGTTCCTTCCATTGTTGATCGTATACCTTTGTATTGTGACAACAATGGTGCCATAACCCAAGCAAAGGAACCTAGGTCTCATCAACGATCCAAACACGTACTTAGGCGCTACCATCTTATTAGAGAAATAGTTGGTAGGAATGATGTAAAGATAAAAAAGGTTCCCACTGATGACAATATAGCTGATCATCTCACTAAGGCCTTGTCCCAGAAAAAGCATGATGCTCATGTAAATGCTTTTGGCCTAAAACAAATGAGTGATTGGTTTTAGTGCAAATGGGAGTTTGTTAGTGTATGCCCTAAAACCAAGATGGTTTAAGGTGTTTTATATATTATATTTATCCATGTGGTATTTTTCTTTATCATCTATACTTGTATTTCCATGTTACTTGTTTGATTGATAAAGTTCTTAGAATATTGACTGTGTATTAGAGATTGTAAGGGTTACAATTATGAGACTCTAATGCATAAAGTCATATTTTTAAATATCCCTAGTCGTAGTATTAATGAGATTGGACATCATTAATACGGATAGACTAGCACATACTTTGCCTCTACTTATGGTAAGTAGTAGTTGATCTCATTGACTATGGTGTGCGTGACACTTAAGCTGGTATGTGGATGCTTGTTTGAGAACAAGTTCATTGGATTGATCCGCCAAGAGTTTCAACTATAGTGCCAATAGTTGAACTCTTAATGGCAATGGTGTAAGTGATCCTTTGACTTGAGATTATCATAGTATCTTGAGTGTGGATTACTATACTTTGACTCTATTCCTCGGTGCCCGTAAAAGGGTAGCTTATAGGTTAGAGATTGGGTATAGTTTGAAGCATGGAAAGATAGTGAGTAATCAATATAGGATTCACCACTCCTTAATAGGAGAGTATATTCCTTAATGGCCACTTGTTGGAAATATTAACTCATAAATCTTCTACAGAAGTGATAGTATACCTTGGAATGTAGTTTCAAGGTTATACATCATGGAGAGTTATATTTCTGGAACAAGAAAATGTAAATTAGTCATTTAAAAGTATGCACTATACTTTTAGACTAATTGGGATATAGTGTGGTGAAAGGATATTAATTACACGGTAACATTGTCATTGAAGGGTATGGTCTACCATATGACTTTCCTATTCACTTGGGTGGTCATGATGCATTGCTAGACGCCACTCATGATCTATAAGTATGAATTGATTAATTAGTGAATTAATGATAAATTAAAAGTGTTTAATTTATCTAGCTCAATTAATGAGTTATAATTTATACTTATTACCAACGTGAATGGAACCTAATGGGTCACACACATAAAGAACAAAATCTTTGGGTTAAAATGTAATTAAGATAAGTATGAGATACTTATGGGGTTAATTTATGAGATAAATTAACTTAAAGGACTTATTTATAAATATTCTAAGTCTTGCAGGAAATTAATTACCTAAAAGAAATAAAGTAACTAATTGGTTTCCTTATGGAATAGATTTCCTAAAGGAGAAGGATTAGCTTAAAGTAAGTTGCCTAAACCTTCTTGGTTTCCAATTAGCTTTATTTCCTAAAAGACTAAATTACTTCCTCTATAAATAGGTTCATGCTTTGACTCTTAAATTATTATTGCAGCATAAAAGAAAACTAGTGAGAGAAAAATTTAAAAAGAGACACGCCTCTTTCTCTCTCTAGGCGTCTCTCTTTCTCTCTCTCCTAAGGGTTAGGTTTTTCTTCTTCTTGTGTTCTTAATAATTCAAGGGAGCTAGCACTCAAAAGTCAAAGCAAGCAAGCCTACAAGGTTCCCAAAGAAGTTGTTCGTGTGGATATCGTTAGAGGCTCTACGCTTGGAGGGCTTTTCGTGGTAAATCTAACATCTTCTTCGAAAGATCTTTGCCTAGAAGCATAGAAATCTTCTGTGCTTAAGGTAATCTTCATGCAAACCCCCTTGTTAATCATATAGATATGTCAAAGAGATCCATGGTTAAGGTAATAAATTTTTATTTTTCCGCTACGTTACCTATGCTATTACCTTACAACTGGAAATTTACATTTTTACTTTATTTTTATTTTTTTATTTTTATTACTATTTTTTTTTTCAAAGTCGAGCAGCCCCAAATTTTTGCTTTCATTGTTGGAACTACGTTTGACCTGATTCCCTTCACCGGGATACGTAGGCAGCTCTTTGAGAGCTCAGTCACATGTTTTATGATTCATCTGTCCATTGATTTATGTCTCAGCACATTTTCATACTATGCATGCTTAGATATTTGAGTTTACATTCTATTCTGTTTAAGCATTTTTAGGTGAGTCAAAATTTGGTGTTGTCTACGTCTTTGTCTGAAATCTCTACGAGATTCCCGACAAAGAGGGGCAAACTGTAGACACCAAATTTTGACACACCATTTATTTTCAAACACTAGGGGGTTATGTTTGCATTTTTTGTTACAAATTTTAATTTTTAATTTTTCAAATAATTTGGGGGGCAAAATAGTAATTTTATCTGTAAATATTTTTCTATCAACTTCTGGGGGTTTTAAATTCATATTTTTACTTTTATGTGAATTTTTTAATTTCTTATGATTTTTTTGGATTTAATTGGTATTTTTTTTATTTTTGTACCAGCTAGGGGCAAAACCGTCATTTTACAATTTAAATTCATTTTTCACCAAATTTTTGAGTCAAAAATGTATTTTTCAGTATTTTAAGATTATTTTTAATTTTTGGTAATTTTTCGATGTCAATAGCTATTTTTCTGCGAATTTTCATTGCCCAAGGGCAAAATCGTCATTTTACAGTTTAAATTCATTTTTTGTCAAATTTTGAGTCGTAAATGCATTTTTTGAGTGTTTTGAGCTTACTCTTATTTTTTGGTAATTTTTTGATGATAATAGCTATTTTTTTGTGTATTTTCATTGTCTAGGGGCAAAATCGTCATTGACACCCCGAACGCATTTCTGTCAGATTTAAGCTCTAGTTTTTATTTTTGAAATTTACTGTAAATTATTTTAAAATTTAGGGATCGCTGTCATATTTCTTATATTAATTTTTTAATTTTAGGTTTAAAAATATATATATATTTAATAAAATTAGCAATTTTTAATACCGGTGGCATTCTCGTTATTTTATAGTATTCTTGGCCAACAAGACAAGTAGTCTATAAATACTCTCCCTAATCAGCAAAAAAAAAGGAGAAAAAAAAGAGAAAACCCAAAACACACATTCTTTTTATCCATTAAGGATCAAATCACACACTTTTTCACCAATAAACACACGTTTAAAGCTGCCATTTTTTTATCGCTGTTCATTTTCTTGTTGTTCACTGTGCATCGTCTTCTTCAAAGACCAACTACTGTTCATCTTCAAGCAAATTTCAAAGGTAAAAACCTTTTCTTTTCTTTGGCTCTTGATTCATTTTATTTTCTTCAAATAATACTATAAAAATCTGATTTAATGATAATGAACAAAAACCAAAGTTATATTGTTGAAAGTTTTGATTGAATTTTAGATTCTTTTATCTGGATTTTCTTGCTATTTTTTGCTTTATTCTTGGGTTTGGGTTTGGGTATTTGGAACCGTAAGTTCCATTTTTTTTTCTTTTTTCTTTTCCTCCTTCCAACAGCCTCCAAATCATCCCTCTTCCACCGCCTCATCACCGTATCCCTTCTCATTCTTCCATCACTGTGAAACCATCACTGACCACCCTCAACATTTCTTCAACCACCATCGGACAACCTGCAGCAAATAACCAATACACAATTGCAATTCGCAACCTAATCACAAGCTTCATCTGCCCACCCACAAATCTAATAGCCCCTGCATCACCATAGCTCCTTCCCTGCCAAACCAGTCCCAATAGCTTCACACACACACAAACACACACAGATACACATAGCTTCACACACACATAACAGATTCACCACACACACATAAACACACACAGATACACAGCTTCACACACACAAACACACACAGATACACATAGCTTCACACACACAAAATAGATTCACCACACACAGATACACAGCTCCACGCACACGCCACACACAAAATCATCAATTAGCCTCCTGTTCCATAAACTGCAATTAAACCTGCAAGAAGAAATAGAAACAAACGTAAAAGCAGCTTTTAGCCTTTCTCCCACTACTCTACCATGCCAACGCTACCAACAAAACCCATCGTCCCTTGCCATCTTCAATTGCACCCCTGGTTTCCTCATATACCACAGCAATCACCCCCAATTCAGATTCAAAATCACCAAAACCTACAAAAAAATGCAGCAATCCATCGCCAGAACCTCAACACAACCTCCTAATTCTCCACCTTCACAGCCCAATCACCAAGCCACAACCACCCACAGCACCACTAGTCTCTGCCCACACAAACGCAATCACAACCCTCCTGTCCCTCACTATCGTACCTAACTCCCCTTGGAAAACCCACCTGAACCAGTCCACCATAACCTCCATCGCCACTACCCAATTTTATCAATACCCCCACCACAACTCCTCCACCACCGAAACCAGCAGCTCCAACAATCACCCAAGCCAGCTACCATAAACCTGCAAACCAAAAAACCAATTCCAACAAAATAACAGGATCTGCAAACAATAGTAGTCCTAGACTACTCAAACCCAATCACTTCGCAATCAACACCCATCAAACACAGCTAGCCAAGCAACCACACGCACCGCCCCAACCCACATCACACCTCCTCTCCCCTGCTTCAATCGAGGGAGCAATTTGGAAATTTGCTTCACAGTATTTTTTAGAGGGAAAGAAGAGAGAAAGAAATAGAGGGAGAGTGAGATGGAGAGATGAAAAAGAGAAGAAGAAGAAGAGGATTAGAAGGAGGAAATCAGGGGACCAGAGAGGAGAGATTTGAGAGATAGAGGAGCAACGGAGGGGAGAATCAGAGGACAGAGAGAGAAAGACGAGAGAGAACCGGAGAAAGAGTGAGAGATCGAGGGAGAGAGGAGTGAAGAAGATAGAAAACAGAAACGAAGAAAACAAAGAAAACTAATTAGGGGATTTGGGAATTTTGTGGGTTTATTTTATTTTGTTTTGTTTATTTATCTTTTTTTTTTTTAGTTTAGTAATGATTAATCAGTTTTGTGATTTTGATTTAAATTAGTTTAGTTAATTTAATGGGTTGATTTAGGCTTAATACATGTTGGGTATTTTAAGTTTATGATTATAATAAATTAATTCATTTATTTAGATTTAAGTGTATGTTTTTTGTGGGTATTATTAAAGACCCCTCAAAGATTTCTATTTTGTGCAATTAAGTCGCCTACTATTTACAGATTTGCCTCCAAGTCTTTAGTTCATTTCAATTAAGTCCCATAGTTTACAATTTGCCCCATATTTGCATGAATTTGCTGTTGTCTCTCCAATTTACTTTAATTTTTGCATTTCTGTCCCCTTTAGACTTATGTGATTTTAATTTTGCCCCTTTAGTTTTATAAAATTTTGTTTGTAGTCCCCTTGGTTGCCAGAATATACATTTCATCCCCATTTGTCAATATTCTCTTATTTTATGATTTATTTCTTTATATTGTGGTACCTTGACTTGTTTGTTTATCTTTTTAAGTTTTTGTACTGGGTCTTCCAAAGAAGTATCCCGACTTCTTCTTATTTTTCTTTATGTGCTCCAATATGCTCCAATGTGATTTTATGCATTATTATTTGTTTATCTTGTATTTTTTATTTTACATACCTTTTGCGTATTTACGTATTTGATTTAGTTAATTTTGAATTTTTATTATTTTGAAAATATAATATCTTGTATTTAGCTAGTCAATGTAATAGTTAGGTTATTCTTTCTCATATTTTAGCAAAAATTATGTAATTAGATAGAAAGTGTAATAGATAGGGCATTTTTTATTTTTCCCCTTAAAAATTGTAATTAAACCCCCCGGTGTAATAGTTAGAGTTTATTTGCTTTTGCGTGCTTACGTGCTTATTTGTTTTACCATTTTCATTAGGATTTTTGCATCTAGAATATTATGCTTATGTGTTATGTGCTCCTATGTGATCTTATATGCTTTTATATGTCTCATTTACTTTTAATTCATGCTTTAATATTTAATTCATGACTTATGATATTCCGTCATCACACTAGTCTAACGCTAGTTGTGGCTTCTTTCTTTCCCGCTAGTCCAATGCTAGTGGGACTTTTTAGAACGGGCTAGTCCAACGCTAGACCCTTAGGACATTTTAGTGTTAGGTACATTCGTGTGCATTCCTCATCTCATTTCACACACTCTTAGTTTTCTTTCCATTCGGCATGATTTTATTTTTACTATTATTATTATTATTATCCTTATTATTATTTTGACACGTTTTTTAAAAATACATGACATCTAGGTTGCACTTCACTTAGAAATTAGGACATTTGTGTGATTTGACTAGAAATAGTCATCTACTCACGTGGGAAGCGGTGGCGTACAGGCCGTTCCCCCCTCCGTGAGTAGAAACATTCAGTCACGAGATATTAGTCCCCCGTACACGTCATGTTGCATCCCCACTTCCTTCAATCACTTATTATCTATATTACTATTTTGCTTTTCTTTTTGCATTTCATTTTTGCATTCACACTCATGACTCCCTCGAGGTCTCGATTCGGGTTTCGCAATTAATGCAATAATTCGATCAAGCCCTGACGGTACATTTCGACCCTCCCGATATTCATATTTAGACTTAGGATTTGCATTCATGTAGATAAATCCCAACACGCGATAGAATCTAGGGTTAATTTAGGAAAATTTGATTGAACCTCGCAACTAGCCTCGGCTAGGTTGAAAGGGTGCCTTAGGCGCAAGCCTTTACCTTCCCTTTCTTCAAATGTGACTCCCAGACCTTTTTTCGTAGACCGGAGTCGGAAAAGGGTTTTAATTGATTTTTTTTTAATTTTCATTTTAGTTAAATGATTTTTCGGGTGACTTGGTACACCCTAACTCAGTACCAAGTGGCGACTCCATTTTCTAAAATAAAACCCTTTTTCAAAATTATTTGGCCAAATCTGTCGCACTTTTAATTCCAGCCTTGTTTTCTTTTAAAATACCATTTTTCTTAAAATACACTTTTTCAATAAAAAATTGATTTTTCACACATGCGCACGATTTTTCCCAAAGACTTGCTTTTTTCAAAAGGGTCATTAGACTAGACCGTCTTTTTGGGACGCGACAGCAACGACCCCACATTTCCCTTTCCTTCACGATTTTTCGGACGCGACAGGCAGCGACTCCACTAGCACCCTTTGCCAATGATTTTTTTAGGGCACGATAGGAGTCACATTTGAAGAAAGGGAAGGCAAAAGCTCGTGCCTAAGGCGTTGCAAGGTTTAATCAAATTTTTCTAAATCAACCCTAGATTCTATTGTGTTTGGATGTATCTAAATGAATGCAAATCCTAAATCTAAATGTGACTATTGGGAGGGTCAAAATGTTTCTTCAAGGCTTGGTTAGAATTGTCGCATTAATTGTGAAACCCGAGTCGAGACTTCGAGGGAGTACGAGTGTAGATGCAAAATGGAATGCAAAAGGAAAAGAAAAATAGTAATATGGATAATAAGTGATCAAAGAAAGTGGGGATGCAACATAACGGGTACAGGGGACTGATAACTTGTGACTAAATTTTTCTACTCACGAAGGGAGGAACGGCCTGTTGATCTACCGCTTCCTACGTAAGTAAATGACTATTTCTAGTCGAATCACACAAATGACCAAAATTCTATGTGTAATACAATCTAGATATCATGCGCTAAATAGTTGTCAAAATAGATAATGGATAATAAAATATATACAAAAATCATGCACGACTGAAAAAATCCTAGAAAAGAGAAATAGTGTGTGAAATGGTATGAAATACACACAGGAAGTGAAACTATCGCTGAAATGACCTAAGGGTTGGATTAGCCCTTTCTAGGAATTCCCCATTAGCGTTGGACTAGCGGGGACGTGAGGAGACCACAACTAGCATTGGACTAGTGTGATGACGGAATAACATAAAACATGATTTAAAATAGTAAAACATAAATTAAAAACAAATAAGTATATAAAAATATGTAGGGGCACGTAGGAGCACATAACATATAAACATGATATTTTAGATGCAAAACCCTAAGCAAAGCGGTTAAACATATAAGCATACAAAAATGCATAAGCCCTAACCATCACGCCGGGGAATTAGCTTACAATTCAGGGGGGGGGGAAGAAATTAAAAATTACCTTATTTGTTACACTTGCTGTCTAAATACAAAATTTTACTACAAAATGTAATAAATGTAACCTAACTATTACATTGACTAGCTAAATACAAGAATTTGCAACAATAAAGGAAATTGTGATCTATTCATTACATTTTTGTCAAATAATAAAATTCAAAACTAAATAGAATAAAGTAAATAAACATGCAAAAAGCATAAAAAACAAGAAAAACTCATTGAAGAAAATGCACAAAAATCACATTGGACCATATTGGAGCACATAAATAGAAATTAACAAGTAATAGAGGGTGTCTTTTTGAAGGCTCGATACTAATGCTTAAGAAAACAAACACACATGTCAAGGTACCTCGATATAAATAAATAAAGGTTAAAATATGAAGTACTAACAAAATTGCAGTAAAATGTAAATTCTATGAAGCTAAGGGGACTAAAAAAAACAATAATATGAACCTAAGGGGGCTTAGGGGCAAAATTGGAAATTTAAATAATCAAGGGACAAATTTGAGAAATTCACGTGAGTCTAGAGGCAAAATGCAAATTAGAGCAGATCAGGGAATAAAATAGCAATTCATACAAGTTGAAAAACCAAGTTGCAATTAATTCGAATTCAATTAAATGAGATTAAACATAAAGGGGACCAATCAGTAATTAATTAAGACTTAAAATGCAAAAATCAAGAACAATTCAAGTGGTACGATAGCACTACCTAAGATTTCAGGGGCTAAAGCATAAATGACTATTCATTGATAAAAAGACAAACGGGTAAAAAAATGCTAAAACCAAATTAAATAAACTAACTTGAATACCAAGATTAATTAACTCAATTTCCTTAATCAACCAGCTTAGTTATTAATATGAGTTAAACTAAACAAAGTCAAAATCCAATAAAATGTTGACTAAACTAAACATTAATAATATATGAATGAACAAAAAATTAGACACATTAAGACATCCCCCAACCGGTTTATCTACAAAAACCAGAAGTCCCAAAATTCCAAAATGAGTCTTAAATTCGCGCAATTATCATTTCTTTTTCTTTCCAAAAACAAAAATCTCCCCAAATTTCTGCAGCTATCTTTCTCAGTCGCGCTCTCTCTCTCTCTCTCTCTCTCTCTAGTCTTCTTCTTTCAGCTTTATTTTTTTATCTCTCTCCCTCTTCTGTTGCTCTCTGTCTTGCCTCTCTATCTTCGCTTTCTCTCTTTTTTCTATTTTCCTGTTCTCTTTACCCCTTTCTTCACTTTCTCTCCGTTCGGTTTTTCTCTCTGCTTTCTCTTCTGGAGGCTGACAGAATCATTATTTTTTCCAAATCGATGATGAGTGAGGTGATTTTGATGGGTATTGTCTAGTTGTGGTGGGTGAAATTGATGTTTCTAGTGGTCTTTTGCAGGTGCTGGAGTTAAATTTGTAGTGGCTATTATTGGTGTAGCATGGTAGTTTATGGAGGGGAGGTGCGATTGGTGGTGCGATTGAGAGAGGAGAGTTGGCTATGGGGTTTGGGGCTGCAGTGGTGTGAGTTGGTAAAGGTGGTGATTGAAGGAAAGTGGCGTGGTAGTCCGACAGTGGCTTAGGGAGGGGTTTTGGTGGCGGACCTGAAGGTTTGGTTAGTGAATTGTAGGTAGTGTGGGTTGTTGTGTTTGATAATGGTAAGGATGTTTTATGTACTTGGGTCTATTTGCTGGTGCAGATAGCTGAAAGGTGATTGACGGTGGCTGCAAAAAGGGAAGGGAGAGGCGGTTGAAATTTGGTTGTGATGGCTGGGTAGTTGATAGCGTGGCTAGGCAGAGTTGGGGGACTAATGGGTGATTTTGTGGTTATGGTGATGATGCAGTGATTGATTGGTAGGTTGGAGGGCTGCTTTGTGCTGATGAAATGGTAGAGGAGAGGTTACAAATTGACGGTGGGAGAGTAATGGTTGACTGGTAGGGTCTGAATGGTCGTGTTTGTGCCATGGTTTGAACTATTTTGCTGGTTATGTGCCCACTGGTAGCGTCTACGTAGGAGGGACATTGGTGATTTTATATAGCTGCTCTGTTTTGCACATTATGTCCATGTAGGGATGGCAGTTGTGGTGATGAAATTGATGTTTTGAGGTTGCTGGTAGTTTTGTGGTGATCTTTGGGTGGTTGGTTATCTGGGGCTACTATGGAGGCAATTTCAGGTTGTTCGTGGTGGCTTGATTGGGTGGTGATTTTTAGGATGCTTTTGATGGAGGCAGATGGTGGTCTTTTGGTTGTTTTTGTTGATTCTGATGGAGGTGGCTTGACTGAATGCTGGTTTGCTAACGGTGGTGGCAACGGAATAGTTGTGGGGGATGATTTTTGATTGCTTGTGATGAACCTGATGTTTGTGTGAGTAGTTGGGGCTTGAGCAACTAAATTTTGTGATTTAGGCTATGATTTTGGGATTAGTTAGAGGGGTAAAGGGAGCAGGTCTTGTGATTTTAACTGTGGTGGTGGGAATACTGTCGATTGGGGAATTGATGTGGTGGTCTTGGAGGTTTGAGATTGTGGTGGTGAGGGGCAGATTGTGCAAAACTGATGGGGGTGGTTCTTGCTGCTACGATTGATTGAAGGTGGTTTCAGATGGCTATTGGAGGGGGGTTACAGATAGTAGTGGTTAGATCGAAGTTTGGCTGTTTGAATGTTTATTGATGGAGATTGGTTGTTTCTAGCTGAATTTGGGGTTGGGTTTTTAGTGGTTTTCTTCCTGCAGATTGTAGTTCATTAGGAGGAAGATGTGGTGGTGAGAAGAGTGGCTGCTAATGGTGTAAATTAGTTATGAGATGATGAAGGCTGTGGGTTATTGGTGGTTGATGGTGGAGACAGTGGCCTTGGATGAAGAAACAGGGAAGAAGAGAAAAACCAGAAAAATGAAACACAAAAGCCCAAAACCAAGGAAACAAACCCAAACAATTTCCAGAAAAGAAAGACAAGCCAAAACCCAAGAAATTCTATGAACAAATTTGTAAAACCTAAATCAAAACAAAAGGATTTAAGATGAAAAATTACCTTTCGTTGCTTGATGATTGCTCAAGAAATTTTTGTGTGTTCTTGACCTTTTTATCTTTTGATCTTAGTGTGTGAAAGAAAGGTGTGTTTGTGTGTGTACAATTTTACTGCATGCAAAAAAAATGCGTTTGTGTGTGTTTTTGTATGCAGAAATTAATGTGCGTAAAATATGTTTTGTGTGTGTAAAAAATGAAAAAATGTGTGTGTAGTATTTTCTAATTCAATCCCTCTTTTTATTTTTTCAATGCGGGTATTTATAGAGTCTAATAATCTTGACCTCTAAGAATATCTAAAAATAACCAAAATATCACTAGCAATGAAATACTAATTTAATTCTAAAAATAATTTTTTGACACCAAAAATTAAAATTAAAATTAAAAAATGCTATTTTTCTAAAACATCCAAAAAGTGAAAAAATCAAAAAATGTAAATAACAAATTTTATTAAATCTCAAAATTTTAGGTCAAAAATATATTTGCATGTAAAATGATCATTTTGCCTATAAACATGGTATTTTTAGAAAAAATAGTAGTTGACTTCAAAAAATTAACAAAAATAGCAGTTGACCTCAAAAAATTGCCAACAATTAAAAATAAGTTTAAAATCCTAGAAAATGAATTAAGACTCAAAAATTGGTAAAAAATGCCCACAGGGTACGAAATGACATTTTGCCTTTGGATTGACAAAAATACGCAGAAAAATAGCTATTAATATTGAAAATTTTTTAAAAATTAAAAATAAGCTTAAAACCCTGAAAAATGAATTTAGGACTCCAAAATTGGTAAAAATGCATTTGGAATGTGAAATAACTATTTTGCCCCTAAATGTAGTATTCACAAAAAAAAATAGTAATTGTCTCCGAAAGAATCAGGAAAATTTAGAAACATGTCTAAAAACATGAAAAATAAGTTTTAAGCTCGAAATGAGTGAAAATAGTATTTGCGAGGCGAAATGATCATTTTGCCCTTGAACGGACAAAATTTACAAAAATAATAATTATTTTGAAAAATCACAAAAAATTCATAAACATGCATGGAAGTTCAAAATATGCCTTTAGACCTCAAGAACTGATAAAAATATTTATATATTGATTACTAT
This sequence comes from Mitragyna speciosa, assembly GCA_024721245.1. Lineage (NCBI taxonomy): Eukaryota > Viridiplantae > Streptophyta > Magnoliopsida > Gentianales > Rubiaceae > Mitragyna > Mitragyna speciosa. Next base: position 3,969,017 of record CM045565.1, read on the forward strand.
TTTGTCCCCCAAAATTGTTGATTTTGTTCCTTTTTTATTGAAAAATTAAAATTTGACCCCAAAATATGAAAATGCCCTCGATGGTGGAAAAATAAATGGTGTGTCACAATTTGTTATTTAGAATAATAAAGCAAGTTAGTAGCTTTGGTACTTGCTAATTCTTATTTCCTCGTAGGATTGATTCTAATACTTTCTCTACTACATTTGACCCATACACTTGCGAAAATGGGTATTAGGTTATAAATTTTTATTACTTGTTTGTGTGAATTTTGCCTAATTTTGATAGTACCTAAACCTCACAATCAACTTTGATTCGAAAGCTTGAGTTTGTTAATTTTTTTAAAATTTTATATTATTTTATTAATGAACTATGTATTTTTACATTAAAAATATATTATTTTATATAAAATAATTATTATATATGAAATAAAATTTTATTAAAAAATTATTCAAACCTTATCGAGTCGAACTCGAATTGAATATTATATAAGTTCAAATTCGATCCAATAACATAACGCCAAATGTTACTATTTGTTCAAACTCAATTGAGTTCGCCAAAACTAGAATTCAAAATCTAGCCTTTAATAAATCGAGTTAAGGGTTGGATTTGTTTACAACCTTATGTATAACAAAAGACTAACCATCTACTCATGTTGAGTTCCTTCTCATCTCTCACTTTAATTGCTAGTTTGAGAGTTGTGTGAACACCAAATTTTGACACACTATTTATTTTCAAACATTGGGGGGCATGTTTGCACTTTTTAGGACAAATTTTAAATTTTTAATAATCTCGGGGGGTAAAATAGTAAATTTTATATGTAAATATTTTTCTAACAATTTTTGGGGGTTTTAAATTCATATTTTTACTTTTATATGAATTTATTAATTTCTTATGATTTTTCTAGATTTAATTGGTATTTTTTATATTTTTACCAGCATAAGGGCAAAATGGTAATTTCGTCTCGCGAATACCATTTTAGCTCATTTTAAGTTCCAAATTTAATTTTCAAATTCTTGAGGCATGTTTCTGAATTTTCTTGATTTTTTCAGAGACGATTACTATTTTTTCTATGAATTTTCATTGCCTGAGGACAAAATCGTTATTTTACAAATTCAATTTATTTTTCACCAATTTTGAGTAAAAAATGCATTTTCTAGCGTTTTAAGCTTACTTGTAATTTTTGATAATTTTTTTAGGATAATAATTTTTTTCTATGAATTTTCATTGCCCGAGGACAAAATCGTCATTTTACAAATTAAATTTATTTTTCACCAATTTTGAGTCAGAAATGAATTTTCTAGTGTTTTAAGCTTACTTGTAATTTTTGATAATTTTTTGAGGATAATAATTATTTTTCTGTGAATTTTCATTACCCAAGGGCAAAATCGCCATTTTACAGTTTAAATTTATTTTTCATCAATTTTAAGTCAAAAATGCATTTTCCAATGTTTTGAGCTTATTTTAAATTTTTGGTAATTTTTTGAGGTCAATAGCTATTTTTCTGCAAATTTTCATTGCTCAAGGGCAAAATCGTCATTTTACAAATTAAATTCATTTTTTTCACAAATTTTGAGTCAAAAATACGTTTTTTAGTGTTTTAAGATTATTTGTGATTTTTGATAATTTTTGAGGTCCATAGCTATTTTTCTGTGAATTTTCGTCATTCAAGGGCAAAATTGTCATTTCACATTCCAAACTCATTTTTTACCAATTTTTGGGTCCCAAATTCGTTTTTTAGGTTTTAAGCATGTTTCTAAGTTTTTTTTTCGGAGTGAATAAGTGTTAATGAATTTATTATTTATATTTTTCTTGTTTTTTTCATTATTGTGAAAAAATAGATTTTTAAGGATAAAATTGTAATTTTTGTAGCCAAGGGCATTTTGATCTTTTAACCCTTTCTTGGAGGTTAAGACTTGTGCAGTATAAATACCCCACTTAGGGATTTTAAAAAAAAGGGAAGAAAATGAAAAAACCCTAAAAACACACTTTGATTTTACCCTAGAAGATCAAAACACACATAAAACACCTAAAAACACACACAATAGCCACCACCTCTCTTCCTCAGTTATTGTTCATCGGAACAGTACCAAACCATTTTTAGGCTTAAACAGGTAAGTTCTCCTCTCTGCTTTTGTTTTAATTCATGTCTTTTCCCTAATCTTTGTGGATCTGATTGTTGTTTTTTTATTAAGCATTCTTTTAGGTTTAATTTCTATTTTCTATTTTTGCTGTTTAGGAGCTTATCTCCGTTTTCTGTTTTTCTGATTTTCTATTCTATTTGCTGGTTTTTCTATTTTGGTTCATGGATTTTGCTCTGTTTATTTGTTCTGGAATTTTACCCTTTCTCCCCCTCTTTCATTTCCACCGCCTCACCACCATTCTCCTCCTTCCTCCACCGGAGCTCCACCCATCAAGGATTCTTCACCGTCTCCCTCTAAGCCAGACCCCAACCCTGTCCACTACCACCTTCATCATCCCAACCACCACCACCACCTTCCTCAGCCCAAGTCATCACAAACCATCATCAGAATTATAGCACAAACTCCAGTTCCCCTGTTACCAGCATCAACCCCCATGCTCATAATTCCTCAATTTCCACAACCTTGCTCCCACCGAGACACAATCACAGAATTACAGCCATAGAGCCTCGCCAATTCCAGCTAATCCACCACACAGTCAGTCCAAAAATCAAGTTCATCGCTACTCCCCTGCACTGCTCAGTCCAAACCTGCAAAGAAAACTCACAAACACATACATACAGAATACGTAATCAACCCACTACAAGCCCCAAATCTCCTTCCGCAGACATCCATTCCCAAAGCAATCTTCAACCGAATCACCCATAAACATCCATTCAATATCATCAGTAAATTCCTCTCTCAAATCGCCACCAATCATCACTTCCATTAACAAGCCCAATTACCTGCAATTACACAATCAACAAAATTGCCAAAAACAAGTCATCAGGACCACCATTGACAACCTGCAGAAAAAAAAAAACCAAAATCAACACCCTTATCAGTTCAATTTCACCAAGACAGCCCCCCATCCTCACGAAATCGACCTATCAAGTAATCAACCATCACCACTAGCATCGCTGTCTCCGCTCAATTCGCAACCCACTTCCTTCTCAGCCACCATAACCATTGTCACCGTTGTCAGTCCTTCATCCTCATACTCCGATTCTGATGACAGTGATCATGAATCTTTCTTCAACCTCAGATTTCCACCTCGCCACAGTCAGAATATCAGGGGATTTGAGGGATGGTCCATTCGGTTTCCAGAGGACCTGATTGACGAAATCGAATAGAAAGGGGAGAAGTAAAGAGAACGAGGGGAGTGGGGAGATAAACCAGAATCAGAGAGAGTCCAGAGACCAGAGAGAAGAAAAGAAATCAGAAGCAGAGGAAGAAATTGGAGAAAAGAAGAGGAGCTGGAATAGTAAGCAACAGAAAAAGAAAGAGCGAGAGGCAAGAGAGAGAAACTGAGATGGAGAAGACAGGGAGAAAGAGAGAGTGACGGAGAGAGGGCTGGAGGAAAGAGTCGAAGAAGATGAGGGGGAGAAGCTGTAAAAGAGAAGGAAGAGGACATTCGGTGAAGCAAAGAAAAATGGAGGAGAAAACATAAAAGAAAAGAGAGAGGCGAGAGTGCAAGAAGAGATTAACTAAGAAGAGAGGGTGAACAGAAACATAGAAAATTAGAGTGAGATGGAGATAAAAAAGAAAAAGGAGAGGAACTTTGAAATTGAAATTTTTCATCAGTTGCTAGGTTGAAGAAGAAATTTTGGACATTTTGATTGTTACTGAAAAACGATTTAGAGATGGGAGAAAGTTTTTAGTGTTTTTATTCGTCTTGCCTTTTTGTTTAGTTCTAATTTTGGTTGTCTTCTATTTCTCTAATGCAGTTTAATTATAGTTAAGTTATTTGTCTTGCCCAAATTAAGTTAATTAGCTTTCATTTTTGCTTTTATTCTTTTTTCTTTTTCTGATTGTTAACGTAAAAGGAATAGGTACAATTGAGTCTTTGGGTTTTGGTTAATGTTAATACACCCCTAAGAGTTTTTTCCATTTCTACATTTGAGGCCTTGATATTTGTACATTGACCCTCCATATTTCACTCCCTTTCAATTAAGTCCCACAACTTGCAAATTTCTCCATACTTGCTGAATTTACTATTTTTTGCATCCCCCAATTTGCTTTGATTTGCATTTTGCCCCTTAGACTTTGTGCAATTTTTCTAATTTTGCCCTTAATTAGTTAAATTTTCCATTTTTGCCCTTTTAATCCTTTAGGCTTGCAATTGTATTTTTAGGCCCTTTAATTTGATAGAATTAGCATTCTCTTTCCCCAATTTATTAGTATTTTTTTATGTCTTATGTTTTATTTCATTAAATAGTGGTACCTTAACGCGTGTGTTCATTTTTTTTAAGTATTGATACCGGGTCTTCAAGGAGGTATACCTATTTCACAATAATTTCTTTATGTGCTCTAATATGCTCCAATGTGATTTTATGTATTATTTTATTATTATTTGTTTATTTCTTATTTTATATACTTGTTGCGTATTTACATAGTTAATTTGTTTAAATTTTAAATCTTTAGTATTTTGAAAAATATAATATTTTGTATTTAGCTAGTCAATGAAATAGTTAGGTTATTTTTCTCATATTTCAGCAAAATTGTAATTAGATAGAAAATGTAATAGATAGGGCATTTTAATTTCCCCCCTTAAATTGTAATCCAAGCCCCCCGGTGTAATAGTTAGGGTTTATTTGCTTTTGCGTGCTTATGTGTTTATTTCTTTTACCGCTTTCCTTAGGATTTTGCATCTAGAATATTATGCTTATGTGTTATGTGCTCCTACATTGATTTATATGTTTTTATATGTTTAATTTGCTTTTAATTCATGCTTTAATGTTTAAATTCATGATTTATGGTATTCCGTCACCACACTAGTCCAACGCTAGTTGTGGCCTTCATTCTTTTCCCGCTAGTCCAAAGCTAGTGGAATTTTTAGAACGGGCTAGTCCAACGCTAGACCCTTAGGGCATTTTAGTGTTAGGTGCACTTCGTGTGCATTTCACATCTCACTTTCACACACTTTTTAGTTTTTCTTTTGTCAATGATTTATTATTATTATTATTATTACTATTATTATTATTATTATTATTTTGACAACATTTTGAAATACATGACATTTAAGTTGCATTTCACTTAAATTAGGACATTTGCGTGATTCGACTAGAAATAGTCGTCTACTCACGTGGGAAGCGGTGGCATACATGCCGTTCCCCCTTCCGTGAGTAGAAACATTTAGTCACGAGATACTTAGTCCCCGTACCCGTCATGTTGCATACCCACCTTCTTTCTTCACTTACTATATATTATTATTTTCTTTTCTTTTTGCATTTCATTTTGCATAAAAACTCGTGACTCTCTCGAGGTCTCGACTCGGGTTTCGCAATTAATGCGATAATTCCGACCAAGCCTCGACGGAACATTCCGACCCTCCCGATATCCACATTTAGACTTAGGATTTGCATTCATATAGACACATCCGAACGCGATAGAATCTTAGGTTAATTTAGGAAATTTGATTAAACCTCGCAACTAGCCTCGGCTAGGTTGAAAGGGTGCCTTAGGCAAAAGCCTTTGCCTTCCCTTTCTTCAAATGTGACTCCCGGACCTTTTTCTCTCTGTTTTTCGTAGACCGGAGTCGAAAAAGGGTTTTAAAATATTTTTTTAAATTTTTATTTTTCTTTTGTTAAACGATTTTTCGGGTGACTTGGTACACCCTAACTCAGTACCAAGTGGCGACTCATTTTTTCAAAATAAAACCCTTTTTCAAAAATTATTTGGCCAAACCTAGTCGCATTTTTAGTCCCGACCTTATTTTTTTTAAAATACTATTTTTCTTAAAATACCCTTTTTCAATAAAAACCCGATTTTTTTACACACGCACGGTTTTTCCAAAAAACCTTTATTTTCAAAAGGGTCATCAAGACCGGACCGTCTTTTAGGACACGACAGTCAATGACCCCACTAGCACCCTTTTACACCCTTTCCTTTTACGATTTTTCGGACGCGACAAGTTGATGATAGAAGAGAAGAGAAAAGAAAAGAAAAGAAAAGTTAGAAAAAAAAGGATATGACACAAATTTCTTTATAAGTTGTTTGGAAATTTAAGGGATAAGAGGAATTTATTTGGTAATAAAATTTTTATATCACATTTGAAGAACAATATTATCATATTAATAAATTTACTCGAGTTTCTTTGACTTTCCTTCCCTTTCTAACTAATTTTGGAAAAAAAACTTTTGCTAAATTTACCTAAATGTCTTTCCTTACTCTCCTTTCTTCTCTTTTTTTTTTTTTCTTTCCTTTCCCACTTAAACACTCAAATAAAAAAAAAAATCATTTACTTCCTCTAAATTCTTTCTTTTCTTTTCTTTTGTTTTGTTTTCCTCTCGCTCCTCCCCCTCCACACTAGGGCTAATTGCTAGAAATATTGTGAAAACTAAAATTCATCTCAAAAATGTGTCGATTGAGATTTGGTTTCTGGATTAAGGGTTGCCGCCAACAACGTTGGCGGCGACCCAAGCATTTTTCCTTTTTTTTTTTATTTAATAGTGTTGCCGCCAACACACAAAATATTTTCCACTCCAGTCCTCCAAGGACTGGAGTGCAATTTTCCATATTTGTAAAAAAAAAAAAAAAAAAAAAAAAAAAAAACTTGGCAAATAGTGTTGCCGCCAACATGGTTGGCGGCAACAAAACATTGCCAAATTGCACTCCGGTCCCCGAAGGACCGGAGTGCAATTTGGTTAAATTGTAACAAAAAAAAAAAAAAAAATATTATACTAACAGTGTTGCCGCCAACTAGGTTGGCGGCAACCTGAAAAAAAAAAAAAAGAATAGTGTTGCCGCTAACAAGGTTGGCGGCAACTTGAAAAAAAAAAAAAATTCTCATTACCGGCAATAATGTCATTCACTGTGCAAAAAATCTGTTCGTCCTTATTCATAACTTTCATTTGTCTTTATGCAATGAATTTCACTCATCTTTATGCACGCCTGAAAGACTGCAAAACCTACATAAAAAAAAGCAATGCCTATGAATAGCAATGCCTGTGAATTTTATCTTTACGTAAAGCTTCACAAATTTCAGTCGAATTGTCAAATCAAATAATTTTACACTGCAATGAATGAGTTTTCTCAGACTTTGAATTTGGATTTTAGCTAGCATACTTTGAATTGAGCAACCGGTTATATTATTTCATTCTATGTTCATTTTATTCATTCAGTTTTCTTCCTTCTTCTTGTTTTCGTTTCTTCGTTGCTCCTGTTTTTTCATTCTACAAGTGTTCCTCATTGAAATTTTCACACAATTCTCTCTGAGTTTTTTGTTCATCTTCTTCAATTTCGTCTCCATAATCCAGGTTAATTCTTTTTTTTATTCTCATGATATTTTTATGTTTAACGAATGCAGAGCGTGTGAATTAAATGTGATTTCTGATTTTATTTTTGTAATTGTTTTGCAGTTGTCTTGGTTCTTTTGTTCAACTTCAACTTCAACCGCATCAAAATCCAAGTTAGTTTCTTTTATTCTATTAATATTTTTTTTAATGCTATGCTAGATTTTGTAAATGTGATTTATTATTGTTTTATGTTTGTAATGTTTGGTAAGTTGCTTGAATATGAAATTATAATGTGAAATGTTATTATTATACATCATTATTGTGGATAAGTGAGCACTCAACTTTGTTCCCGTCAAACTGCTAAAGAAACAGATATGTAATAATTCAAATAATCAACATTTAGAAGTTAGATATTAGATTTAATCATGTTTATATGTATATTTAAGGGTTAATTTCAGATAATATAGCTGAAAACAACTAGTGTTAATTTTTAAAAATAATGTAATTTATAATTTACATTTACAATTTACAATTTATACATTAGAATTTAGGCTTTGGTCTGAAATGTAATTTGTAAATTTGTAACATAAAATCAAAATTAAAAAAAAAAGAAATACTATTAGTATAATTTTTTTTTTTTTTGGGTTACAATTTAACCAAATTGCACTCCGGTCCTTCGGTCGCCAACGTTGTTGGCGGCAACCCTTAATCCAGAAATCAAATCTCAATCGACACATTTTTGAGATGAATTTTAGTTTTCACAATATTTCTAGCAATTGGCCCCACACTAGGCGTAAGAAAACAAAAATAGATGAGAATTAGCTTTATTAGCTTTCTCTGACTGCAAACAGTACTAGCAAACTCCGTCCCCTGACGAAAAATCACTGTTCTACATCACATGAAGCAAATAAAAAATCACACTCCCCTGCAATTAGTATTTGTGTTTTCGAACTTACATTTTTTTATCTAGGTATTATTTTTCTTCATCTTCGTCGGATCAGCATTTTTATGGTTATCTTCATTTCTCTCAGTGGAATACTGCAATCATGCTTCAATTAGAGGAGCGTTTTCTGAGTTCTTAACGAAAAAAATAAAAATTTGAGTTTTCGGTTTTGCAATTTGATGTATTAGATATCAGAATGATAAGGTTTTACTGGTTTTTTTGGTAATTTATTTGGATATTTCCGAGCTGATTGTGTAATGAAGTTTTAATTTTGGAAGGGTTTTGATGAATTGGGGATTGGATTGTTGATTTTTCCATTTGGGATTTGAAGATTATTGCGTAAATATTTTGAGAATTTTGGCGGTGAAGATGAATAATAACAATGGAAGTGGGTTTTTATCAGGTTATACAGGAGGGTTTTTGGGGATGAATAGGAATCAACAGAATCCAGGTGGAATTTTAGGGATGAATAGGAATCATCAACAGAATCAAAGTAGTAATCCGGCTTGTTTTCAGAATGATCAAGTTCAGTCACTCGTGAAAACAAGGGAGGTCAGGGACTCAGCAACGAGAGGCTTTACTATGACTTTTGGGAAAGAGGGGATGACTGGGCCGAGTAATGTCATGAGTAATGGTGCTATTAATATTAATGAGAATTCAAGTGATGACGATGAAACGAGTGTGGAGGAGGGGAATGATGGGGATACTAGGGGAGTTAAGGGCAAAAAAGATGCTCCGTGGCAGAGAATGAAATGGACTGATAAGATAGTTAGGCTTTTAATTCAAGTCGTTGCAAATGTTGGAGAAGATGGTAGTGTGGAGAGTGCAGATGGTGCGAGGCGAAAATATGGTATTATAAAGAAGGGCAAATGGAAAACTGTCTCAAAGGTATTGCACGCTAAGGGATTTCATGTTTCACCTCAGCAGTGTGAGGATAAGTTCAATGATCTGAACAAAAGGTACAAGAAGTTGAACGATATTCTTGGAAGGGGTACTTCGTGCAGAGTCGTAGAAAATCCAACTCTCCTAGACAACATGGAGCATCTCTCCACCAAGGCAAAAGAAGATGTGAGAAAGTTATTGAGCTCGAAGCATTTGTTCTACAAGGAAATGTGTGCTTACCATAATGGACAAAAGATTCCTGATTGGTGTGATCTGGGGTTACCGGTTCATTATGTATCTGTAGCAGAACAAATTTGGAAGGATTGTGATGGTTCACATGTTGCAGGACAAGGCTTAAAAGAGAAGGACGGTTCACCGGTTGTGGCACAAAGTTCAAAAGACAATAACTTCTCTGGGGAGGAAGGTGCCGAAGAAAATGATGACAGTGAGGATGACATGTCTGAAGATGAAGCTGACGATAATATTTGTGGCAGAGCGGTGAAACTAGAAAAGTGTGGAGATAGGAAAATGGCAAATGGAGAAGATGGACATACTGGGTCTTTATCTGGTGGCCAAGATGATTTCCAAGCAGAAATTGCTAAAATCTTTGACGACCCTACAAAATCTCCATGGGAGCGGAGAGAATGGATTAAGAAACGTATGCTTCAGCTTCAAGAGGAACGAATTGGTATTCAAGCTGAAGCTGTAGAGTTAGAAAAGCGACGAGTAAAGTGGCAGCGATTCTGCAGCAAGAAAGAGTTGGAGCTGGAGACTGCAAGATTGGAAAAGGAGAGCTCGATTATAGAGAATGAGCGGAAGGCATTGCAACTCAAGCAGAAAGAAGTGGAGGTGGAATTTAGGAGGCCTGAAGCATCTTTAGCCTGACTTCTTTTAGCATAGACATAATGCGAGGAAGAGAGCAGATTGATTCAGGAAGGAAACAGTAGCAAAGAGGATCTCTGAACTGTTCCTTTATAACATGTATGATTTCCATCCACCTCTTCTCTTTTGAAGCTTTGAAGAATGTTTCAGACCAATTGCATCAAATTTTTGTCAAACTTTCTGTGGGAATCCCTCAGACCATTTTTATTATCCATGAATCTTTCTCTAACATAAAAGAAGGATGTGTGTGCTTTCTTATGTGATAGTTTTAAATATTTATTTTTTTTGGCTTCCATCATGAACTCTAACATGGTCCTGATTGTGAGAAAATTGCTCATGCCTGGTTTCTTTCCTTCTTTCATAACTTTTATTAAGACTTTTGGTGGAGTTTACTAGAGATGTGAATAATTCCATACCATTCCAGTATTCAATGTCATCCGCACCCCCTCGTCATTCTTCAAATGAGCAACAAAGAAGAGCAAATTAGGTTTTTTCTCTAATGATGGAAGAGCAGCAGTCTAGGTTTGCTTGGGCTTCATGGAGTTGTTAAACTTTAATAACCCCGATCATTTTGCAATGTGCATCTGACCTTTTATGCCGTTCATAAACTTAAAAGGTTATCAAATGTGCATCTTGGAGTCTAAGATTATCTTACATGTAACGAAGAAGAGCAGTTCGACTACAGCTTTCTCATATGATGACGAAAAAACAGGATATGAATATGTATGGTGGTTTATGGATGGAAGACAAACACAAATATCTAGTTGAAGATATAAATTGCAGGTTATTGATCAACATACTATAATTTTATATTTAAACTTAAATTAATATTGCTATTTTCATTCCTGTTCTTAAAATCTTAAAGTTGAATCTTCAAAAGTACCCTTCAAAAGTTGAATTATTCTTTCCAATTTCTTCCCCTTGTTGACTCCTTCCCTTTAAAATCTGGAACTTTGGATAATGTAATGGAGCATTCAGCTACATGTGACTCCTTGACTAGCCTCTGCCTTCCTCCCTCCACCCTAAATATATTCTCCAAAGAATATCAAATTCTTTGAATCTTGAAGTTGCTCTCCCTTTGACAGAGCTACTAACTAGGCTATCACAATCACCATTTTTGTCATTCTTCCAACTTTATGAACATCTAATGATGTAGAAGGGGCACCCTAGACTTGGTTGGGCTTCATAGAGTTGTTAAACTTTGAAAAACTTTGACCACTTTGTGATGGGCATCTGACAGTCTTTTGATGTTGTTTATAACTCAAAAAAGGTTCACATAAAAGTTCTATATGTAAAAATTTTTGCTGTGTCAAATGCTTATCTTGCTTTAGAGATTATCCAACATGTAATGCAGAAAAATAATTCAAGTACAACTTTCTCACACAGGGCAAAAAGCATGATGTAAGTATGTATGGTAGTTTATGGCTTAAAAAATGTCACAAGCATATAATGGTTTCATTGAAAATGATGATGTGGTTTGGATATTATATTCAATGCTATTTATCAAAATATTTAAAATTGGACTAATATTACTATTTTCATGCCCCTCCTCAAAATATAGAAATTGACTTTAGAATTACTCTTCAAAAGTCCACTTCTTTCGAAATTTCTTCTTTATTCTTGTTGATATTTGATATTTGTAATGGAGAACAAAAATTCAACTACAACTTTTTCATATGAATGCAAAAGGCATTAGGGATGAACAAATATATAGGGTGAACTTATATTTTATCCTGATCCTGTGCGGTAGGGTAGGGTGAGAGTAGGATACAAATCATCATAGAATAATGGTAACTTTGGAACCTACGGCCGACAAGGTAGGACACAGGTTTGAGCTCATAGAATACAGAGTGTAACTTGTGAAACTAACAATAGAGTTAGATAAGGTAAATTAAGAACCTAATCCTTATGAAGAACAACAGTTCAACTGCAACTTTCTCATATAAAGGCAAAAGGCATTAGGGGTGAGCAAGTGGATATGGTGAGCTTGTATTTCATCTTGATCCCATGTAATAGGGTAGGGTAAGAGTAGAGTACATCTTAACATAGGATAGGGCAGTGGTACATACTGTGGAACTTGCAGTGAGTAGAGTAGAGCACAGGTTTAAGCCCATAAGGTACAATGTAAACCCTATGAAACAGATAGTACAGTCAGATAAGGTAAGTTAAGAACTTGATCATAAAATTGAAACTATTAGAAGCATTGAACAACTGCAAAATTTTGTTAGTGTTGAATAACTAATTTCACGGTATCAAAGAATTATAATCACTTTGACCCACATTCAGACATAATAATTTGTTTCCAATACTTCTGCGTAATAATTATTTCACAGTATCAAAGAATTATAATCACTTTAACCCACATTCAGACATAATAATTTGTTTCCGATACTTCTGCATAATAATTATTTCACGGTGTCAAAGAATTATAATCACTTTAACCCACATTCACATGTAATAATTTGTTTCCAATACTTCTGCACAAATCATTTTTATCAATTTTGATGTTTAACAAATTCTAATATAATTACATTTAGGATAAATTGATTAGATTTGTATCAAACATATAATTCTTATTTGCCTTTGTGTTAATTTGCATATGAGTTGTAATTTAGTGGATTTATTGTTTATTGTGGTTATTTTGTATTTTTGAGATCACAAGTTTGTAGATTAGTGTTTATGTAGCTAAATTGATTCGCATTTAGGGATTACATTTAATTTTCTTTGTTATACTTTTTTGTTCAAAATGTTTGCAGTATTTATTTTAGAGTATCAAATTATAAATTTTATTTCTTTGGCACGTGTCAATATTGTTTATTGAAAAAATATGAAAATAAATATAACGTATACTGACTCTCAAAAAATATGCTAATAAAGAAGGATGGGTTTCATAAGGTTATACTTTATACTACTATAAACAGACAAAGGTTGGGTAGAACTTTGCGTTGGGTAGGTTTAGGGAAGAGATTTTAGAACCGATACAAGATAGAGAAAAGGTACAAGTTTTAGCCTTTACCTTACCTTATTTTACCCAAACCATGCTTACCTCTAAAAAGCACAGTTTAAATAAAGTAGGGTACAAGTTTTAGCCATTAATGTATCTTACTCTAACCAATTTTAATTCTAAAAAGCATGATGTGAATATGTATGGTAGTTTATGGATGTAAAAAAGGCACAAGTATCTAATGGTTTCATAAGAAACCATTACATAGCTGGAGATATTGTTTTCAGGGTTATTTATCTAAATATCAATATCTTTATGTAATATTAAAATAATATTACTATTTTATTTCCCCTTCTTCAAATATAGAAATGTACGTTAGAGTCGAATACTCAAAAGTTGACTTCTTGTTCTTCTCAAATTTCTTCTCCTTGTTGACTCCTCCTTCCCTTCAAAACCTGGAATAATGTAATGGAGCACCCAGCCATGTCTGACAACTTGATTAGTGTGTTGCTTCCCTCCCTCCATTCCAAAAAAAAAGAAGGGGGGGGGGGGGTGCCAAAATCTTCGAATGTTGAAGTTGCTCTCGCCCCTACCACATTTTCTAACTAATTAGGCTGCCAGCAGCACAATTTTTTATCAGTCTTCCCGAACCCAGATACTACTCTTTATTCAGTAATTCAAACTGAAAATACATATAAAATTTTCTTTTGTTTATTGATTTTAATTAAGATCTTTTTTATGTTTGTTAGTATTTTTAATCAAGTAATCTTGAAGGTCAGCTGTGATTTCCCCAACTTTACTGACGCAGCACAAGCTAATGGTAGGATCAATAGATAGTCAAATGAATTTCTTTAGGACTTAAGGTTTATAGAAAAATTAGCAATTTACTGAGCAGAGGGGAAAAAAAAAAAAGATAAGTAAAATCTGGATAAAAAATTAAGATGAAACTGTGAAATCTCAAAATTAAGTGGGAGAACAAATTAATCACTCCTAGGCACACGTAAACATCGCACCCAAGGCTAGATTATGTCAAACAACCTTTGAGAAGCCAACATTGTCTGCCGGACATTTATATTAAGCTCAAAACTGATTTCTCTTGTAGGAGAAACACTTATTTGTGGACTCCTAAAACAAATCATATTATGATTAGGATTTATCATTTTTTTCCCTATAGGAATAACATTCCTTTCATAACACCATTGCTAATAACAAACCAGAAAGCACTTCCTTATTTGACTAGGAAAAATAGTATCATACTCAAAAAAAAATAAGTTCTTGCAAAATAGCTAAATTACCAAAATATTTTAACTACTAAAATTTAGATAATGCCTAAAACTTATAAATTAAATGACCACTTATATAAACTGAAATAAAGACCCTTAAAAAAAAAAACTAATCCAACTCCTAGCCAAGCTCTTTATCTATGAAAGAGTGCCTAATTGAAAATTGAGTAAAATCTGGAAATCCTTAATCTTGGATTTCTTTGAGCCTTGTCATCTTCATAATTCTCTCCTAGTTGGAAAAAAACTTCATCTCTTGTTTTAAAGGATTGGAGAATAAACAACTTGTATGCAATTGAAGCATAAACACCACCACAGAATATACTTTTTCTCTTCACGGGTGGTAAGTATAGAAAATTTTGGTATGTCATGGTCTGAATGTTGCAAGATTTTCCAAACACAAAATCAATTCGAGCAAATAAAATAGAAACTTCACATTGGCTCTCATTCTAAACTCGTTCAACCTTTGATTCTCTAAGGACTTTATTTAGATTTTCCTTTGACTCGGGCTCATTCAACAATGTATTTATTAACGCTTTGGCTGAAGTAACATTATCCTCTAACTGAATTTCTGGAATTTCTCAAGAAATTCCTGTTCTGCTTCCACTTTAGACTTGTTTCCAAGACTTCCTAGACCTTTTTCAGTTTCCCTCTTGTCAAGCTCGTTGTTATCCTTGAGCAATTCCAAAAATTCAGGTAACTTCAAAATTGTGGGTTTTGGGCTAGCAACCAAGTTTTCAAAATTTACAAATTCTACTAGAGAACCAGAAGCCAGATTCTCACTTTCTACCTTCTTTTGTTGGATGTTCAAAGAAAAACTCTCTTTTGGTTGTCTTAACGGCTTTTCAACTTGATTTGCTTCATCCAAGGTTGGCTGTCCAGAAACTTTTGGCTCTGTAGCTGCTTGTATAGTTACTTAGTCTTATGCGGTCAATCCACCATTGATAAATTGCAAAGTCCTTACCCAGAGTTTAGCATCCACTGCACCTTGAACGATGTCTTCAATATGATAGCATATCTTCCCTTGTAGTTTTGGCTTAATATCATCTCCTAAATTAGACTTGAATTGAGAAATTGTCAGTAGAGGATTTTGAACAACTTGGACTTGGTATAATAGTTCGTCAAACCTCAACACGTGTCTTCTGCTCGAATATTACCTTTCTGAGACCATAGAACTTGTTTAGCAGTATTTTATGGCTATGGCAACGCAGATACCTTTTTAGGAACTTTTCACAAATTTCTTCCCAAGTATTAAAAACCCGTTTGCTCCTTAGCGTATCCCATTAAGTCTTATACAACCATACTTTAGCAAATCCGTACAGATTCTGCTTTGTAAATCTAACCATCTGATAATTGGTCAGATTATGATATTTAAAATAGTAATCCAAAGAATCAAGCCGACAGAATATTCTAGGATGACTTAAGCCATCAAAATAGGGAATGTCCGTACTCGTGGACAGCTAACATGCTTGAAAAAAATAAATCAGGATTTTTGCCCTGATACCAAATTGATGCAGCACAAGCTAATGGTAGGATTAATAGATAGTTAAATCAATTTCTTTAGGGCTTGAGAACTATAGAAAAATAGTAATTTACTGAGCAGAAATTTCAGGAAACAAAGATAAGTAAAATCTGGACAAAAAATTAAGATGAAATGATGATTTCTCAAAGTTCTCAAAGTTAAGAACAAATTAGGAAACTCTAGGAATCACTCCAATGCACTTTCAGGCATCATATTCAAGGCTAAATTGTATCACAATACCTTCAACAAGCCGACGATGTCTGGTGGAAATTTTTATTATGCTCAAAACTGATTTCTCTAATTTATAGACTCGTAGGAGAAATCCTATTGTGATCAGGATTCATCTTTTATTTTCTATAGGAATAATCCTTTCCTAATTCTATTGCTAATTACAAATCAAAAACCACTTCCTTGTTTTACTAGGACAAAAATACTAATATATACTCAAACAAGGAAATTCCTAAAAAATAGCTAAATCACCAAAATATCCTTAACTACTAAGATTTAGAAAATGCCTAAAACTCATAAAAATCAAATGGCTACTTACATAAACTGAAATAAAGACCCTTTAAGACTAATCCAACTCGTAGCTATGAAAGACTGCCTGATTGAAGCATGAGTAAAATTTTGGAAATTCTTAATCTTGGGTTTCCTTGAGCTTTTAGTCCTCTGCAGTATTTACCAACGTATTTGCTGGATCTTCTTTCACCTCCTATTGCGCGTCCTTCTGCCAATGCTTGCTGGTATAGCTTTGGGTTGCTTACCAGTTGTTCCAATGAGCCTTGAGTAGTTTGGTGATTGTTGTCAAGCTCTTGTTACAGCTTCTTATGTTCCAAGGTTATGGTCCCTTGAGATTGTTTATTTCAAGGTTACCCCTCTTGCAAGGTCATTGCCCATCCAGATGTCATGGGATTGCCCTATCGTAATGTAGGACAAGATTAGGGTGATCTGGTGTAATAGGCGAGCTGAAGAATAGAGATTTTAGGACTGTTTCAGGGCTCTTTGGGCAGTGAACAGTTCCTTGACAATAAATTGGAAGTAAACATAGAAGAAGAAAGAGGGAGAATGGTGGAATTTGAGGGTGGAAAACTAACAAACGAAAAACACAATTAGACCGAATCCTTTATTCATCAATCTGTCTAGAATCCTTTAATAACTTACCTAAAAGATAGAATTCTTTATTATTAATAGAATTCTTCCTATTTTAAATAAACAAACAAAATGGACTTTTCCACAACAACTCCAAATAGTTGCCTAATATAATTAAATAACTAAATAAGATTCAAACAACACAATTGCTGAAAATTCCTGTGAACAAGTAAATACCAAACTATGTGACTTGGACTCTGGTATAGAGTATGTTGACATGGTTATGAATGATGTGTCCTTACATGAGCGCAACAAGGAAAAGTGAAGAATATAATTAAAAGATGACACACCCACACCCACACCCACACCCACACCCACACCCACATCCATGTCTACACGACACGACACGGGTGTGGTAAGAGTGAGAGTAACATGGGGCCAAAATTCCTTATGACTCTGAAGACAAATAACTCTAATATCAAACTGACAATACAAAGCTTGAAGACAATATGGAAAGCTTTAATTTTGCTTTTCTTTGAATTTTTTGTTAACTGCATCATCTCTCCTCTATCAAACAAGATTGACAGCTTTTGAAGGGAAGGAGAAGGTGACTTGAAGGTTGATTTCTATATTTTGGGAAGGGGAATAAAAGATAGCCATGTTTTTTCAAACTATAAATAAGAATAGCAATATTTCGTTAAGTTATTGTCATCACCTTTTTGGATAAAAAACTATGCTTCATAATTAGAACAATATAATTTAAGATGATGGCTCCATAAAACTATTTAACATATTCAATTTCTTGCCAACAAATGAACTTATATCTGTTGAAGAATGCCATAGAGGTTCCATAGAGATTATACTTGTAAGATAGAAAGGTGTATTTTGATTACTGTTATTAAAATGGAATGCAGCAGTGATCATGTGTTTAACGAGTATGGCAGCCATATGGGCCTAAAACTAAAGATCCCTTCACCTAATTGGTCTAGTGCCAAGTGTCTGGTAATTAACTGTCTTCTAGACTCAGTTATTGGTTATTAGCTTATTTCATTATTTTTAAAGTGTTTTTGAGTCCTGTGTTGAGGGTGTGCCTTTAATTTTGGCACTAGTTAAATTGGTTGCAACTTCTGCGCAGGTCTTTTGTCTTAATTAAACTTAAATCATTCATTTCTTTTAGTCGCTAAGTTTGCCTAGTCCATTATTTTGTTGCATTTTGAAGCTTTACTTAATCACCAAGCTATGTTTGCTATATTTTTACTTGTAGTGGCATTCTGCTGTTAGTTATTGTTAGTTGAATAGAATGAATTGAGGAGTCTATTCTGATGTTCTATAGGTGTTTGTGTCTAATCTTAAAGTAGTTGAATAGAATGAATTGAGGAGTCTATTCTGATGTTCTATGGGTGTTTGTGTCTAATCTTAAAGCAATCTCACTGATGTTGGTGACTTTGAGTTTCCTCTTTCTTTATCTCTTTTCTTTCTCCTCTTCTTCTTTCTCTTCGTCTAGAGCTTTCTGGTCATTGCTTCTCCATAGATGGCCTGTTTTATGCACTTACAATCTTCAAGCAAAGGATAATCATACCCCTCACCTTGGCTTGGTGGTGCATACAAAGTGCTATAGATATGCCATACAGAACTAATATGACTATAAGGATTGCATTTTTTTGACAGTCATTTGTGTGTGTACGGTAATTTGTAGCTATTTCTGCGACTAGATATCCATTTGTTACACAACATAAGAAGTCTTGTTATATCATTGTTGTAGTAGCCTTTTGTGACAGTCTTTGTAATGCAAGATTTATGTATGGATCTAGAATTATTTTTTTTTTAATTAACCATGCCTTGAAAAGAAACATTTAAAGTAAAATACAACTTGTGTGTTGAAAATGATTACTCGGTAAAATGCAGGGAAGAAAAATTAGTTCACGACTTTAGGTTGGTAAAGATTCTTTAAATATATGAATGTTGATTCTGTTTAACTGTTTATTGATCCTGTTAGATTATTAAGTTTTAAATTTGCATCAAAGTATGAAGTCCATGTAGGTAGAAATGTGTGTCTTTTCCCTTACCCCTTTGGGGGTTTGTTGATTCAAAAAAACAAGTTCCCACATCAGTGGGTTTATTGAGCGTGAGTGTGTTTATAAGGTTTATGGCCCCTCCTCTAGTCAGCAATTGCCTAGATGGTGTGGGTTTGTGGGTCCTACCTTACATCCCCTCCCCTTTTATCCCTTACCCCTTTAGGGGTTTGTTAATTCAAAAAAAAAAAAAAAAAAAAAGGTAGACTGACACGGAAGTCTCCGGCCAACCCATTATAGAACAAAGTGAAACTCTTTTCCCTTAAATTGTACTTATGTAAGTCCGTCATAGAAGGAGGAGAAAAAGAAACCATAGCTAAGGGTTGTACTTTGTCTGTTTGATTGTCTTCAACATATATTAGTCTTCTTAGTTGTTATGGCACGAAATGTGCCTTACTTGAGGGCATATATGCTTTCGTACTGGAATTGGCGTGTGTTGCTTACAGACATCTTTTTAGTTTTCTTTCTCTGTTGTTTTTTGGCATTTTAGTCTTCACTTGGTATAAATCTCATGGTCTAAAAACTGAAGCACAGGATCCTCTTCAGCCAACTCTATGGTCTTACATGTGCATATTATATACATTTCTTTCTGCATGGGGTTGCATTTTGCCTTCGTCCATAATATTTATTGAAGTTTTCCTTTTTTTTTATTCTTTATTTTTTTAACCTTTTGACGCTGGTCCCTTATTCACAAGAATAGTTTGACAGCAAATTTGACCAACGAAGTCACATGATTTGTTCTAGTATTCAGTTGATGAGTTGGATTTAGCCATGGTTCAAATTGAATAGATTCTGGCTGGAATTGTTATTTTGAGGGGAAGAATCAGGGAAATATTTTCTCTTTCTATTGTTCTTCTGAAGTAGGTAATGCTGGTTCTTGTGTCTTTTCATTTTCCCTTTTCTTTAGGTGGACTGCAGGGGATGGATGTCGGTGCCAAGGTCCTGACCTACTGGTAGCACACGATCTTACCTACATTGGGTTCGTAATTGAAGTTCGTTCCCTCCCAGCTATGTAATAAAACAAGTGTGGAATTTGTCTTTTGTACATTATCTTGAAATCAAGGAGATGAAAATTGTCCAGAGTAATTATCTTAGCGGAAAAGTACTGGTGATTTTTGTCTTGAGTTTCGTAGTTTTACATCTTGTCGTTGTTGCTTGTTGCATGTGTACTTGAGGTATGCTCTAGGGTTGGGAAAATGGATCAGTACCAGGTCCACTGGCATGATCGACAAACAGAAAAGGGAAATCCTACAATTTGTTTGATGCCTCACTTGTGAAATATTTCAAATTTATGCATGAAATGTTCACGAAACAATTTCATAAGGTATAGTTGACCACCACGCAATATTAGAGGTATGCAGCAGATGGTCAAACCGAAATTTAAAAATGGGTTAAGTATCGGAACTTACATGATAAAATAGAACTTAGATGATAAAATAGAGTTAGGTTACGATATATAGGTTTAAAAAATGTGGTTACACAAATCGGTATGCATATCAAACCATTTTTTTTATTTTGATGTTGAAAATTAAGCTTATCTTGATAGTTTCTAGGGTTTAATTATGTTTTGCCCTCTGTAACATAGACTTTAGCGCACTTAGATTTTAGCTCACTTTGTTAGCATGTAAAAGTTTTGTCATTATTTTGATCCCTGTAACTAATGATTTAAAGGAATACTTTGATCATTAATTAATTTCATCAAATAACTAAAATGACTTTTAATATTTAATTAGTAGTGTTAGGCCCAAAAGCAACTCAAGGTGGGGTTTGGAAGGGGGTTATGAATTAGATTTTTCAAGAATTAAGTGTAATTATGCTTAAATATTTGCCCAATTTAACTAGTTAAATTGTTGCTCAAGTGATTACACACTTAAGAATAAAGGTAAAACGAATGATATAACAAATAATCAATTTAATGAACAATCAAGTAAAAAAACGAAAGAAACAAAACAAATTTTATAGTAGTTTGGTACCAATCTCGACACCTATGTTCACTTCTAAATTCCTCAGTTTCGAATTTAAATCTACTAGTAACTCCTTCAATTGTTGGTGAAACAAACCAACTTATGCACAAGGAGAGGATAACTCTTGCTGTTTTTCTCAAACTCTAGTTGACCCAACGTATTCACTTTTGTTACATTAAGCTCTATCAAGATAAGCTCAGAGTCTTACAACACTCTGAATTTCTACTATATTACAATTAAATGCTTCCACTCACCTAATGAAGACCTACACTCAAACCCAACTTAATAACCTCACAAAGAACTACAAGCCTACCAAAAAGAAAATATTTTTTTCACCAAAATCACTCTAAGCACTTGTAATCAACATAGGTAAAAAAATTGCAGTTAATTTTGCTGTAATTGGTATTTATGGGGATAAGAAAACAACTAAAATTGGCCTCCAACAGTCAAATTGAAAATTCTGTTAAAATTAGCCGTTAGTCAATAAATTTCTTGACCAGATGTCCGTATGAATGTCCCACACGTCTGCATCATGCGTTCGCATCACATCTATATGTGGAGGTCCACATCACGAGTCTGCATCCAATTAGTGATTGCGAGTTTAGGTTACTATCAAATTAAGTACAATTTATACAAACAAGTAATAAATTCATAGCCTAATACTCATTCCGCAAGTATACGAATCGATTGTAGTTGTGATGAGTATTAGGGCCAATCCCACAAGAAAACAAGAATTAGCAACTACCTAAGCTACTAATTTGCTCTATTATCTAAACAATCAATTCTTGGAATGGTGAACTGGTAGGAAAATCAAAATCAAGTAAACATACAAAAAAAAAAATTGTTAAATTAAGTTGACTAGGCCTAAAATTTCACTAGAGGTCAGAAAATATGAAAGCTAAGTTTATTGTTATTATGAATTTCAACTCTTGTTTAGGATTCAATTTCATTTATATTCAAAACTAGATTCCTCTACGAATTGAAGACTACTAAAACATGAACTTTTCTATTTCTGTGGTAAAGTCTTGCATGCTTTAGTTCATTTGGTTCATGATTGTGGTGTTACAAGTTGTGTAACAAACCGTGATCTATTTATGAGAATCACTACTTTCGTGATATTCAACATAAGTTTCATTTACTTTTTTCGATTGTTAAGTGCAAGTTCCCTTGTCAAATAACAACTAAGATGACTTGAAATTGGTAGCTAATCAACATCAAGTGTAAAAAATCAAGTAAATGAATAACACAACTAAAGTATGACTATAAACTTAATCAATTATATCAAAACTTCACCTTAAACTTGGTTTGGTTCAACTTAATTCAACATGTTTAAGATAAGATTAAGCACATATATGGAAGTAACAACACATGCAAGAATGAAAATGAAAAGATTAATGTTAGAGTTGCTCATTTGATAGATGAACTTAGCTCCAAAACTTGTTATTGCATTTTATCAAACATGTTGTGTACAATAGGATTTCAAAGTTGTGTTTACAAGAAGATGATTGATAAGTGAAAAATTTGCCAAGATTAGTATATATGTTAGTTGGTATTTTTAGTATATTTTTAGTAAAACTATTATACTTTTTGACTTTAAATAACATGTTTTCATTAATTAGGATTTATGTTCTAGAATTAGGGTTTTGCATCTAAAACTATTATTTTGAGTATTTAATTCACAAACTTGTATTTATTCTTACAGATTCATCACTCTTAATCTTAAAGAAAGTCAAGTAAGGCCAAGATCAAGGTGATGAAGTGAAATAGACAAAGCGAAGAATTATTGGAAGATTAAATGAGCAAAATGTGAAAAATTAGAAAAATCAGCAAAAATTCGAAGAAGTGCATGGAAAAGGATCAGGACACTTGGAGGGACAACTCAGCAAAAATTTACACAAGTGGGACCAAGGAACACGATCCGCGGATGACCATCCGCGTATCGTCATTTGCGGATCGTCACAGACTTTTCAAATTTCGGCTATTGCAACTTGCTTATCCTCCAGCTGTTTTTGCAGACTTTTGAACTATATACAGGTTCTGCAAGTCGAAGATTGTATTGGAAGTACAAATGAAGACTTTTATGCCCAAGAAGGCCTTCAACTAGGGTTTTCATTATTCCAATTCATTGAATGTAAATTGCACGTTGGAAAGTGACTTGTAGGATCCATGTCTATAAATAGAAGTCATTTGTGAAGAAGTTAAGGTATGCTAGGGTAGAGAATTTATAGAGAATTTTGCTAGGG
The DNA here is from genome assembly GCA_024721245.1 of Mitragyna speciosa. NCBI lineage: Eukaryota > Viridiplantae > Streptophyta > Magnoliopsida > Gentianales > Rubiaceae > Mitragyna > Mitragyna speciosa. Next base: position 3,992,253 of record CM045565.1, read on the forward strand.
TAGAGAATTTGTAGATAATTGCTAGAATTCTCTTAAGTCATAATAGAAATATTGTGAGTTCAAGAGAGCTTCTTGTTCAAAAACCCTTGTAGCAACTCTTGTGCAAGAAATATAAGTTCTTGAAACCATTTCTATATTGAATAAGCTTTCTTTAACTTTGTATCATTCATTTATCTTGATTGCTATGGCTAGTTATTTTCAAATCATGTGTTTTGATTTGGAGATAACTATGTTGAGCTAAATTCTTATTCTAGGGTTTTGATGAAACTAATGCATCAATATTAAGATTGTGGTTGACTAACCTTGCCATTTCTTGCTATTGTTTCTTCAATTATTCAAGTTTTAACCTTTGTATATGAAAGGCCATCACATGCAAAGCATCTTAGTTATTAGGAATTAATTAAGTTTGTTCTTAATAATAGAAAATGAATCATTGAGCTTAAGTACTAGCACATGGAAACAGTGTTATGCTTATGAGGACTTGATGAAACAATTCATGTATAAAACAACAACTCTATCATGGTAGTAGGTAGGTTGAATCAATTCATTGTGAAAACAGGTTTTGATACAAATGAAATTGCATTCCTAAACAAGGTAAGTTCAACTTGGCAAGTGTTAATCTCTACAACTTAATCTAGATCATTAGTGAATTCATAACCCTAGAACTCCTTCATCATTATAATTCTACAAGAATTCTTGCATACCTATAAGTTTTCCTAGTTAATTAGATTTTAAAACCAAACTTGTTCAAATTAATCATCGCTTAGATAATAAAGAAAGTGATAAAACTCTAGTAATTGCACTTTGTTGGTTCCTTGAGGGATTCGACCCTAGTTTCCTATACTACAACAACCAGTATACTTGCAATAAAAGTTGGGAGATTAAGTTTTATTACTTGACTTTTGTGTGTATACTTGACTTGATTTTCTATACGTAATTTACACCACATCAATGATATTTCCTACTACAAATTAAGTTTCCTACACTAAGTATTTACAAGGAGACTTTGATTTTCCTAGTTCTAAAGAGTCATAAGACTCTATGGTCTCTCCAAGCTCTCTTCCTTCATTCATTAGGGTTGTATTTATAGAAGAAACTAAACCTAATCAACTTGGAGACATAATCATCAAGATTTCATCATCAAGTTGTAAAAGTTGCTTTCTTGAAATTAGCAATATTTCCTTGAGCAACCATCCTGCAAATATTTACTAGATTTTTCTGGAAAATGTGTGTGAAATGAAGACAACTTGCTAAAGGTCATTTTCTAGCCAAAATGGTCAAGCAGACCACGGATCACACCCACGGTTCACCATCCCAAGGGCAATTTTGTCCTTTCCCTTGCTGGTTGTTTCTTTTAAGCCCTTGACACCTTTTCATGATTTTAATTCTCTAATTCCATGCTGAATTTGTTGATGAAAAATTTTCAAAAATTGAGCAAAACAATTCTTCATGTTTGAATGTAAAAGTTGATGGAGATCAAGGGGCTTCCAAGGTGGAGATAAGTCAATAAGATCTATTGCAAGGGCTTGATGAACCTATGACTCAACTAAGAGCTAAGAAGATGAAGCAAGCATTGCAAAGACTGATCATGAGTTTAAAAGAGGAGGAAGCTACCTGGGAAAGTCCAATTTATCACCAAGGATGATCACTCTATTATGGGCCATTAATGATCCAAATAAAAGTGCTGAAGTGGAAGTCTGAGTATTAGAAGCCTTAGAGAGTGATTTGGGCTAATTGAGCAAGTGAATAGAAGCCCAATTTAAAGCGATGGATGGTGGGCAGCCCTATTGGGCCTCATTGGGAGCAAGCCCATTAGCCTCCTTTAGGTTTATTTTTATTTTTTTATTTTAAGAATATTCTAGACGAATTTTTAATTGGTAGATTTCTAGATTATTTTTATTCTTTTGTGTTAAGTGTTAGTTTTTGGTAATTAGTCTAGAATTCTCTTTACCATATTTAATGACTTGTCAGCCTATAATATATAGGCTACCTATGTAACGATTTTCTTCATAGTGTGATCAATAAAATTGTGTGTTTTCTCTTAATTGAGATTTCTCTTGGTATTTTGTTGATTGAGAGCTACTCTTGGTCTTATCAAATTTATCTTGCGGTGACCAAAACCTTAGCTTAGAATTTTCTTTCTTGTATTGATCCAAACCATAGAGTTGTGTAGGTTAGATTTACTTGTTTATGCATAACAAAATCTAAACTCGCTTCTTTAGGGTCTAGTTCATCAAAGGAGAGTTGATTTAAAGCAAACAACTCCATGTCAAGTGACGTGGTTAGATTTGGTGTAGAAAATTAGAGAAATATGTATCCAAAAGTCAAGTAATAAAGCCCAATCTCCCAACTTTACCACAAGTATACGGATTGTTGTAGTATAGGAAATTAGGATCGAATCCCACAAAGAACCAACTAAGTGCAATCACTAGAGTTTTATCACTTACTTTATTTTCTAATCAATGATTAATTGAGCAAGTATGGATTGATTTGATTTTAACTAACAAAGAAAAACTTGTAGGAACGCAAGACTTCTTGCAAAGAAACAAATATGGATAGTTCTAGGGTAATGAATGCACTAATGATCATGATTAAGGTGTAGAGATTAATAACTTGCCAACATGAACTTGCCTTGTTTAGGAATGCAATCCCATATGTATCAAAACTTGTTTTCACAATGAATTGATTCAACTTACCTATTACCATGACAAAGTTGAAGTGTGTGCATGAATTGCTTTCTCAAAACCTCCTAAACATTACACTATTTCTGTGTTAATACTTAGGTTCAAGTATTCATTTTCCATTATTAAGAACAAACTTAATTGAATCTTAAAAACTAAGATGTTTTGCATGTGATGGCCTTTCATATACAAAGGTTCAACCTTGAATAATTGAAGAAACAAGCAAGTTTAATCACTAAAAGTCTTAATATGGATTTATTAGTTTCATCACAACCCTAGAGGTAGGAATTTAGCTCAACGTAGTTGCTTCTAAATCAAAACATATGATTTGAAGATAACTATCCATAGCAATCAAGATAAATGAAAGATACAAAGTGAAAGAGAGCTTATTCAATAGAAGAATAGCTTCATGATCTTGTATTTTCTCCACAAGAGTTGCTACAAGGGTTTTTGAACAAGAATTTCTCTCAAATTCATAATATCTTTATTATGAACTAAGAGAATTCTAGCAATTCTTTACAATTTCTTTAACTTAGCATGCTCTAGACTCTTTACGAATGACTTCTATTTATAGACAAGAATCCTACAAGTCATTTTCCAACTTGCAACTACATTCAATGTAGTGGAATGATGAAGATTCTTCTTGATGGTCTATTTTGGCACAAAAGTTTTCATTTGTATTTCCAAGGAAATATACAACTTGCAAAGCCTTGTCCCCAACTCAAAAGTCTGCAAAAACAGCTGGAAAATGAATCAAGTTGTAGCAGCAGAAAACTAGAAGTTGGCATCGATCCGTGGGTGTGATCTGCGAATGGTGATTCGCGGATCCTGACTCGCGGATCCCAAAATCAGAGCCCACTTCGGTCATATTTTTCTGAGTTGTTCTTCCACTTGTGTTGGTCCTTTTCCATGATTTTTCACGTATTTTTGCTGATTTTCCAATTTCTCAAATTTTGCATCATTAATTTTCCAATAACTATTCAATTTGTTCAATCCACTTAATCACTTTGATTTTGATCCTCTTTGACTTCCATTGGTCCCAATTGAAATTAAGTGTAATGAATCTGCAAATATACAAAAGAATTGTGCATTAAATAATTCAAAATAACACTTTAACCTTAAAAACCTAATTTTAGCAAGAAACCCTAATTTATGAAAATAAGTTAGTTGAAGCCAAAATTACTGTACTTCTACTAAAAACCTACCAAAAATACACAATAACATATATAATAATAATGGCAAAATTTTCACTTATCAAACTCCCCCACACTTGAATCATTGCTTGTCCTCAAGCAATTAGAAAATCAAGAGATTAAATAATGATTCAAGGATTGAAATAATACATATATCTTTCCAAAATAACTTCCCAAAAATTGAGCAAGTAAATAATCATTATGCAATGTCTTGTTCTTTCTTTTTAGTACTCATAATATTAAGTAAAGGAAAAGTAATTATACCATAAATTTCATTAGTTTGAATCAAATTCCCTTGCCTTACTAAGTTTTACAAACAACAATTTATATGGTTAATCAAGTAGTCATTATACCTTAAGATTATGCCATAAAAGAGGGATGTACATATGAGTCATTTTCTTGAACGATATGAAATTGTCTTTTTACGCGAAGATCAACATCTTTAGATGAAGACCCCCGGTTACTTAACACTTCATTTCATTTTGCACTTTGTTCACTTTATACTTGAGAATGAAAATCATCTTTTGACACAAACATCAACATTTTTAGATGAAGATCCCTGGTTACTAAATAATTTTTTATTCTCAAGTTGCTTTGTGCATACTCTTAATTCAGTAGTACCGTTTGACGCAAAAATTGACATTTTTTTTATAAAGATTCCCGATTGCTAAGTACTATAATTTATTGGAGTAGTTTCAGATATCATTTTTGCTCTCTAATTTTGTTATTTCTCTTTTTCTTTTTTAAGTTCAATTAGCACAATCATTTTCCCTCTTAAACTAATAATCATAAAGCATTTGTACCACTTAACTATCCATACTTATCATTTAATTTGTAAAACTAAGTAAAGAAAAGAATTTTAATAAAAATATATGGTCTTTTGGGCATAATTTCTCCTACTTTACCTAATATACTTTCCTTAAAACAAGAATTTTCAACTACATAATAATTATTACCCTTTATTTGGATAGAATTATTTCGAGAAATTACATGTAATTATTTCAACATGTAGAAGGACTTTAATAAGCTTAAAATTTTGCAAAAACTAACATAGGTCAAGATAGCCTTCCAAACTTAGGGAAATTTAAAAAAAAATGTGCTTGGAAAAATAGGTAAATTAGAAAATGTTTGGAAAAAATTTTGGAAAAATTTTTGTCAGAGTCTCCCCTATAATTGGACCACACTCCCTGCCAATCGAAAGAACAATTTTGATTTTTCAACCAATATCAACCAAATTCCAAGACAATCACAACCATTCACAACCAATCTCAAACAACAATATAAGTAAGCATAGCCTTAATCCTTCTCCCCACAATTAGAATACACATTTTCCTCAATGTGTGACAAAAAGAAGTAGAAGAAAAGTGAGGAAAGACTGTAAAATAATACAACTCCCTTATAAAGATGTCTGAGCAGTTTGAATATGCTATCACGGACCTTAATCATCTTAGTTTGACTAATAATATCAAATAAAGCTGCATTAGTTCTTAGTAGCTAAAAGTTAATTACATTCATAACATAAACTATACTTCAAACATAATTAAAGTAAAAATGTCTAAGAAAACTAAGAGCATGGGGGTTGATCATGATGCTATTTCCAATTGTGCTTCAAGTATTGCAGCCGTCCATCTATTGTGTCTATCCTTTGATTGATGGACTAGAGGGACTCCCTTTGCTCATTCCTTAAATTGTCCATTACCTCAAATAATTGTTGCCAAGGAGTGGTACGCCCTTCTTGAGTGAGCAGCTATGGAAAGGCCAGGGTGGGTTGAAGTAGAAGGCCTTGCATGGTAGGATGATCCTTTGTCATCTCATTGCTATTCTTCTTCTGATTCTCCTTGTTGTTGCCCTGGAATGTTATCAAGGACACTTGGGTCCTTTAAATAAATGTGGCGAAGTAGAGAAACCGTGATAATATCTGTCTTTGGAATAATTGAGGTGTTTCTCCTTGGGTGTTGACTCCAAAGTGCTCCAATATCCTTGTCAACAACTTGGGAAATCCAAAACAAGTTTTCGGAACCCGATATCGCACAATGGTGTACATGTAACTAATTATTATACTAGGTAAAGGAATTTGGCAGAGGTCATATCCTTGCCCATTAACTATTTTATCAAGGAGATATAAGTTGGCATTTCTTACCTCATTTTTACTACTTCTTTTGGGCATCACATTATGAGCAAAAATATAAATAAGGATATGACGAGCATTATCAAACCATTTGGCTAGTAAGTTGGTCCTTTCAGGATCTCCTCGTCGTGTTGCCTCATCATGGACCCTGAATCTTCTTTTGGCTGCTTGAATGTCGCAGTTTTGGTCTTCCTACATACTCCTTCTTATAGTCCACATCCGTTCCCTCATTTCTACAGTGCAACATCTCTGCTATTCTTGATCTTAGCAACACGATTCTCTTACCCTGCACTGTAGTCTATAGATATGATGCACTATGTCCCTCCTTGTCATCTATATTGGCGTAAAACTCTCGCACTAAGTTGGGAAAAATAAGCTCAGGCAAATGTAGAATTGGTGCCCATCCCATTCGTGCGAACTGATCACTAATGTGGAAGAATTGATCTACATTGTCATCCAGGCTTTTCTCCTTGATTAGTTCTTTGTGTACCCAGGTATTGTACCATTGTTCGTTTTCTACTGATGTGAAGCGCCGAGCATCAAATTGAGGCCCTTGCTCCTCCTCCTCCTCTAGTTGTGCAATTTGTGCCCTTCCTCATCTTCTTGACGTTTTTTTATCTAAAAAATGAAAAGAAAATGTTAAGTTTGGAGAAGTCAAAAGATGAAAGCAAAGAAACATCCCATTTTCTGGCAACAAAGCATAATTTACCTAAAGACTATGCAAATAAAGTTGATCATTAAATCCAAGGTCAATTCCTGTACCATGATATTCACTGCATAAGATATGTCTAATTAAGCACAAATCATGGTTTGGAATAAGGCCTTCAACTATTCACATACTATCTCTACTTCTACATGCATGTTCAAAGGATAATGTGAGCAAATGAATCTATTTATGCAATTTGGTTTCATTTAGATGGTTAGCCTCTTCGGAAGATGCACACAAAGCATTCAAATTAGCATCTTTTAACCATGAATTGGTTGTCATGCTTTTATGATTTCATTAAGCAAATTCTCCATTTTGTCACAAAAAACTCCACTCTACTTCACATTTATGGTCATATTGCTCATTTCAGTCCAATAATCATGAATATTGTCATAGATGTCCTCCTATTTTCCATTTGTCTGTATTTTTGTCATTTATGCCTCTTTAATCGCCATTGCTAAAATTAGGTCTTAAACACCAATGTAGCTTACTTTAATTATTCAGTTACATTCACAAGTTCATCATATGATTGAATTAAGCCTTAGATGATATCAGAATGCACCAAAAATACGTTCTCACTTCTTCCCTAAAATTGCCAGTTTAATCTACCATAATTCAAGAAATTATGTCAAAATTGCTCCATACAGGTGTTACCCATGTTCAAACTAGTGTAGATGATCCATCTTTATCATCAAAATATACAAAGCATAGCAAGAATTCCACCTTCAAAATTTGGGTATGAAAAACATGGAAAAATGAAAGAAATTAAATTCAAGTATTAAAGTTAGAAACATACCTCAAGTGATATGCAAATGCTCCAATGATATGTGAGGAGTGAAGATTTGGACACAAAATGCTTTGAATTAACACCAAAGGGAGAGGGGAAAAATCTAGGGCTTTATGTGAAATCTGAAATTTTCCCTTTTTCGTGAGTGTTTTGTGTTAAATCTTGCTTAGAATGTGTTGTTTGGAGTGTTTTTGGTGAGATTTACCTAAAATTGGAGGGTAGAATGGGAGGATATGAAGTGGGGGAAGGGGTTTGATGTGTGCACGGTTACGTTGCCAAGAAAGTCTTGGATTTCAGGTATGCAACTCGTTGAACTTAAGACCTCGTTTGATTCATGAACCAAGGAACCCTTGACGTGGAGTTGTTTTGCCTTGAATCTTCCCTTGAAGATGAGCATGCCTATAGGACAACTAGACTAGACCAAGTTGAGCGAGTTCAATCGTCTAACCTAATTAGCTTTAAAGACATGATAAAAAACTCAAGAAAACTCTAAGCGAAGTTGGTGGTCGCCACAAGCAAGCTTGATAAGACCAAGAGTAGTTCTAAATCAACATAGAACCAAGAAGAATCTCAATTAAGAGAAAACACTCAAATTTTATTCATAAATTCATGCTTAAAATCGTATGAACAGTAACATGCCTATTTATAGGCTTACAAAGAAAAGTCTAGAAGCTTAAAATAAAGTAAACTACTAAAACTAGTTGTAACCTATCACAATAGGGTAACTAACTAAAAGTTACAACTTGTAAAGACTTAAGAAACTAATAAAAAACATAAAAATTCGTTCAAGATCACATCATGGGCTGGACATCCCTCCATAAGATCCATTGGGCCTCCATTTAGCAACTTTAAGGGCCCTCCAAGCAAGTCCAAGTAACCAGCCCCTTGTATGCATGTTATGAATAGCTTAGTAACGTTAATTGTACCATCTTTGTCATTAGATTTGATCCAAAGCCAATGCTCCAATCCTTGGCCCAATGTGCTAGCTTGATTAATGTGAGCTTCAAGCTTATAAACGAGCCCAAATCCATGTATAATCTTCAACCAGCAACCATGTAGATCATCTTCCATTAAGAACATGCCTTTCCTAAGCTCACTATGTTCAAGCCCAAGTCTAACAATTGTGAGTGCTCCTTGGATCACATCAGGGTTTGAGAGTATTTGCAAAAAAAGTGAGAAAGAAAATACCTATTCGAAGCCCCTGTTTTTTGCCAAAATTTGCAGACAATGCGCGGGTCAAGTCCACGAATCATTTTTCTCACCTGCAGATCACTGAGCTCGTGGATCTTTGCACCCTCCCAGAACCTTATACGCGGGTTGCACCCGCGGATCTCTACCCTCATGGATCCTCATGAGTTCCCAGAATCTGATCTGCGGGCTAGAGATATGCGAGCACTCTTTGGATCCGTGCCTACAGATCCTGAGCCTTTTTTTTTTGCAATTTAGGCTGATTCTTTCAGGACTTTGTGTGCTAAATTTTATCAATTCTCCTTGTTATTTTGGACAAAGACTTGGTAATCAAGTAAACATGCCAACAAACTTTAACGTCATGCCTTAAACTTCTCCAGAACATCAACATATATGAAGTGAGAATCGATCAAAGTTGCCTATTTGGTAAGCCTGGAACTTCATTTTTCCTCATGAACACAAAATTCAAATTCTTTGTTTTCAAGTTTTTGATCAATCCAACATTTCAAACAAGTTTTTATTATGAAAAAAAAGTTGTTTACATGATTTTCAGGCATCGACCACATCCAAATTGCAAAGTTAGAATCAAAATCTCAAAGAATCCAATATGATGAATAGTGACCATTGAACTCAATATCTTAAATTGATTCTTTGCATGATTTTAACTTCTCAAACATTTAAAACATGTTCCAAATGGTTAAACAAACTTGTTCAAAATGAATCCATGCATCAATTTCCCTCAATTTCTCTTAGACCCCGGAGTCCCTTATGTGAATTATATCCTTTCTCAAGTGAAACAATTCCTACCTTCTCGGTTGATTAATTGGAATCTCTTCTCAATTAAAACCCCTAAAAGATGCAATTTCTAATCAATGGACTCCATTTGTGGTTGAGCTTTAATCCTAAAACTCAACTTAGGAAGAACTCATGTAATCCTATCTCTAGCAATTCATTCAAGTTCTCTCTATTCATGAAGTGATCTAATCATATGTGCAATCTCTCGATATACCCATACAAAATCAACACTTGAATTGAAGGATGCATGCAAATCCCAATCCAAAATACAAATAAACTCATGAATAAATCTAAGAACAAAGTGGGTCTTTCATTAAACCAAGAATAAAATCATAGACATAAGAATCTGGGGTTCATCCCATCTAAATCATAAACAACTCAATTCATAATTACAAGAATAAAATTAACAAAAGACAAGAAAGAAAGAGAAAGCTCATTCTCATGCAGCTCTCTTGAATCCTCCCTTGCATCTTGATGAATCCTTCTTGCTTTCACCATTGAAGCCCTTGAGTTGTCCCTCTACTCTTGCTTTCTCCTTTCTACATCACTCTAGATGTGCCAAAATGTGTGTTTTTGAGGTGTGTGCGGCGTGTGTGTGTTTTCCCTTGAGTTAGGGTTCTTCTCCCCGCAAAGATTCACCCAAAAGTGCTTAAAAACGCAGCATTCCGTCACTAGGCCGCGGCTAAGGCTGTGGCACGGCCTTACCCGCGGCCTTGTGTCCTCCCTTTTTGACCAAGGCCGCACCCCAGGCCGCGGCACGGCCTTACCCGCGGCCTTGGTCAGACTATTTCACTTGTCTTACATGCAAAATTGCACCTCGAAAATGGCCGAACTAACTTTTCCTCAAAACATAAAAGTTTTAGCTCTTTGAATAAGCTTTCCAAATCAACAAGAATCATGTCATTTGAAGCTCTGTAAGCTGAAATATAGCTGAAATACTAAGAACTGGTCGGAACAGTACTGCAGTACAAATATGCTTCAATAACTTGGAATTTTGACCTTCGAACCTTAAGAAATGGACTTTGATGTCTTCATATGAATTGTAGATCATTGTCTTAGCTTCAAAATGCTTCATGAATCACCTTAATCCAATATCTCCATCTCCAGTTATCACTAAATCATTGACATATGTCCAGACTGCCAAACCGTTTCCTTTCCAATTCTTCTTCGCCTATTGCTTCTTTGCACCACTTTGAGGATTTCTTGACTTTAACTCATCGCCAACTTCAAACCACCTCAAAATATCATCCAATTGCCATCCAAATTGATCCAAATTGGTGATTGATAAGCGTCTAGTTTGCATATTTCTTAGTGTGTCTACATTAGTATTTTATGCTAGTTTTTAGGGTTTAAATAATGAACAATAGTCACTTTCATGTCTATTTCTTCCAATCTTAAGTTTGTAGCTAAAATGTGCAAATGTGTGGTTTAATATGCAATTCTTTGTATTTTGTAGGTTTTAGCTATAACGATCATCACTTTGGATCAAATGAAGCATATTGGGATGATATTAAATGTGATTTGAAGTTGATGAGAAGTGGAAAGAGAAGAGGACCAATGATGTGGCATGATGAAGCAACGATAGAAGAAGAATCGGTGATGAAAGGATTTCACTGCACCGACATGTTTTGGTAGTTTGGTCAGAACTGGAGCTAGAGAGAGTGAATTGAGATGATTCTTGAAGCAATTTAAAGATAAGAGAATTATCTACAATTCTTATGAAGACCTCAAAGTCTGATTCGCACGTTTACAATGTCAAATTGCCACATTACTGAAGCATTCATGTGCAGCGATGCTCTTCCGACCATGTCTCGATGTTTTGGTCATATCTTTGTGTACACAACTCCAAATGACCTGATTTTTGTGCTCTTGGAAAGATAACTCAAAGGGCTATAACGTTTATGTTCAGAGTAAAAGCCAGTTTGGCCAACTTTCTGACAGAACCCGCGGCTGAATCCGCGCTGCGGGTACGCACCGCGGGTACGGTCAGAAAGTTATTAATTGAAGCCGCAGCTGTATCCTCGCCGCGGGTTCGGGGCGCGGGTTCGGGGCACAGACATACGATTTTGAGGAACTTTGGGGCTATCTTTCAAGGGGGCAATTGATACTCTTTGTGAAGGATTAGACTACATCTTAGGAGGGTTTTGGAGTGCCAGAAACACAAGAGAGAAGCGTAGCATAGCATAGAGAGAGAATAGCATAGAATAGCAAGGGTCTCTCTTAGAGAGATTTTCTCTCTTTGAGAGAGCCACCCCTTTAGATTAGTAAATCTCTCTATAGAATAGTGCTATTTGGAGGATTCTCTTGTACACATCAAGATTGGAGGAAGAATAGAAGATTTGAACTTGTTCATCAATCAATAAGTTTTCTTTATTCTATTTTTGTCTCTTTCTTGATTTATATGGATTTGTCTATTAAAGTTTTGATCTTTTATGTGAAATCTACCATGGGTACGTGCTAAATTGTTAATCTAGGGTTAGAGGAAACTAATCGCTTCATGCATATGACTTGATTATGATTATTCATGTTATCTTGTGCTTGTTTGTTCTCTATTTTGGTTTGCATGGATTTGTAGTTGCTTGATCACCAACTATGAATTGATAGTTGTTATTATGCAACGAGAGTTGGTAATGATAATGGAAAAGGAATAGCTGAAGTCTAGGTTGCATGTCACACGAGAGTAGTGGTGCTCCTAGGTGGGTCAATTAGGCAATTCATGTGATTAATGAACCAATACTAGTATCTTTACCACGAGAGTAGGAAAGATCTAGTAGGGAGGTAATCGTTAACTTGTCACGAGAGTGAAGGTTAAGTATAATTGGAATTGGATCCTAAACAATACAAGAATCCATGGCATGAATTAATCCATTCAATCTTATGCTTGGTCATTAGTGGAATCTATTCCCTAGTGTCTTAAGATTACGAGTTTCCTCTAGATATTGTTATTTTATAGAGTTGTTAGTTTAGCTGTTTTTTTTCTACTTTGATATTCTCATTGTTAATTGGTTGTTTAGATAATAAGGAGAGCAATAAAGCCTTAATACTTCGATAACCTTTTCCCTGTGGGATCGACCCTGTTACCCTATACTCAATACGATCTGTGCACTTGCAGTATATAGGGTAATTAGGTTTTATAACTTGATTATTTGTGTGTGATATAATTGGATTATTTGCTATATTTTTAGACCTAATTACACGCCTATCAGTGATGCAATGTGAAAATCCTACGAAAATGACACAAATCACATGTAAATCACACCTTTACACAATTTGACATTCAAATCACAAATGAGAAGAAATAGCTAAGAAATAGAGAAAAACTCATAGAAAAAAAACCTAAAAACCTACCCTAAAAACCTACTAAAAACTAATGTACTATAGCACTTATCAGCCTCCCAACAAGTGCTTTAGTTATAGTCAAAAGCTTGTCTAGCAACCTTTGTATCATTCATGAGTGACTTCTCCTAAAGGATAATTTACTCCTTTGGGGATCAATTGATCGGTGAGGTAAGGCTTTAGGCGATGACCATTGACTTTGAAGTGTTCTTCATTTTGGTTCACTAATTTCATGCTTCATAGGAGAATACTTTGGTTACTTCAAAAGGTCCCGACCACCTTGATCTCAACTTTCCTGGAAACAAATTGAGCCTTGAATTAAATAATAATACTTGTTGACATTCGGAGTTATGTGCTTGGCATGCCAAAATTTGACTTTTTCCTTGTACATCTTGGCATTTTCATATAAATGGAGCCGAAATTCTCCCAATTCCCTTAACTCCAATAATCTTTTCCTTCCTGCAAGATTCAAATCAAAATTAATAGACTTTATGGCCCAATATGACTTATATTCAACTTCAATGGGCAAATGGCACGCTTTCCCAAAAACTAGTCAGTATGGAGACATTCCCAATGGTGTCTTATACACAGTTCTATATGGCCATAAGGCATCATCAAGCATCTTTGCCCAATCTTTCCTCGATTTATTGACCGTTTTCTCCAAAATGAGCTTTAATTCCCAATTGGCTAATTCAGCTTGTCCATTTTCTTGGGAGTGATAGGGTAACGAAGTCTTGTGCCTGCAAACATACTTAGACAAAAGTGAGTTAACTTATTTATCACAAAAATGCTTACCTTCATCACTCATGATTGCCTTTGGGACTTCGAACCTTGTAAAGATTCTTTTTTTGAGGAATCTTAATACAACTTTAGCATCATTAGTAGGTGAAGCAATGGCTTCAACCCATTTGGAAACATAATCAACTGCAACTAAGATGTATTGATCATTAAAAAAAATTAGAAATGGACCCATAAAATCAATACCCTGATGACGTAGTGTAGATTAGGTATAACAATTATGAACAAAAACACACAAATCAAGTAATAAAAATCTAATCTCCCCACTTATTCCGCAAGTGCACGGGTCGGTTGTAGTATTTGGAGTATTAGGTGTCGAATCCCATGAGAAATCAAGTATGTGCAATTGCTAAAGCTTTTTCACTAACTTTTATTATCTAAATACAAATGAAAATAAGAGTGATATGGGATCCCTTCAATAGAGTAGATTTATGATTAAGAACTTTTGTAGAATTCAAGCTAAGAAGTCTAGAACACAGAATCCACTAATGAATGACTTACTAAGTGTTATCTTGCTTTGTTTAGAATCCAATTCCATATGTGTCATAACTAGATCTCTTTATGAAATGACAAGACTTCAACTATTCTCATGATGAAATCTTATGAATTAATGAATTGTAATGATTCACTTAAGCATCCATTATTCTCATATGAAAGACTTATGCATTACTTGTTCATTTTCCATTGTTACATGCATTTCTCAATGTCAAGTAGCAACTAGATGACTTGTTCAAGTTGGCCATGCAAAAACAAGTGTTAAAACTTGAACAAGCAAATAAGCAAATGCAAGCTTCGTAAGTACGATAAGTTAAATCATGTTTGTTGATTCATTAGCTTCATCTATGATCTAGATGAAGCCTTTTAGTTCAACAAGGTTAATGAAACAACTAAAAGTTCAACTTCAAGGATTGAATTCACGGCAACTATTGAAAGTAAAAGAGATAGAGTTTGAGAATTGCTCAACCAATATGAGAATTAGTCCTCTTCTTTATTCACCTTCGAAAGATTGCACTACACAAGTCGCTTACAATGTTCCTCACAACTCTATTGAAGGATTGAGAGAATTCTACTAATTCTCTATCAAGCTAGGTATAAAATTGAAGATTATAACTACTTTCTACAACTAAGACTTGTCACCTCCCTCCTAAACTTGTTACAAAAGCTTTACAAATGACTTCTATTTATAGACAAATGTTCCTCAAGTCATTTTCCAACTTGCATGAATCATTAGCGCATGAAAATGATGAAGATTTGTTTGGGGATTCCAAATGGGCACAAAACTACTCATTTATGCTTCCAATATATTCTCCCACTTGTAGAACCCTATCTTCATCTGAAATGTTTGCAAAAAGCAGCTAGAAGAGGATGCAAGTTGATGCCCTAGAAAGTCCAGCCGTATTGCGATATGCGGATGGCGATACGAGGATAATCATCCGCGTATCCTATCCGCGGATCACATCTTATGGCCCCCACTTGATTTTATGATTTTTGTTGAACTGGACCTGATGTGGGCAGGCATTTTTCACGTATTTCCAAGCATTTTGGTGAAGAATTGGATTTTTCTATTATTTTGCAAAATTGTTCCTTCAAGTTTGTTCAATCAACTTTAACTCTTTGAATCACCATTGAATTTGATCTTTCTTAACTCCAATTGATCCAAAATAAGTTTTAGTATGATGAACCTGCAATTATACACAAGAATTTGTGCATTAATTTGCTCACATAAAAATTTTGCCTCAAAAACTCTAATTCCGGTAAAAACCCTAATTCTCGTGAATTGTTGAAAAATGAGTCATTTGTAACCAAAAATACTATAATTATACTTAAAATATCATCTAAAACATATAATTATATATATAATAATATTAGTATGTTTATTACTTATCAAACTCTGAATATCAAATAATTCAACTTCCATAAATGTAGTAAGAGGCATTTCTTGTCTCCTAGAGATATTACTAGTTCTTTGACATGTATCACATTTCTTATTCTCTAGCATCACAATACATAGAAAGACAATAAAAACCAGATTTCCATATTTTAGATACCGTCTTAGATGTACTAAAGTGTCATTTGGTTTTCAAATTATGAAAATGATATAAAATGCCATTTATTTCATTTTCGGCCACACATCTTCTTATCATGCCATTTGCACAATGTTTGTATAAAAGTGGTTCAATTCAAAAGTAACTTTTAACATCATGCACAAACTTTTTCTTTTGATAATGATTTAAATCTTTAGGTATAACACATCCTACCTAATAATTTTCAATATCGGCGTAACATGGTGATTGTGTAATCACCATTACCTATTCGTCTAGGAAATCTTCTTTGATTGGAACTTGATTGTCGGTAGGGATGTACTCTAATCTTGACAAGTGATCTGCCACCACATTTTCAGATCCTTTTTTGTCTCTTATCTCCAAATCAAATTCCTGTAGCAATAAGATCCATCTAATTTGTCTTGGTTTGGCATACTTTTTATGTAACAGGTATTTAAGAGCTACATGGTCAGTATATACAATAACTTTAGATCTTATTAGATAAGATAATGCAAAAATGACTGCTAACAATTATTTTTCAGTAATTGCATAGTTAATTTGTGCATCATTCAAAACATTGCTTGCATAGGAAATAACATGCAACTTTGTGTCCTTTATTTGTCCTAAAATGGCTCCAACTGCATAGTCACTAGTGTCACACATCAATTCAAATGGTAGTGACCAATCCGGTGAAGTAATAATAGGAGCTGATACCAATTCCTTCTTCAACCTGTTAAAAGCATCTAAACACCTATCATCAAAGTCAAAAGGGGTTTCTTTGCATAATAAATCACACAATGGCTTTGCAATTTTAGAGACATCTTTAATGAATCTCCTATAGAAATCCACATGTCCTAGAAAACTCCGTAACCCTTTTATGTTACTTGGTGGAGGCATTTATTCAATTGTTTCAACTTTAGCTTTATCTACTTCAATCCCCTTAGATGAGATTTTGTGCCCCAAGACAATTCCTTCTCTAACCATTAAATGACATTTTTCCAATTAAGAACAAGGTTAGTTTCTTCACATCTTTGCAAAATTAGTTCAAGATTATGCAAATATTTATCATAAGATGAACCAAATACAGAAAAATCATCCATAAATATTTTCATAATCTTTTCAATATAATCCGAAAACAATGCCATCATCAAAAATTGGAATATAGCAGGTGCATTACATAAAATAGATGGCATCCTTCTAAATGCAAATGTACCATATGAACACGTAAATGTTGTCAAGTGCAATGGCAATATGATTATAACTAGAATAACCATCAAGA
The DNA here is from genome assembly GCA_024721245.1 of Mitragyna speciosa. Taxonomy (NCBI): domain Eukaryota; kingdom Viridiplantae; phylum Streptophyta; class Magnoliopsida; order Gentianales; family Rubiaceae; genus Mitragyna; species Mitragyna speciosa. The sequence continues at coordinate 4,009,186 of CM045565.1, forward strand.
AAATAATAATATTCATGGCCTACTATTCTTTCTAACATTTGATCTAGAAATGGTAAAGAAACGTGGTCTTTTCTAGTTGTTGCATTTAACTTCCTATAATCTATACACACTCTCCAACCAATGACAATTCTAGATGGAATTTGTTCATCATTTTTACTAGTTATAATAGTCATTCTACCTTTCTTTGGAACAACATGTATTGGACTAATCCAACCACTATCAGAGGTAGGAAAGATAATACTTGCGTTGAGCCATTTAAGAATTTCTTTTCTTACTACCTCTTTTATGTTTGGATTGAGTTGCCTTTGCATTTCTACCACCGATTTGCAATTCTCTTACAATCTAATGCAGTGCATGCATAAGAAAGGACTTATTCCTTTCAAATCGGCAATAGTCCATCCAATTGCCTTTTTGTACTACCTTAGAACCCTTAACAATTTCTCAAACTACTCACGGTCAAGGTTAACATTAACAATCATTGGTAAAGCTTCATTATCTCTAAGAAATTCATACCTGAGATGGTTAGGAAGTGGTTTGAGCTCCAACTTTGGTGCTTGCTCAATTGAAGTTGGTAAGAATTCCTTACTTGGTCCAAGGTCTTCAAAGATGTCTTGCTTCTTGTATGGCACTTGAGCATTCAAGTAACTTGCAACTTCTTCAATTTATTCATCTTCCTCAATGAGTTTTCTTGCCAAGGACAAACACAATTCTAAAGGATCATCTCCAAGATAGACTTGTGTATCTTCTTGGATTGAATAGACTTGATTAGTGACAGAGGAAAATCTTTCCATTTCATTCAAATTGAATTCTACTTCCTTATCTCCCACTTGGAATTTGAGTCTTCCATTCTTTAAATCAATAATAGTACCTGCAGTAGCTAAGAATGGTCTATCAAGGATAATTGGCATAGAAACATTGATGCGATCCGCCCCGAGACCTCTCGTTAAACACGTAACGGGAACCTTCACAACGATCGCGATCCACAGGACAATCCACCCAAAGGATCGTTCTTGTGTATCAACGGACAACCTAACCCCAATTCTACCCGAGAATTGAAACTAGCTTGAAAAAGGATCCCAAACCCTAACCCCCACACGTTGGTTAGAACTCAAGGATATCAAAGAATTTTACGAATCACTCGTGGAACTCACAAGTCTCACGAAGAGAACTCAGAGAGGAAAAAACCCTCGTAATCTTATTCAACTTCAATAATCTGTCTTAACAATAATAATAATTAGCCTTATATAGGCAAAAACACCCTAAATAACCAATATAGAAAGTAACTAGTCTATTACACGTTAAAAACTAAGTAAAAACGCATAAAACAAATAAAATCGTAAAGTTACGGACTAAGGCCGCGGGGTAGGCCGCGGGACGGCCTTCTGTGCGGCCTTCATCAGAACGTCATCTCATCTTTGGCAAAGTTTCTGACGGAGGCCGTGGGGGAGGCCGCGGCGCGGCCTTGCCCGCGGCCTTCATCAGAAACTTTCTGATGGCCTTTTCTACGCGTCTTCTTCTGAACTCTTGCAGGTGTACTCATCCTAGCATTGGATGGCCTCTTCCTCTTGCTCCTTTTGACCATCCTTGACGCCTCTAAGCCTCCATTTTGGGCGATTAAGCCCCTATGCATTGGTGATGCACTATGGATTATTCGAATGCCCCCATCTACTTGGGCTTTCATCACTTGGTTCGTATCAAACATCTTCGTCCATATCCAATACCACAAAATCCACAGGAATGTAAAATTTATGTACTTTGATAAAAACATTCTCTAGAATTCCTAATCAATGTCTAATAGACCTATCCACTAGTTGCAAAGTAATATTAGTGCATTTAAGCTCATTCAATCCTAATTGTTTTACAATCGATAAAGGAATTAGGGAAACACTAGCTCTGAAATCACACAAAGCTTTTGAAAAATCAATCTTACCAATGGTGCCAAGAATGGAAAAACTACCCAAATTGTTCAACTTCGGAGGCAACTTATTTTGAATTCTTTCACTACATTCCTTTGACAAAGCAATGGTTTCATAGTCATGTAACTTCCTCTTCCTTGACATCAAGTCCTTGAGAAATTTTGCATATTTTGAAACCTGCAAAATATAATCTACAAAAGGAATGTTAATATAAAGTTGCTTAAGACCCTTTGCAAATTGTTCAAATTCCTTTTCAAGTTTTTCATTTTTCAACCTTTGTGGAAATGGTACCTTAGGTGGAATAGGAACATGTTCAATGGGTTCATTTTGTTCTTTTTCCTCTAGTTCTATTCCTTTTTCACCTTCTTCCTTATTTTCCTCAATTCCTTTTTCTTTCTCAACACTTGGTTTATTTAATTCTTTTCCACTTCTTAAGGTAATTGCTTTAACATGTTCCCTAGGAATGATTTCAGTTTTGCTTGGTAATTCACCTGGATTCCTAGTGTTCATATTTTTCGCCAACTACCCTATTTTAAAGTCAAGTTCTCTAAATGTTGTTTCCATTTTTCCTTCTAACTTTCTAAACCTCTTGGAATTTTCTACATCATGTTTATGAAACCTTTCATGAGTGTCATTAACAAATTTTTCCATTGCCAATTCCAAAGAAGATTTAGACTTGGAAGTATTATTACAAGAAGGAAAACCCGGTAGATTAGTCGGCTTTTGTTCTTTCCACCCAAAATTAGGGTGATTTATCCATCCCTAATTATAAGTATTAGAATAAGGATTACCTTGGGATGGGTGATTGTAGTTGTTAGCATATTGTACCTGCTCATAACATTCATTTACATCATGATTTCCACCACAAGTAATACAACATGCAACACTTACATTAGAACTAGAACCATTTTTCTTGTGAAGCATATTAAAAATGGAATAAACTTTAGCACTTAACATACTAATGGCTTCAAGTTCATACATACCTGCAATTCTTTTACAGTTACCTCTTTCATTCGTCCACTGATAGTGATTTACTGCCATTTCTTCAATCAGATTCTGGGCTTCTTCGGCTGACTTTTCCTTAAGTGCTCCACCTGTAGCTGCATCAATATTTATTTTTATAGGATAGTTAAGTCCATTATAAAATGTTTGTACAATTAACCAGTTCGGGAGGCCATGGTGAGGACATTTTCTTAATAGTTCTTTAAATATTTCCCATGCCTCATAGAATGATTCTCCTTCGCTTTGGGTAAAATTGGTTACATCCATTCTCAATTGTGTAGTTTTCCCTGGTGGAAAATATTTGTTCAAGAATGCTCAAGATAAATCAATCCAAGTTGTGAAAGTATTAGGTCCATATGAATCAAGCCATTGTTTTTCTTTGTCCCTTAGTGAAAATGGAAACAATCTTAGATTAACTGCATCATCAGTTACTCCATTATACTTTACGGTATCACAAATTTGCAAAAAAACTAGCCACGTGTGAGTTAGGATCTTTCGTTGCATTACCTCCAAATTGTTCTTGCCTTAACATTTGGATTAAAGCTGGATTAATTTCAAAGTTATTAGCATTAACTGGTGCTTGTGCAATGCTTGTTTGAGAACCTGTGTTATCGGGTAAAGCATAATCACGTAAAACTCTAGGATTGACCTCCGTCATGATGTCTATCGGGGGTCTAACCTCAGAAGTATCTCCTATTGTCTCCTCCAGCCTTGCTTGAAGATGTTGAGCTTGCCTCCGAGCTTTCCTTGCGGTTCTTCGATTTCTGGATCAAATGGAACCAACACTCTCAAGGATCTATGCATGCACTACAAAAACAAACAAAAAACTAAAATAACTAATAAAATAAAGTAAGCTTAGATTAATAAAGTTCGCTTTTACTCCAATATTGCCGTGGTTCCCTGACAACGGTGCTAAAAACTTAACGTGGTGTAGATTAGGTGTAGTAAATTACAGAAATATACACACAAAAGTCAAGTAATAAAGCCTAATCTCCCAATTTTACCACAAGTATGCGGATTGTTGTAGTATAGAAAATTAGGGTCGAATCTCACAAGGAACCAACTAAGTGCAACTACTAGAGTTTTATCACTTACTTTATTATCTAAACAATGATTAATTGAGCAACTATGGATTGATTTGATTTTAACTAACAAAGAAAAACTTGTAGGAATGCAAGACTTCTTGTAAAGAAACAATTATGGATAGTTTTACGGTAATGAGTCTACTAATGATCAAGATTAAGGTGTAGAGATTAATAACTTGCCAACATGAACTTGCCTTGTTTAGGAATGCAATTTTATATGTATCAAAACTTGTTTTCACAATGAATTGATTCAACTTACCAACTACATGATACAGTTGAAGTGTGTGCAAAAATTGCTTTGTTAAAACCTCATAAACATAACACTATTTCCATGTGTTAATACTTAGGCTCAAGTATTCATTTTCCATTATTAAGAACAAATTTAATTGAATCTTAACAACTAAGATTCCTTACATGTGATGGCCTTTCATATACAAAGGTTCAACCTTGAATAATTGAAGAAACAAAGGCAAGAAATGGCAAGTTTAATCACTACAAGTCTTAATATGGATTCACTAGTTTCATCAAAACCCTAGAAGTAGGAATTTAGCTCAACATAGTTGCTTCTAAATCAAAACATGTGATTTGTAGAGGACTATTCATAGCAATCAAGATAAATGAAAGATACAAAGTGAAAGAGAGCTTATTCAATAGACGAATAGTTTTAAGAACTTGTATTTCCTCCACAAGAGTTGCTACAAGGGTTTTTGAGCAAGAATTTCTCTCAAACTCACAATATCTCTATTATGAACTAAGAGAATTCTAGCAATTCTCTACAATTTCTCTAATTTAGCATGCTCCAAACTCTTTACAAATGACTTCTACTTATTGACAAGAATCCTACAAGTCATTTTCCAACTTGCAACTACATTCAATGTATTGGAATGATGAAGATTCTTCTTGATGGTCTATTTTGGCATAAAAATCTTTATTTGTATTTCCAATGAAATCTAAACTTGCAAAACCCTATCCCCAACTCATAAGTCTGCAAAAACAGCTAGAAGATGAAATAAGTTGTAGCAGCAAAAAATTGGAAGTCGGTATCGATTCGTAGTTGCAATCTGCGAATCCTGACTTGCAGATCCCAAAATCAGGGCCCACTTCTGTCATATTATTTTGAGTTGTTCTTCCACTTGTGTTGGTCCTTTTCCATGATTTTCCACGTATTTTTGCTGAGTTTTCCAATTGCTCAAATTTTGCATAATTAATTTTTCAATAACTCTTCAATTTGTTCAATCCACTTAATCACTTTCTCAAATTAAGTGTGATGAATATGCAAATATCCAAAAGAATTGTGCATTACATAATTCAAAATAACACTTTAACCTCAAAAACCCTAATTTTGGCAGGAAAACCTAATTCATGAGATCAAGTTATTTGAAGCCAAAATTAGCATAATTCTACTAAAAACTTGCCAAAAATACACAATAACATATGTAATAATAATGGAAAATTTTTCACTTATCATCAAGGTTGCTTTGATTTACAAATCATGATATCCCTTTGACTACATTACCGATACTTAGGCAAGTACACCTATCGTTTCCTGTAGTACAATGTATAGGAGTATCGAGTGTCAATCCCACAAGGACTATGCAAGTAGTAGTACTAACTTTCTTTCTATTATCTAACCGTCCAACACGAATGGCAAATTTAATGAAAATGAGAATTAACTAAAATTAACTACCTAAATAAAAAACGATCTAGAAGTCAGCAAAGAGAATGAACAATAGTAGAGCTTAATTCTAGATGTAAATCCCCCTAAACTAAACATGCTATGACTCTAACTTGATTAATGATTAAGCCAATTGCTTAGACCCTAAAATCCTTTAATTAGGTTATAATCTTTCTCAAGTATTACAACCTCTATCCCCTTGGTTGATTAATTAGAATCACTTCTCAATTAAAACTCCAAAAAGATGCATTCATGTTCTATGGATTTTATGGTTTTAGTTAGGTTTAAATCTAACCGAGAAGACTCATGTAGTTTTATCTCTAGCAACCGATACAAGCCTTATTATTCATGAAGTGATCTAATCATATAAGTGACTTCTCAATCTACCCATATGAAATCAATAGTGAATCAAAGGATGCTAGCAATTCCCAATTCAACAACAATGGTATTCATGAATAAATCTAAGAATAAAATGGGTCTTTCATAAATCAAGGAATAAAATCATAGTAATAAGCATTTAGGATTCATCCCATCTAAATCATAACAACTCAACTTATATGTACAAGAATAAACTCAACAAAACACAAGAAAAGAATGGGAAAACTCATTCTCATGTAGATTTTCTTTATTCATCCCTTGTATCTTGAAGAAGTCTTCTTGCTTTGCACCATGGAAGCCCTTGAGTTGCTCCTCTACTCTTGATTTCTTCTCTCTACATCCCTCTAGATGTGTGTAAAAGTGTGTTTCTTATGCCCTAAAACCCAAAGAAACCATCTTTTCCCTTCTCCAAAGAGGTAGGGTTCTTCTCTCAAAAGATTTGCCCCAAAGTGCTTAAAAATACAGCTTTCCGCAACTAGGCCTTAGCCAAGGCCATGGCCAAGCCTTACCCACAGCCTTGTGTACTCCTTTTCTGACCAAGGCCACACCCTAGGTCACAGCAAGGCCTTGCCCACGGCCTTGGTCAGAATATTTCACTTCTCTTCCATGCAATATTTCACCTTGACAACGGCTGAGCTAGCTTTTCTTCAAAACATGAAAGTTTTACCCGTTTGAATAAGATTTTCAAAACAACAATAATCACATCATTTTAAGATCGGTTGGCTGAGATATAGCTGAAATACTAAGAACTGGTCGGAACAGTACTGCAATACAAATGTGCTTCAATAACTTGAAATTTTAACCTTCGAAATGTAAGAACTAGACTTTGATGTCAGCATATGAATTGTAGACCATTCTCTTAGCTTCAAAATGCTTCATGAATCACCTTAATCAAATATCTCTAGCTCAAGTTATTGCCAAATCACTGAGATATGCCCAGGCTGCCAAACCGTTTCTTTTCTAATTCTTTTTCCCCTATTGCTTCTTTGCACCACTTTGAGGGTTTCTTAACTTTAACTGATCACCAACTTCAAATCATCTCAAAATATCATCCAATTGCCATCCAAATTAGCGATAGAATGTGCAAACCCTACAAAAATGACAAAAAATTAAATGTAAATCACACCTTTACACAATTTGGCATTCAAATTTGAAATGAGAAGAAATAACAAAGAAATAAAGGAAAACTCATAGAAAAACACTAAAAACCTACCTAATGACCTACTAAAAACTAATGCACTTTAGCACTTATCAAATCATCATCGGTCTTGAGTTCAACATGTTGCACACTTGGATCTTCAAGGCGTTTTGGGTGCATTCGTACTTCTGCGCGTGTCAAAAGTTGTGCCTTGAAACTACTAATCCAATCATCTTTGAATCTATTATAGACACCAAATTTTGACACTCCATTTACCTTTCCAAGATTGGATTATTTCTTTTCAATTTTGGGGGCCAAACTCTAATTTTGAGGAAAAAGAGGCAAAATCAACAATTTCATTGGGGCAAAACAATAATTTTTAGCTGTAAATATTTTTTCATTATTTTTGGGATTTTAAATTCATATTTTTGTACTTTCATACATATTTTAAATTTTTGTGATTTTTCGAGGAGTTCAACTGGTATTTCTTTATATTTACCAACACAAGGGCAAAATGGTTATTTCACACCCTGAATGCATTTTTTTACCAATTTTTGAGTCCTAAATGCATTTTCTAGGGTTTTAAGCTTATTTTTAATTTTTGATAATTTTTCAAGGCCAATAGCTTTTTTTTGTGTATTTTGTTAATATAAGGGCAAAATAGTCATTTCACTCAAAATGCATTTTTTCAAGTTTTGGGGTTTTTTTTAAACTCATTTTTAGGTTTTTGAGCCTATTTCTAATTTTTGTTAATTTTTGGGACCATATTCTATTTTTTCTAAGAATACTGAATTTAGGGGGCAGAGCGGTAATTTTGCATAGAAATTTATTGTTTGCCCGAATTTCGTTAATAAATTTATTATTTCCATTTTCTTTGCTTCTTTCTACTTTTTGGATATTTTTGAAAAATCATGACATTTTTTAGTTTTCATTTTTAGTTTTAAGTTTTGATTTTAAATTTAATTTTTTGTGGGTCAAAAATCATTTTTCGGGAAAAAGGATAATTTTTATTGTTAAGGAGCATTTTTGCCTTTATCCATTTTCTTGGAAGATAAGTCTTTTGTGCACTATAAATAACCTATTTTTTGGATTAAGAAAAAAATAAAAAAGGGGAGAAAACAAAAAAAAAAAAAAAAACCTAGAGGGAGTTTTTTAATTTTTAGTTTTAAGTTTTATCTATTACACCAAGAACACCAAAAACACATAAATTTTCCTACATTTATCTTCAAGTTTTCACCAAGAACACTTATTGGGTTTTAGTTTATCTTCAAGCCCACACCTAGAACACACACTAGTACATCTTCAAGCCTACATCTAGAACACCTAGAACGCACACTAGTACATTTTCAAACCTACCCCTAGAACACCAAGAACACACACTTTCACTAAATTTCACACTACATTACACACACTACACACATTCACATTCTCTTTCACACACTATAGGCATTCACATTCTCTCACACACACTACACACATTAGCTACTCTCTCACACACAAACACATATCAGCTACCCTCTCACACAACTCACATGCACACCTCACAAACACACTCTCTCACGCACCTTACTTCATACACAATCACACAAATGCGCACTACATATTCATCATCAGTCACAAATACACACACTCCGAATATACATGCAGTCACAAATACACACACTCCCAATATACATGCAGTTCCATACGCAGCACTCAAACACATACCATCTCATGCATAACTCACACTTGCACACAATCATCCATACATCACCACACACACACCGATTTATGCTTCTCACACACAGACACACACAAACAACCATCTACCTTGTCTCCTCCCAGTCACTACCATGCTTCACCTTTGTGTAACTGAAAAATTTTATAGTGAAAGATATTACAACATAGAATCTGACATTTCCATCTTTCTCTGAACAGTTACTTGCCAAACACAGAGTAACATTCACACAAACACAGACACACATTCGCACACACAATCACAATTTCACACAGCCAGAATCTTGCTCATACTACACCTACAGAACACACAGATACACACACACTGTCACACACAATACACACACGGTCACGCACAATACACACAGAGAGTTACGGCTCAACCCCTCCAATGGCCCCAATCACTGCAACCTTCACCACCGAAACCTCAACAAGCCACCCAATTTCCTCATGGCCCTCAACCTGTCCAACAGAGCCCGCGGCTCTCACTATAGCCGTCCAACATCCACCATCACAGCAAACAACAGCTCAAAAAAAAAAAAAAAAACCAGCAACAGGCATCAATTCCAGCCATCATTCACCAAAACAAACCCAATCATCACCCCCTGAAACCGTTCCAGAACCACTGAACAAGACCTTACAAGCCCAATGTCAGTTACACAATCTCCATCCCTAATCAGCAAAACGTGCAAAAACGCAGCCAGACCACCTGCAAAAACAACAGCAATAGTTCATCTCCAGCCATCCGAATCAGTCCTACCGTCAATATGGTCAGCCACAATCCCAGTATGGGTCACAAACCAGCAACCCATCAGTCCCAATTCCACCTCCACGGATCACCCCATCACCACTAGGAGCTTCCCAATCCACCTCCACAGCCATTCGTGGCAATCCCTGAAAAAAAAAACAACACAAACCAACACCTATCATAGATTACCATCCAATTCAACACTGATTCCACAACCATCAACCTACGTCACCTGGAAATCAGCTTGTCACCACTAGTACAATCCAAAGCCACAGCAAATTTCCATTTTATTCCCCAATAGCCACTGAAGAATTCACTAGTCAGCCTCTACCCTTCTCTCCACCATTACCAATAACACAACCCCAAGCCACCGGACCCACATAATACCATCTCCATAACCCTTATTCATCGAATTACAGCAAGAGTAGCCCCTGTAACATTTACCGGAGCAAACCCCACCAGCGAGGAAATCTCCATCAAGACCCAACCACCCACGCTGTCACTTTCATCCACCTGCACGCCCCAAAAGGTGAAACTCCTAAATTATTTGTCAATTTCCTTTGGATTGCCTCTGATACATGAATCTTTATGTGAGATCGCTACTTGTTTTTGATGATTTAAATGATTTGGGAGGGGAATTGATCCTGCCGGAGAGAGTAATTAGAAAGGAGAAGAAAGAGAGACGGTGAGGAGGAGATTGAGTGACAGGAAGGCGAGCGAAAGAGAGATAGAGAGTTGGAGCACAAAGAAAGAGAGAAGAGGGCTGAAGAAGAGGAAAACTAGAAAGAACGGAGAAAAAAGAAAAAGAGAAAGAGAGAGAATGGAGTAGAGAAAGGGAGATGCGGAGAGAGAGAGAGACTAACAGAGAGAACAGAGAGAGGGGCGTGGGAAGAACAGAGACAAACTAAGAAAAAAAAAAGACAAGAAGAGAACAGGGAGATTGAGACTTGACGAGGGCAAGAAGAAACTGAGAACAGACTTGGGAGAAAATCGGTTCATGTGACAGCCCCACCTTACCCAGAGGCGCACCAAAGGCTTAGCGGACTTGCCTGCCTAGCTCTCGCCAGGACTCAAATCACGCACTCGCTCAAACGTCCAAGCGCACTTAACCCAAAATAAAATGCATCCATAAAGAAATACATTCATAAAATTCACTTGAAAGTATAAATATCACAAGAGTTTTTACAACCCAAAATATAAATAATATTTACAATAAAAGCCTACACATTTAGGCTGTCCAGATACATTAAACAAAACATGTACTAGGTCCAAAATCAGCTTTTCCAGCTTTAGTATTTTGGAAAACCTGGTTAAAGAAAACAAATGAACGGGATGAGCTATAATAGCCCAGTGAGTGCTCAAGTCATGCAGTATACCAATAACAAATAAACCTTTAAGGATAATAATTAACAAATTTAATAAATGATGAACAAGCAATGTGAAGTGTAGTAAAATCAATGGCGGATACAGGCTCACTACGGGAGCAAGCTCAACCGCAGGAGTATCGATCATGATCAAGATAACAAGGATATCGGGACCGAGGTAAAAGCTCAGGTCTGAGATACTTGAAAAATTCAATCCAGAGTTACCCTCTTCGAGGAATGAAACTCATATAGGAAAGAATATCATGCACCTATAACCCACAGCACCTTATATCACCCCAAACTCAACAAGTTGACTAACCGTGGAGTAACGGTGAAGTTAGCCACGGAAGTCCAAGGTCATGCATAAAGTTCAAGCATGAGTTAGCCCTTTTTCAGGACTTTACTCAGATATGAAAATTAACACGCACCGAATAACGCCCATCACCTTATATCTCTCCCATACTCAACCACGGAAGTCACATGCACAAATAACACGTTGGATAGTGAAAGCATGTAACACATTGCGGAATAGATGCGATAAAGTACACATCTTTCCTCAAGTAGCACATTTTATTAGATAATCATGTCAAGTATAACATCTCATCTCAGGCATCAAAATAACAATGTCAAGTATTACATGGCATTTCATGCATCATGCACACATAAGAACACTCACCTGAAGCCTAAGAAAATATCTCGCGATAAGGTTGGGTCTCACTTGCGGATCCTGAAAATTCACGAGAAATAATCGTATAAAAACCTGATTAAAATCTAAGAAATTTCATAAGGAAATTCAAGAAATACCCCACGTCTCTCTAGGGTTTATTTTCTAGGGTTTTGGAGCTTAGGGTTTTACCCTAGGGTTTAGGGTTTTCAAAATTAGCGTTTTCTAACTTTTTAGGGTTTTGCTCGGAAAGGTTCAATTCACTAATAGCTAATCTACGAAAATTTCTGCACGTTCTAATCACTAAATTACAGCTTATAAAGCTTTAAATCATAGCCTAATCACTTTTATTTCTTAGGTTTTACCGAAATTTCGGCAGCACTTCCCCTATAATCGGACTAACCCAAAATTTTTAACCTGCAAGAAAAACATCCAAACAACCCAATCTCAAGTAGTTCTACCAATTTCACATCAAATTCACTTTCAATTTCACTCCAAATTCATCACAAAAACACATAAACTACTCCAAGTTCTTCAACCAAATCAAACCTAAATCATGCCATTTCAAGTTTAATTCACTATCTACAAGTCATACAAGTCCATAAACTTCATATTCATGGAATAAAACTTCATATTTCATGGCTAAAATAAATCACACTTAACCATAAAGACATGACTTAAAAGCTAGAAAACTATAATCTTTACACTTGAAATAAGATGAAAAGTTCTTGAGAAATACCTTTAGTAAGACAAGATTGTTGCTTAGGAGGAAGATCAACTTAATTTCTATGGATGAAAAGTGATTAAATGGAAGTAAAAGCTCCAAGAAAATGAAAGAAAATGGAGAGAAAAGAGAGAAGAGAGGGCCGGATTTGAGAAGAAGAAAAAGAGAGGAAAATTAGCTAAGTAAAGAAGAAAAGAAATGGAAAAGAATTGGGAAAAGTTTGACCAATCAAAGCAAGACAAGAACAAAGTAAATTTTGACTTTCTTAACCATAGTAGACCACACTTGGCAAAGGGTAATTAGAAGAGGTTTTTTGTGATTTATCCTATAATTATATCTTGCAAGAGATGCTAGGTACAATTCCTAAAGGTAAAGGTACAACATGGTAGTAAAATAGAAAATCATTTCTTATTAATTTTCCCACTAATTTCGGTCCTTCACTTTTTTTTTTCTAATGAACATAATACAAAATAAATGATTTTGCATGAATTTCTAGGGTGTTACAGTTCAGGTGAGAGAGAGAGAAGAGAACATGCGAGAGAATAAGAAAAGGAGAAGAGAGATGCGAGAGGGAGGACCAGACGGAGAAGAACACAGAGAGAGGGAGGACGAGAGCTAACAGATGAAGGGTAATAGAGAGAGAGAGCTCGGTGAGAGATGAAGGAGAGGAGAGAATAGTGAGGGAGAAGAGGAGAGAAATAAAAAGAACAGTGAGAGAAAGAGAGAATCGAAAAAAAAAGAAAAAGAAAAAGGAGGGGGATGAAGAATCTGGTTGAGTTTTGAGAAGAAGAATTTTCTGTTGAAGAAGAAATTGATAGGAAATTTGGGATTGAGGATTTCTTTGTTTTTTTATTTATTATGTTGAAAACCGATTAGGAGGGTGGCTGTAGTTGTATTGATTTTTTTTTCTTTTATTGGTCTTAGCTTTAGTTTAACTACAATTTGATTAATTTCTGATTCTGTTTTCTTTGAGTTGAGATTAGTGATTAATATAGATATATTAATTCTTGGTTAACTAATTTTGTCTAATTCATTTTGGCATATTATCTTTTGTTCTGCTTTTTCATAAAGTAATATTTTTGTATCTAAATCCTTGTTCTTCTTTAATGTTGTTGGTAGGCCCTAAGGTCTTTTTGCTTTCTGCAGTTTAGTCCTTTCTAGTTACATGTTGCCTCCTTAATTTTGGTTTTCTTCAATTAAATCATGATTTATTGCAATTATGTCTTATTTTGCTAAATTCACTATTTTGCCCCAAGTTATTCTAATTTTTTGCATTTGTACTCCTTAGACTTATATAATTTCTAGTTTTTACCCCCTTAAGATTTATATAAATTTACTTGTAATCCCCTTAGGCTCATAGAATTTATATATATATATATTTTTTCTTTTCTTAATTTTGGTAGGATTTCATATTCTAGCCTTTGTTTGTATATATTGAGATACCTTGACTTGTGTGTTCATTTTTAAGCTTTGGTACCAGGTCTCCAACGAGGTATCCCCATTTCTTATTAATTTCCTCTTTATGTGCTCCAATGTGCCTTGCGTGATTTTTGTGCATCTTGTTCATATATTTCCTATTTGGTATGCTCTTTGTGTATTTATTTCTTTCATGCAATTTCATTTTTAATCTTATTATTTCTTTATTTTGATAAAAATGTAATATTTTTGTATTTAACTAGTTAATGTAATAGTTAGATTATTTTTCTCATATTTTATCAAAAATTTTGTAATTAGATAGAAAAATGTAATAGATAGGGCATTTTTAATTTCCCCCCTTAAATTGTAAATTAAGCCCCCGGTGTAATAGTTAGGGTTTATTTGCTTTTGCACGCTTACGTGCTTATTTGTTTTACCGCTTTCATTAGGATTTTGCATCTAGAATATCATGCTTATGTGTTATGTGCTCCTATGTGATCTTGTGTGTTTTTATATGTTTAATTTGCTTTTAATTCATGCTTTAAATTCATGATTTATGGTATTCCGTCACCACACTAGTCCAACGCTAGTTGTGGCTTCTTTTTTTCCTGCTAGTCCAACGCTCGCGAAATTTTTTTTAGAACGGGCTAGTCCAACGCTAGACCCTTAGGGCATTTTAGTATTAGGTGCATTTGTGTGAGTTTCACATCTCATTTCACACATTTCTAGTTTTCTTTCCATTCGGCATGATTTTTATTATTATTATTATTATTATTATTATTATTATTATTATTATTATTATTATTTTGGCACATTTTTAAAATGCATGACATTTATGTTGCATTTCACTTAGAAATTAGGACATTTGTGTGATTCGACTAGAAATAGTCGTCTACTCACGTGGGAAGCGGTGGCGTACATGCTGTTCCCCCCTCCGTGAGTAGAAACATTCAGCCACGAGATATTAGTCTCCCGTACCCATCATGTTGCATCCCTACTTTTTTCGGCCACTTATTATCTATATCATTTTTCTTTTCTTTTTACATTTCATTTTTGCATAAACTCATGACTCCCTCGAGGTCTCGACTCGGGTTTCGCAATTAATGCGATAATTCCGACCAAGCCTCGACGGAACATGCCGACCCTCCCGATATTCACGTTTAGATTTAGGATTTGCATTCATTTAGATACATTTGAACGCAATAGAATCTAGGGTTAATTTAGGAAAATTTGATTAAACCTCGCAACTAGCCTCGGTTAGGTTGAAAGGGTGCCTTAGGCGCAAACCTTTGCCTTCCCTTTTTTCAAATGTGACTCTCGGACCTTTTTCTCTCTTTTTTTGTAGACCAGAGTCGAAAAAGGGTTTTAAAATATTTTTCTAAAATTTTTATTTTTATTTATTTTGTTAAAAATTTTTTCGGGTGACTTGGTACACCCTAACTCAGTATCAAGTGGCGACTCCATTTTTTTAAAATAAAACCCTTTTTCAAAAATTAGTTGGCCAAACCTGTTGCATTTTTAGTCCCGGCCTTGTTTCTTTTAAAATACTATTTTTTCTTAAAATACCCTTTTTTTTTAAATAAAAAATTTGATTTTTCACACACGCGCACGATTTTTCCCAAAAAACTTGCTTTTCAAAAGGGTCATTAGACTAGACCGTCTTTTCAAGACGCGACAGTCAACGACCCCACTAGCACCCTTCTACCTTTTTACTTTACGATTTTTCGGATGCGACAGGATTTTGGCGACTCCACTAGAGATCACTAGTGAGTCCGAGCACTAGGTTTAGTTACCTTTTCCTTATTTAACCCTTTTATTCCATCGTGTTTGGATGTTTGGATTGCATTTTTCTTTTCTAGGTTTTTAGGTTTTTCTTTTGCATCTCACAC
Source organism: Mitragyna speciosa (assembly GCA_024721245.1). NCBI lineage: Eukaryota > Viridiplantae > Streptophyta > Magnoliopsida > Gentianales > Rubiaceae > Mitragyna > Mitragyna speciosa. The sequence continues at coordinate 4,024,901 of CM045565.1, forward strand.
ACTTCCTGTCTCTCGGCTATTTATGTGATGTATGTATGATTTATTTACTTTGCTTTATTCGACCGCGCTTGCATTTGGGAAGGGGATCATTCACCCTTAGAGCCCCCGCTTTATCACTCCCTCCTCTCACAAGGAGCACTCCATACGTGCATTCGATACTTTTTACCCTTTTTATCTTTTTGGTGATTGTCACTCACCCATCCCAATTAGGAATAGGATTGATCTACTTAAGCATGTGAGCGGGGCACGATGTGCACGTAATCATGTTTGGGAGATCACCCGAACTCTCGGCTTAAGTCCATAAGTCTAGAGATTCGGGGACTTTTAAGATCCACTCAGACACGTGGCCAGGGGCACGATGTGCACGTAGCAGTGTCTGGGGGATCACTCGAGCCACCGACCAAGGGATTTGGGATTGATGACCCTTACCCTTAGGTCTGAAGGCTTGGGAACCGACAGCCTTATTGAGTCTAGATGCATTAGTGAGCCCAACCTCATGCATCCATGTAGAATAACCTAGGGTAGAGTCAACCTTACCCTATCAGGCACACCAGGCACGAGAGGAGGGAACCAACCTCCTTTATTTTTCTTGTTATGCCATTTATTGTTATTTACGTGTATTATTTGGTTTTTGCCAATATGTTATGTGTTATTTGTTGAATAAACTAACACGCTCTTTCTTATTCTTTGATTGCATTTCCAACCATAAAATAAAGAGTCCCTAGCATGGTGCTCTCGTAGGAAGCCAACCCTCTTTTGGCACATTTAAATTTCGTTTTCATAATTAATTTCTTCGAGAAAGATAAAAACGGAATTTCATAAATTTTTTACAAATTGCATTTTGTTATAAATACCCAAGGAATCCATCATTGTGAATTTCTTAAAAATTCTAAAATTCGATTTTTCATCTTGTATATTCTTGAATAAAAATTGTAGTTTTTAAATCCTTAGTTTTTAAATCCTTTTCAATGATTACTCATTCTTGTTGTACTTGTCAGTTTTATTCGAACCAAATTTTCTTAGAAGTCAATAAATGCACTGTGAGTGGTCAAATTTTTTGCACAGCTTGTATTTATCCCTTTTTAAAAAAAAATTAATGTGTCATTTTTGCCGTATCCCCCACCCTCCCATCCCACATTACACAAAAAGTGATTTTAGCACATATTTCATTTGACTTTTAATCAACTGGTGTTTTGGCTTGTATATTTCTAGATAAAGTCATGACTTTTGTTTTCTTTCAATGTTGTATCCTATAACCTCATAAAGGCTCGATTTTTTTTTTTTACAAACAAACAAATTTAGATTCAATAATCTCTTTTGTACAATTCATGGTTCGTCTTTCTCAAAGAAATTCTACATCATTTTTTCGAGTTTTGCATTTTTCGCGTATTTTAGTTTGCTTTAATAAACTGTCATCATGCATAAACCCTAGAGGGAATGCCATTTCGGGAATCCCATGATAGGAAAGCCGTCTTTTTGTCTTGGGTACATAACCCTCAAAGACATGCACATTTATATTTTCGATAAATCCTGGTGGGTGAGACCTTAGGTAAGGTAATACGAGCAGAATGGAGGCATCTCTTCCTGGCGGATCTGGCCCATCTACGATTAAAAAGGGGGGTCTCACCCTAAAGGAGTACATTTCATGCTAGGTCTACCCTTGGCATAATAAGGGCTCTCCCTAGGACATGCATCCGTTTTTGTTTTTATTTATACTAATTTTGATTCTTTTTTACTTTTACAGGTCCTCTAACAGAGGCAATAAAATAAGAAAGACATCTGATACATATTTGGTCTTAGGATCAAGTATTTTTAAATTATGGTCTAATTCCAAATAAATCGTCACATACTTGAGACCCATAAAGACATCAAAAACCTGAGTGCTCTTTTAAATTATTCGAAGGATCATGGAGGATCAATTTTTTTAGAATTGATAGTACCTAGAACCTAGATAGATGAGTTTGGTTAGGGTAAGCAATGTGATAAATAAAATTGTATTTCGTAGCTGGACAATTGTAACAAGAATAGAAATAATTTGGATGCTAATAATTGCACTCCTTCTATAAATTTAAGATTGCCTTGTGTCCAAAATTTTTCTGAGATGAAGTGTTAAATAAGTGGCTTTCTCAAATTTGTTTATGACATTTGATTTTCCCTTCATTTTTTGTATTTAGTTTTTGAAAATAATTTGTTTCAAATCTTTTTGTTATATTGAGCAAATAATTCTTTGATGAGGTCTCAAAATAAATCACATTTTTCTCAAAACCTAATATTAGGTTTATGTAATTATAAAGTTTTCTCTTTTGATGAGTTAATTCACAAAAAAAAATTTGTATATTTTTTATGACGAAAATAAATGCCCATGGTTTTCGGATGTCATCTTATTTGAAGATGATAATTGCCACTTCGATATCTCTCCGGATTCCAAAATAACACAAGCTGTTAATGAGAAGTTAGAGTGATACCGAAAAGGAAGCTGGACTCTGTGTTAAGGATTCTAAATGGTTCAAAAAGAAAATTCAAACTTAACTTGGAGGAGGTAGAAACTATGAACATTGACACCAAGACATCGGTCAGAGAGTTAAGTCAAAATGCATTTTTGCTCCGAAGATCTACAAAATGTCAAGTCAAGTTCAGATGAATGATGGAAAATTCAAGCACAACAAAAGGAATAAACTTGGAGGGGATGCAACTTCAAACAATTCATAAGGGGAGTTATTGTTTCATGTCCACAATTTCACCTTCACCATTGGAATGTGTTGTATAAGTTATTGTGAGGTGAAGATAGGGGATGTCACACGCTTGTGAATTATGGCTTGCAATCTTGATGTTTGTTTAATTCCCCTACTGGTTGAAATTACTTTATGTAATTTGACAAATGCTTTCTTTGAGTACTAAGAAATAATTATTATGTGATTTGGAGTTTTGTTCTTATAGAAAGTATATCTTGTAAAGTGGTTGGAATTATGTCTAAATTTTGTGATTTGATGAAAATTTCTCTTCTTTACTTGATTTCACATATTAAATGATGATTATGATCAATTGGTGCAAGCACGTGGTCTGTGATGTAAAATCTATTAGGAGGGATTTTTATATTGCCAAAAACAAAAACAAAAACAAAAACAAAAAAGAAGGAAAAGGAAAAGAAAAAGAAAGAAGAAAAGAAAAGAAATAATGTAGTTTTTCTACTCCAATTGTTCTCGCGCTTAGTAACCGAGAGTCTTCATTTAAAAATGTCGACTCTCGCGTCAAACGGTACTTGAACTATGAGTAATGCATTGCAAATTTGAGTCAGTAAATTGTTGAGTAACCAGGGATCTTCATCCAACCAATGTCGATTCTTGTGTAAAAAAGCAGTTTTACTTCTCGAATACAATTCTGCTATTGGCTTAAGATTGAGATGTTGAGTAACCGGGAACCTTCATGACCAATGTCAGTTTTCGCGTCAAAAGACACTCTCGTATTTTGAGTGATTAGTTTACTAGAATAAAAATTCCCTCATGTGAAAAAATGAGCAAAATTGATCATAGACATGCGAGGTGTTTTGATTGATCATATGATTCGTTTACTTATGAAATTCAGTAAAGTGAAGAAATTAGGTTGAACTTGCTTAATTGTGATATAATTCCTTCCTCTTTGCTTGATATTATTAGTATTAAAGACAAGATGATAAATCACATAATGGTTGTTTACTTGGTCTTGAGGAATACATTTTAGAACGTACATGTGTGATTTCAATGCTTGAATCACTAGTTGAGCTCACATTTTTCGAATGGTTGAGAATAAACAATGATTCGAGCGTGGGGGAATTGACAAGTGTCAAAATGATGCATTCTAGCACATGGGCATATGATGTTAATATATCTATCCCAAATTGTCAGGGGAGGATTTCCTTACTGATGCCAAATATTCTTTGAGCACTAGTCTGTTTTAATGAAAAAAAAGAAATATCATCTCTATTTTGGACATTGTCGTTCATTTCATTTCTTCCCCTGAAGTCAGTAATCCGGAAGGATGTTAGAAGAATGTGACAGTTGAAGGCTCATGGATAAGAAAACTAAAATGCCGACATGGGATTCATTGGGAAGTTGATAATGACCATGGATTGAGGTTTCTTGTTTGTATTGGTCATTTCGTGGCAATGTCAGAATTCAAGTAGGAACGACATCCGAAAATCAAAAGGCATCTTTTAAGCTATCATTTCAAAATCATTTTTTGAAAAAAAAAATAAAGAGAAGGTTTCATTTAATTGTATTCCATTTAGTCTTTGTGTGTTTCGTGTTGTTTACTGTACATAATTTCTTTTACATTATTGCGTGTGAAGCATTTTCTAACGAATTCATGTTTTAAAAATTTTGACATTTACTTTGTTTGAATTTGAAATAAAGTCGAAGGCAATCCTAAATTTATTAAAAGTCAGAGTCATATATGGATGGAAAGATTATTTGGGAGATTTGATCTAAATCGTGAACTATAATGCATTAAATTTGAGACTTTGCAAAAAGTGAAGCAAAGGGCTATGTTAGACGTTTAAGGTGGCAATGCTCTTGTTTACATGTGCTAGAGACCGTCATGTGGTGGCATTATTGTTGTTATTGCCAGTGTTTTTCTCTTTTTGCAGGTGCGATCACATTATCGTCAATTGGTGCTTTTGTTAGAAACGAAAACTGGGGCAAATTTTTTTGAGAAAATTTGATTTCAAAAATTGATTTTGATGCCTTATGCTTGAAAACATTTTGGAGGGGACTGACTTTAAATTTACACTGGGGCAAATTTCTTTTTTTGTTAAAAAAAAAAGGATTAACTTCAAATAGAATTCATTTGATTTATGCTGGGCATATCTTTAGAAGGATTGATTTCAAATGGGTTTGGATGCTTTGAACAAGGCCAAAATTTGAAAAGGATGATTTCAAATTGATTTGAGTGTCAAATACTGGCGCAAATTTTTTAATAAAAAATTTGGATTCCAAAATAATTATGATGTTTTATGCCTTAGACAGAAATTTGGAAAGACTGGTTTACACTGGGGCAATTTTTTGGGAGGATTAATTTCAAAGGAACTTTGATGCCTTGTAACATGCCATATTTTGATTGGAATGATTTTAATTTAATTTGATTATCGGGGTAAATTTTGTAAAGATTGATTTTGACAATGATTGAACACTAAGAAATGAGGATTCATACTTGATGCAAATGCAGACACTGGGGCAAAAAAAAAATTTTTTTTTTTGCTTTATGGATTGCTTTCAACTTTTTTTTAATCTTTTTCATGTATTTATCCAGCAAATTGGATGTTTCACATTGTTTTGTGGGCTGCTTTTTGACATTGAAAAAAAAAATTTTAGACTGCTTTCAACAATTTTAATCTTTTTCACGAATTTGTCCAACAAATTGGATTTTTTTTTCACATTGGGCTACTTTTTGACATTTAAAAAAAAAATTGTAGATTGCTTTCTACATTTTAATCTTTTTCACAAAATTTGTCAAGCAAACTAGACGTTTTCACGTTTCTTTGTATACTACTTTCAACATTTTTTAGCTTTGTCATGGTTTTTTGTCTAGCAAACTGGACCTTTTCACATTTGCTTTGTGGGCAGCCTTTCACACAAAAAAAAAAAAACCTTTTTCATGCATGTCCAGCAAACTGCACCTTCACGTTTATTTCTCAAGTTTGGCAAACCAAACTTTGCATTGCATCTCACCCCAGCAAACTGGGTGTATGTCCAGCAAACTGGACCTTCACGTTTATTTTTCAAGTTTGGCAAACCAAACTTTGCATTGCATTTCACCCCAGCAAACTGGGTGCATGTCCAGCAAACTGGACCTTCACGTTTATTTTTCAAGTTTGGCAAACCAAACTTTACATTGCATCTCACCCCAGCAAACTGGGTGCATGTCCAGCAAACTGGACCTTCACGTTTAATTTTCTTGTACTCACCCCAGCAAACTGGGTGCATGTCCAGCAAATTGGACCTTCACGTTTATTTTTCAAGTTTGGCAAACCAAACTTTGCATTGCATCTCCCCAGCAAACTGGGTGCATGTCCAGCAAACTGGACCTTCACGTTTACTTTTCAAGTTTGGCAAACCAAACTTTGCATTGCATCTCACCCCAGCAAACTGGGTGCATGTCCAGCAAACTGGACCTTCATGTTTACTTTTCAAGTTTGGCAAACCAAGCTTTGCATTGCATCTCACCCCAGCAAACTGGGTGCATGTCCAGCAAACTGGACCTTCACGTTTAATTTTCAAGTTTGGCAAACCAAACTTTGCATTGAATCTCATTCCAGCAAACTAGATGTTTTCATATTTTCTTTGCATTTCATCAATCCTAGCAAACTAGGATCACACATCTCCCCAGCAAACTAGACATTTTACATTTTGCTTTAATTTTATTTTTCAAGTCGGACAGTCCAAATTTTTTATTTCCAATGTTGGAACTACGTTTGACCTGATTCCTTTCTCTGGGATACGTAGGCAGCTCCTAGAGAGTTCGGTCACATTTTTACATATTGATACGAATCCTGTGGCCATGATTCCTATCATTCAAGCTTCACCAATGGATATCATCATTTTGTGCAAATTGGAGGTGTCAAAGAGTTTAAATTATGGCAATGGAGCATGGAAGATGGCTTACTTAGCATCCACTCAAGGGGCCAAAGGCTGGTGGTCACGTTTTAGGTCCAAAGTGCGAGGACGGATTTTCAAAGGACAAGACCAGAAGCCAGTCACAGACATTCTGTTGGAGGCCGCACCCCAGGCCGTCCCGCAGCCTTCCCCACGGATTGGATTAGAATGCGTGCTAAGGCCAGAATTGCTTCTGACCAAGGCCGCGCCTAAGGCCGCCCCGCGGCCTTGCCCGCGGCCTTCGTCCGCACCTTGGAATTTTTATTGTTTTAATTAGTTTTAGTTTAATTTTTAGGTTTTATTTAATTAAAATTTTCCATATTTAGTTTTAGGGTTTGTACGCCTATATAAGGCTAACTATCGTCGTTTATTATTATTATGATGTTGAATTATGATTTAATCAATGAAAATTGGTTTTCTCCCTTTGAGGGATTTCGTGAGTTCTTGAGATGAGAACTTTTTCCAACTTTTCAAGAGTGATTCTTGTAAGGTTATACCTTGGGTTTTTATCAACAAGTTTGGTAAGGGTCTAGGGTCTCTATTGATTTGGTTTCAATCAACGGGTTTGGTTGGGGTCGAATTATTCATAGGTAAATTGATCCAATTATGCGGGAGGGTTTGGATTGATTTACACCCTGATCTTCAAGACGATCCTTTGGGGATGTTCCTGTGACACACGAAAAGGGAGATCAACCCGGATCGTGTCACATATTCACTTGTTTGTCTTCATTCAGACGTTTGCCTCAGTATTGCACTTACATTTATTTTCATATTTGGGTAAGTCAAAATTTGGTGTTGTCTACGTCTTTGTCTGAAATCTCTATGAGATTCCCGACAAAGAGGGGCAAACTGTAGACACCAAATTTTGACACACCATTTATTTTCAAATATTGGGGGACCTTTTTTCTACTATTTGGAGTCAAATCCTGATTTTTTGGTAAAAATGAAGAAGTCAGCAATTTTGGAGGGCAGAATAGTAATTTTTTAATTGTAAATATTTTTTCATTAATTTTGGAGGGTTTAAATTCATTTTTGTACTTTTATACACATTTTTAAATTTTGTGATTTTTTCGGGTTCAGCGGGTATTTTTATGCATTTTCGCTAGCACAGGGGCAAAATGGTAATTTCGCATCGCGAATACCACTGTCGCCCATTTTTGTGTACCAAATTTATTTTTAGGTTTTTAAGCAAGTTTCTAAGTTTTTCTAACTTTTTTCGGAGTGAATTTCTATTAACAAATTTATTATTTACATTTTTCTTAATTTTTTCTATTTTTTGTGAGAGAATATAAATTTTGATTTTTTTTAAGGGCAAGGTTGTAATTTTTGTAGTCCAGGGCATTTTGGTCTTTTAACCATTTCTTGGAGGTTAAGACTTGTGCACTATAAATACCCCACTTGGGGATTTTAGAAAGGGGAGAGAAAAATAAAAATTCTAGGGAGAGTTTTTAGTTTTTATTTTTAGTTTTTAGTTTTTCCATTTCACCAAGAACACCAAGAACACACACTTTTTTCTACACACATCTTCAAGTTCTCACCTAGAACACTAAGAACACACACTTTTTTCTACACACATCTTCAAGTTCTTACCTAGAACACCAAGAACACACACTCTCATTCTCTCTCACACACTACACACACTACTCACATTCTCTCTCACACACTACACACACTCTCACTAATAGCCTAATCGAGTCTAGATACATTAGTGAGCCTAACGTCATATATCCATGTAGAATAAACCTAGGGTAGAGTCAGCCTTACCCTGTCAGGTACACTAGGCACGAAAGGAGGGAATCTACCCCTTTATTTTCCTTGTTATGCCATTTATTGCTATCTATGTGTACTATTTATTTTTTTAATGTGTTATGTGATATTTGTTAAATAAACTAATGCGTTCTCTCTCTTATTCTTTGACTTGCATTCACAACTCTAGAATAAAGAGCCCTGGCATGGTGTTCTTATAGGAAGCCAACTCTCTTTCGTCACATTTAAATTTCCTTTTCATAATTAATTTCTTTGAGAAAGATGAAAATGAGATTTTCATAAAATTTTTGTTTGTTTGTAAACAAAATACCCAAGGGTCTATGTCGCGCCCCATTTTTCGAAGGAAAAATAAAGAATATAGTGTTGAAGTCGGAAAAAGGAAAAGGATTAAATACGGTTGTGTTTATTGGAAAAAGAAGCGTGTAAATTTTGTAAAAAATAATTTTTTAGAAAATACTTTGTAAAAGATGATTCGATAAAAATGTGACGAACAAATGCTTTATTTTTAAAATAAAAGAAAAAGGGCCTAAAATGGGACTTTGAAAATGCGACGGTTTTTGGACCCGAAAATAGAGTCTAAAAAGGGTTTTTTAGTGAAAAAGGAGTCGCCACTTGGTATTGAGTTTTGGTGTACCAAGTCACCCGAAAATATTTTATAAAAGGTAAGAAAATTAAGAATGATTTTTTAAGGAAATGATTTTTGGAAAAAATATAGGAAAAAACAAGAAAACCCTTTTAGACGACTCCAGGTCTTTGAAAACAAGAGAAAAAGGTTCGAGAGTCACAGTTGAAGAAAGGGAAGGCAAAGGCTCGCGCCCAAGGCACCCTTTCAACCTAGCCGAAACTAGTTGCGAGGTTTAGTCTAAATATTCCTAATATAACCCTAAGATTTTATTGCATTTGGATGTAACTATATGAATGCAAATCTAGTCCTAAAAAAGGGATATCGTTAGGGACCAAATTTTCCATTGAGGTTTGGTTGGAATTATCGCATTAATTGCGAAACCCGGATATAGACCTCGATGGAGTCACGAGTATAGATGCTGAATGGAGTGCAAAAGAAAAGAAAAATAATAGTATAGATAGTAAGTGAACAAAGAAAATGGGGATGCAACATAATGGGTGCGGGGGACGAATGGACTCGTGACTAACTGTTCCTACTCACGGAGGGGGGAACGACATGTACGCCATCGCTTCCCACGTGAGTAGATGACTATTTCTAGTCAAATCACACAAATGACCTAAAATTCTATGTGTAGTGGAATCTAAATATTATGCACTAAAATATATGTTAAAATAAATAATAAGTGATGAAGTATATATAAAAATCATAGAAAAATGGAAAAAGACCTAAAAAGGATAAAATGTGTGTGAAATGTCATGAAATGCACACGAGAAATGATTCTAATACTAAATGACCTAGAAATCTAGCATTGGACTAACTTATTTTCTAAAAATTCTCCGCTAGCGTTGGACTAGCGAAGAAACCGAAATTAATCACAACTAGCGTTGGACTAGTGTGACGACGATACACATATAATTAAAGCAAGTAAATAAATAAAGCATGTATTAAAGCAATAATCACATAAAAGCAAATAATAGCACATAGGAGCACATAACACATAGGCATGATATTCTAGATGCAAAGTCCTAAAGAAAGCAAATAAAACACATAAGCACATAGCACACAAAGCCCTAACTATTACACCGGAGAATAACCTAATTACAATCTAAAAATAGAAAAAGAATAAAAGATATCCTATCTAACCTATCTATTACACTTTCTATCTAAAATAAAAAAAAATTTTTGTTAACTAGATATACACTATCTACTACATTAACTATCTAAATACAGAATTTTTGCTCAATAGAATATTACCTATCTATTACATTTCTTTGAATAATCAAAAATTAATTTCTAATAAATAACATGGCATAACTAAATAAACACTCACATATGTATCAAAATTATAAGCAAAAGGAGATATAAAAAACATATAGAAAAAACACATAGCAACACGTAGGAGCACATAAAGAGAAATAAAAGGGTAATCAAGGTACCTCCTGTAGCAGCCCCACCTTACCCAGAGGCGCACCAAAGGGCTTAGCGGACTGCCTGCCTAGCTCTCGCCAGGTCTCGAATCACGCACTCACACAAGTATCCGAGCGTACTTAACTTAAAATAAAGCAAAATAAAATACACTCATATTAAATACATGCATAGGATTTGCTTGAAAGTATAAATATCACAAGAGTTTTACATCACAAAATATAAATAATATTTACAATAAAAGCCTACACATTTAGGCTATCACAATACATGAAGCAAAACATTTACTATATCCAAAAGCAGCTTTCCAGCTTTAGTATTTTGGGAAAACCTGGTTAAGGAATACAAATGAACGGGATGAGCTATAATAGCCCAGTGAGTGTCCAAGACAACCAGCATGCCAATAACCAGGTAACATTTAGTGACAACAATTAACAAGTTCATGACACAAGAAACACACAAGATGAAGTATCATATAGTCAATGGCGGATACGGGCTCACTGTAGAAGCAAGCTCAGGTCCAGAATACTCGTAAAATTCAATCCGGAGTTACCCTCTTTGAGGAATGAAACTCTTATCGGAAAGAATATCAAGCACCTATATTCTCCGGCACCTTATATCACCCCATTCTCACCCAAGGATTCAAGTTCAATCATGAGTTAGCCTCTTCGAGGACTTTACTCAGATATGAACATTAACAAGCACCGAATATCGCCCAGCACCTTATATCTCACCCAATCTCACCCAATTTGACTAACCGTGGAAAACAATGAAGTTAACCACGAAAGTCGCAAACACAAGTAACACATTGATAGTGAATGCATTTAACACATTGCGGAATAGATGCGATAAAGTACACATCTTTCCTCAAGTAACATAGGTCATAAAATAACAAGTACAAATTTAACGTAACATTTCATGATTTAACATTTCTCAAGTATGACATTACATTTCATGCATCGTACACACATAAGGACACTCACATACTACATTGAGACATGTCACGAGTATCAAATACAAATAAAATCACATTTGGACATGCATCATGCATATATGAAGAAACGCTCATAAGCACAAGTGAGGGAACACTCACCTGAAGCCTAAGAAAAGATTTCGTAAAATGATTGCGTTTCACTTCTGGATCCTGAAATTCATGAGGAAATAATCGTATAAAAATCCTGACTAAAATCTAAGAAATTTTATAAGGAAATTCAAGAAATACCCCAAGTCTTTCTAGGATTTAATTTCTAAGGTTTTGGAGCTTAGGGTTTTACCCTAGGGTTTAGGGTTTTCAAAATTAGGGTTTCCTAACCTTCTAGGGTTTTGGCTCGGAAAGGTTTAATTCACTGATAGCTAGTCTACAAAAATTTCTGCACACTTAAATCACTAAATTATAGCTTATAAAGTCTTAAATCATAGCCTAATCACATTTATTTCCTAGGTTTTACCGAAATTTCGGCAGCACTTCCCCTATAACTGGACTAACCCAAAAATTTAAAACCTGCAAGAAAACATCCAACAACCCAATTTCAACAAGTTCTACAACTTTTATATTCAATTTAAACCCAAATTCAATCAAGATTCCACTCAAATTCAAAATCCCTACTCCAAGAATCATCACCCAAATCTGCACAGGGTTGGTTTTCAGCCAACTTCGTGCCATTTCTGGGGTCAATCCACCAAGAAACAGGGAATTCTGATTACATGGTTTGAAAGTAAGTTTATAGGGCTACAAATTTCATGAAGATCATCACTTAAAATTCCAACTAGAACAGGTTCAAAATCAGCCCCCAAGTTGGCTCTTCATCAAAACTGTTTACGCAGAACCGAATTTTCAGCCAACTTTGCAAGTTTTCTGCGATTAATACACAATGAACCACCATGCAAGCTTTATACCGTTTTAAAGCCCTATGAATCTAGTTTCTAAAACAACAAGAATCATTCGAATCCACGTTATCTACACCAAGTTATGAACGTTTTACTAAAACTGGTCTAACATGACTGTTTTGAGTGTTCTTAAGTTCAAGCTTACATCTTCAACCAAATCAAACTTAAATCATGTCATTTCAAGTTTAAATCACTATCTAAAAGTCATACAAGTCCATAATTCAAGCTTAAATCTTCAACCAAATCAAACTTAAATCATGAAATTTCAAGTTTAAATCACTATCTACAAGTCATACAAGTCCATAAACCTCATATTCATGGAATAAAACTTCATATTCATGGCCAAAATCAATCATACTTAACAATCAAAACATGTCTTATAAACTATAAAACTATGATCTTTATACTTGAAATAAGATGAAAAGTTCTTGGGAAATACCTTTATTAAGGCAAGATCTTTGCTTAGGAGGAAGATCAACTTAATTTCTATGGATGAAAAATGATTAAATGGAAGGAAAAGCTCCAAGAAAATGAAAGAAAATGGAGAGAAAAATGGAGAAAGAGCAGCCGGCCAGCAAGAAGAAAAAAAAGAAGAGAAAAATTGGGTAAGTAGGAAGAAAAGAAATGGAAAAGAATTGGAAAAAAATTTTGACCAATCAAAACAAGACAAAACCAAAGAAATCTTGACTTTCTTAACAATGGAAGACTACACTTGGCATGAACTAATTAGAAAGAATTTTTGTTATTTATCTTCACATAAGTCTTGCAAGAGATGCTAGGTACAACTCTTAAAGAACTAAGTACAACATGCTCATTTTTTTTTTCCACCATTTTCGGCCATCACTTTTTTTTTTTTTCTAATGAGCATGATACAAAATAAATAGTTTTGGCATGAATTTCTAGGGTGTTACACCTCCCATTCGTAAACCCGGCATGAATTGCTAAGAAAATCAACAAACATGTCAAGGTACCACTATTTAAAGTATAAAATATGAAATACTTAAAAATTGAGCATAAAATGTCGATTTCGAACAAATTAGGGACTTAGAATAAAATTCCAACAAGTGTCTAGGGCTTAAAACTAAGATTTCAACAAGTATAGGAACTTAAACTAAAATTCCAGCAAGTATAATGACTTAAATAAAAATTTCAGCAAGTTTGGGGGACAAAAAATAAAATTTCAGCAAGTATTCTAAGGCAAAATAAAATTCCAGCAATGTTGGGAGGGATAAAAATGAAATTCCAGCAAGTATTGGGGGCAAAAATGCAAAATTCCAGCAATATTCTAAGACAAAATAGAATTTCCAGCAATGTAGGGGTACAAAATAAAATTCCAGCAAGGTTTGGGGGCAAAAATGCAAAATTCCAGCAATATTCTAGGGCAAAAATAAAATTTCCAGCAATGTTGGGGTACGAAATAAAATTCCAGCAAGGTTTGGGGGCAAAAATGCAAAATTCCAGCAATATTCTAAGACAAAATATAATTTCCAGCAATGTTGGGGTACAAAATAAAATTCCAGCAAGGTTTGGGGGCAAAAATGCAAAATTCCAGCAATATTCTAGGGCAAAAATAAAATTTCCAACAATGTATAAGGACAAAAATGCAATTTTCAGCAACATTTAAAACCTAATATACAATAACAGCAAGCTTGGGAGGTAAAATTGTAATTTCCATAAATATCAGGGGTAAAAATGCAATTCTAGAAAAATATAGGGGTCAAAATGTAATTATCGAGAAATATAGGGGTAAAAAATAGAAAATTGAAAAATATAGGGGCAAAATTATAATTATCTACAAGTTGAGTGACCTAAATGCAATTAATTGGGACCTAATTGCAAAGAAAATAAAATTATGGGGCTCAATCTATAAAAAACAGAAACTTAAATGCACAAATCAGAAAATCTCGGGGCCACAGTGACATTAAAAAAAGCATAAGGGCTATAAAATAAATATCTATTATTAATTAAAAATAAATTAAAAAACTAAACTAATCAAAACGACGTAGTTTTGAGTGAAACTACGTCAAAACGACGTAGTTTCACTAAAACTATCTTTTTTTTTTTTACGATTTTTTTTTTTTTATGTTTTCCCATATTTTTTTTCTTTTTTCTTTTTCCTTTTCTTTCTTCTTTTTCTTCCTTTCTTTCTTTCTTTCTTCTTCTCTTTTCTTCTTCTTCCTTCTTTTCTCTCTTCTCCCGATCTGCTCTCCCTTTACATATTTGCTTTTTTTTTTTCATTCTCTCTTTTCTTTCTTTCTTTCTTCTTTCTTTTCTCTCTTCTCACCGTTTCTCTCTTATTCTCTTGCAGATTTGCTTTTTTCTTTTTTTTCTTTCTTTCTTTCTTTCTTCTTCTTTCTTTCTTCTTTCTTTTCTCTCTTCTCACCGTTTCTCTCTCGAAATTTTTTTTTTACAGATTTTTTTTCCTTTTTTTTTTCTTCTTCTCTGATTCTCTCTCGATTTTTTTTTTTAGTTCACTCATCTCTCTCAACTGATCCCTTCCCCAAAGCATGCCAAAATCCCCAAATCATGCATTAAATTCATCAATTAATTGTACAAAATGAAAGAGGGATTGAGAGAATTTTTTTTTTTTACCTGAATCAGAGAAGCATGGCTGGTCCGACGTCTTTGGCGGAATGGTGGTTGTGGTGTTCCGGTTGTTGTTCGGCCGATTGTTGTTGTTGTTGCTATTTTTTTTTTTTGGCTGATTCTGTGCAGGTTCGAATAGTGAAAATTGAATGTGTTGTGATGTTTGTGCACTCTGTATATTGTGTGTGATGTGTGTTTCTGTGTTGTGTAAATTTGCAGGTTTTGTTTGTGTCTGGTTGTGTGCAATTTCAAGTGCGTGTGTGTGTAATGCCTGTGAATTGTGCCTATGAATTGTGCAGGGAAAGGGTCGAGTGTTGCTGTGAGCTGAGTGCAGAATTTTCAGGGAAAATGGAGTGAATTTTTTGTGCCAGTGAAGTGTCTGGTGGTGTGCCTGTGTAAATGCAGGGTGTGTGAACTCTGCGTGAATGAGTGTGTGTTAGTGTGTGCTGTATGTGTAATTGTGGTGTGGGTTGTGAATTCTGAGTGTATGCAGGTGTGCTGTGTGTTGTGCGTGTGTTTGTGATGGTGTATGCAAGTGTATTGAAGGCAGAAATGGTGAGGTGAGTGTGAGTGTAATGTGAGTACCGAGAGAGAGTGAGTGCTAGTGTGTGTGTTGTGCGTGAGGTAGAGGGAGTGAGCTGAGGGGATGAGTGAAAATGTGAGTGCAAATTGGTGGAGGCGTGAGTGATGTCTGTGAAGGAAAAAAAATGGTGAGGGCAAGAGGAGGCAGAGAGAAGGTGAGGGAAAAATGCAGGAAGGCCAGAGGGAAGCAGAGAAAGTTGAGGGAAGTGTGTAAAAAATCAAAACAAAACTCATTCCATATCCCCAAAAATCTGCTGAATTGAGTGTAAGATGTGATTAGGCCAGGAGCAAGTTGGGATGATGAGTGTAAGCTGTTCTGATGGCTGCTACAGCAGCAGGCTGCAAAACGCAGCCCTGCTTCCTCTTTTTTTTTTTTTAAAGAAGAAAATAAAGAAAATAAAAAATGAAAATAAAATAAAATAAAACTACTTGAACCCCCCTTTTTTTTTAAATTATATTATATAAAAAAAACTGAAGTACAACATTATAAAAAAGAAAAGGTAAAATTTAGTGCAACAACTTAAAGATTAATTTAATATTAGAAAAATACAACTTAAAATAAATATCAAATGGTCTTACCAAAAAAAACAAAATAATAATTTTTTTTCTTTTCTTTTTTTTTTTAACATAAAATTTATAAAATGCTCATAGATAAAATTCTCATAAAGAAAATTGTAAATAAAAAGTGCATTGGAAAACGTGACCTAAATATGGCAAAAATTATAAAATTTATGAAAATTAATAAATGACATCACAAAAATTTTACACAACATGCATTATCACATAAAGTACATATAGTATAATTTTCACTCAAAATTTTTAAGATTAACGCATTCTTGAAAAACGTGCCCTTAATAAACAAAAAGACAAAAAATCAATAAATACTAAATGACCTCTAAAAATCATGTAATTTTACAGAAAATTTATGAATATACAAAATGTTAGTGTATGCCCTAAAACCAAGATGGTTTAAGGAGTTTTATATTTACACTTATTTATGTTATATTTATTCATGTGGTATTTTTCTTTATCATCTATACTTGTATTTCCATGTTACTTGTTTAATTGATAAAGTCCTTAGAATATTGATTGTGTATTAGAGATTGTAAGGGGTTACAATTATGAGACTCTAATACATAAAGTCATATTCTTAAATATCCCTAGTCATAGTATTAATGAGATTGGACATCATTAATACGGATAGACTAGCACATACTTTGCCTCTACTTATGGTAAGTAGTAGTTGATCTCATTGACTATGGTGTGCGTGACACTTAAGCTGGTATGTGGATGCTTGTTTGAGAACAAGTTCATTGGGTTGATCCGCCAAGAGTTTTAACTATAGTGCCAATGGTTAAACTCTTAATGGCAATGGTGTAAGTGATCCTTTGACTTGAGATTACCATAGTATCTTGAGTGTGGATTGCTATACTTTGACTCTATTCCTCGGTGCCTGTAAAAGGGTAGCTCATAGGTTAGAGATTGGGTATAGTTTGAAGCATGGAAAGATAGTGAGTAATCAATATAGGATTCACCACTCCTTAATAGGAGAGTATATCCCTATATGGCCACTTGTTGGAAATGTTAACTCATAAATCTTCTGCAGAAGTGATAGTATAACTTGGAAGTAGTTTCAAGATTTTTACATCATGGAGAGTTATATTTCCGGAACAAGAGAATATATATTAGTCATTATTAAAGTATGCACTATACTTTTAGACTAATTGGGATATAGTGTGGTGAAAGGATATTAATTACACGATAACATTGTCATTGAAGGGTATGGTCTACCATATGACTTTCCTATTCACTTGGGTGGTCATGATGCATTGCTAGACGCCACTCATGATCTATAAGCATGAATTGATTAATTAGTGAATTAATGATAAATTAAAAGTGTTTAATTTATCTAGCTCAATTAATGAGTTATAATTTATACTTATTGCCAACGTGAATGGAACCTAATGGGTCACACACATAAAGAACAAAATCTTTGGGTTAAAATGTAATAAAGATAAGTATGAGATACTTATGGGGTTAATTTATGAGATAAATTAACTTAAAGGACTTATTTATAAATATTCTAAGTCTTGCAGGAAATTTGTTTCCTAAAAGAAATAAAGTAACTAATTAGTTTCCTTATGGAATAGATTTCCTAAAGGAGAAGGATTAGCTTAAAGTAAGTTACCTAAACCTTCTTGGTTTCTAATTAGCCTTATTTCCTAAAAGACTAGAATACTACCTCTATAAATAGGTTTATGCTTTGACTCTTGAATTGTTGTTGCAACACAAAAAAGAAAAATTAGTGAGAGAAAATTATTGAAAGATAAGCACGCCTCTTTCTCTCTCTCTTGGCGTCTCGCTCTCTCTCTCCTAAGGGTTAGGGTTTTTCTTCTTCTTGTGTTCTTAAATAATTCAAGGGAGCTAGCACTCAAAAGTCAAAGCAAGCAAGCCTACAAGGTTCCCAAAGAAGTTGTTCGTGTGGATATCGTTAGAGGCTCTACGCTTGGAGGGCTTTTCGTGGTAGATCAAACATCTTCTTCCAAGGATCTTTGCCTAGAAGCATAGAAATCTTCTGTGCTTAAGGTAATCTTCATGCAAACCCCCTTGTAAATCATATAGATATGTCAAAGAGATCCGTGGTTAAGGTAATAAATTTTTATTTTTCCGCTGCGTTACCTATGCTATTACCTTACAGTGGTATCAGAGGCTTCTTTGATTATATCTATATGTTTTGTGTTTATTTAATTGTCATAAATATGGATGGTTTGTTCTTGACGATATTTGTCTCAAAATTGTTTTAGAAAAATCAAGAGTTTGATTTTTAAGAAAAGTTCTTGATTGTTTAAAAGTGTTTTAAATAATTAAGATAAGTTCTTAAGGTTGTTTTATGGTTTCTAAATTGTTTTTGATGTGCTAAAAGGGTTTTAACATGTTATGATTCAAAAGAGTTTTGAAAAACGCTAAAGAATTTCAAAGATCGTATTTTCTGGACACAAACCGCGCGAAAACTCGCGCGCGTTTTGACTCGCGGTCAAAATCCCGTAACTTCTGTCCACAAACCGCGGATGAAACCGCGCACGGTTTGTCGCGCGGGTTACAAACCGCGGATGAACCCGCGCACGTTTTGTCGCGCGGGTTGTAGGCAGAATCCTAGCGGGATTTTTCCTAAATTTTTGGAAAAACGCGAATTTTGATAATTTCTCTGTTAAAACACTTTACAATTTTAATTGTTAAGATTTGGAGAGTTAAAATTTGGAAACCTATACCTTCTATAACTATATTTTTGAGACAAATAAATTTCAAGAGCATTAATCTAATTTATTTAGACCATATGATTTATGACTAGAATTAAATAAATCAATTTATTTAATTGTTAAATAGTATGATGGCATGGTGGATGATTATGGACTAGACCAATGTGACTGAATGGTTATTACTTCTTTTATGGTTGGCTTGTATTGGTTTTATAAATAGGGCCTGCGAGTCCTTCCCTCTCTATTTTCTGATGTAATTCTCTTCTCACCTAAACTCCCCTCGAATGTAACTCGAGGTTTCTTGATCAATACTTGTAATGTACAAAGTATAGGTTAGGAATAGGTTTATTTTAAATTGTTTAGACTAGAATTACATATGTAATGTACAAGAAGATGGAGGTGGCACCAAGGAGCAACCAAGGAGGCGCATCAAGGAGTTGAGACGTCCCCTAGGAATTTTTAACCAAATATTTTCTTCAAGGCTCGAAGAAAATATTATTAGTTAAAGTCCATAATCATCCACGTTTATTATGCTTTTATTTTATATGATTGATATATTTTAATTGCATAATATGTTGAGACATTAATATTTAAACTAAAATCCCTCAATATCAAATATTAAGTCATCTATTTAAGTTGCCTTCCATTATTATAACAAAAACGATGAGTTCCTATTAAGGTTGACACATTGGCCTCCGTCAAGGTCACCTTACTCGGAATATGTTTTTGTTATGAGATATGATCTCTGAATAATGGGTTTGACTTAACAAAAATTACATAACGAGTTTGGCCTCCGTCAATGTTATGATATTTTTGAGGCAAAGTTGGGTAATACATAAGATGTAATTTTCAAAGAGTTGATACCCAACTATCTAGGAGTCACAAGAGTTGTGATTGATAAAAAGTTATCTACCTAATCGAATTTATCTTTGGGGCATTGGCCTCCGTCAAACCCAAAGCTAATTAGATGGGATCCTAGCCCACTAGAAATCTCCAACGGATTTCCGAATCAATATCGAGGGTTATTGATTTGAAGTAAAATAGTGGGAGCAAACCAAATAAATTTACGAATCCACATTTTTGGTTTGCATATATAACATAAAACAAATACTTATTTTCTGTCTTTACTTTTTGTAGAATGTCTAACGTGAATTTGCGACCGATTCTTGACAACAAACTCAATGAAACCAACTTTGAGGATTGGAATATTAATTTGAGAATTGTTCTCAAAACATGAAAAAATTGAGTATGTCCTCGATAAACTCATGCCACCTCCTCCACCCGCTACTGCATCACCTGAGGACATAGATGCATATGAGATGCACAAAGCCGACAATGATGCTGCAACATGTATCATGTTAGCTTCTATGACCCCGGCATTGCAAAAGCAACATCTTAAGATGGATGCTCCGTCCATGATTGTGCACTTAAAAGAAATGTTTGACGCACAAGCTAGGACTGAGAGGTATGAGACCTCAAGGGAGCTTTATCAATGCAAGATGGCAGAGGGAACTTCAGTGACTACCCATGTACTGAAGATGATCGGGCTGATTGAAAAGTTAGCTGATCTGGGACACGTCTCTGACAATGAGTTAAGTATTGACTTAATTCTTCAGTCCCTCCCTGAGAGCTATTCACAATTCATTCTGCACTTCAACATGCGAAAAGTTGAGTGCACGTTGACTGAATTGATGAACATGCTCAAGACTGCTGAGCCTAATCTTAAGAAGGAGAAGGGCACCGTTATGCTTGTCTCGGGCTCCAAGAAAAAGAAGCCCAATTTTGGGCTTAAGAAGTCCAAGAAGAAGAGAACTAAGCCTAAGGGTGGGGTCAAGAAGGACAAACCCAAGGGCACATGCTTCCATTGCGGACAAGATGGGCATTGGAAGAGGAATTGCAAGGCCTACCTTGACTCTCTGAAGTCAAAGAAGCTTGGTGAAGCTTCAACCTCTGGTATGTTTATGATTGAGATTAATTTATCTACTAACCAAGACTCATGGGTATTAGATACCGGATCTGGATATCATATTTGTAATAATATGCAGGGTCTTAAAGATAGTAGAACTCTAGCAAAGGGAGAGGTCAAGCTGCGCGTGGGGAATGGAGCAAGAGTTGCTGCATTAGCCGTAGGAACCTATGTACTCTCTTTGCCTACTGGGCTTATTTTAGAATTAAGAAACTGTTATTTTGTTCCCGTACTTACAAAGAACATCATTTCTATCTCATTGTTAGATTTGGATGGATTTACCATCATTCAAAGGAATAAAAGTTGTTCTTTTTCACGTGATGGTATTACTTATGGTACTGGTACATTATTTAATGGTTTATATATTCTAGATGAAGAAAAGTCCATTCTCAAAATAAACATCAAGAAACAAAAATTAGATATTGTTAACCAAACATACCTTTGGCATTGTAGACTTGGTCATGTAAATGAGAAACGCATATCCAAGTTACATAAAAACGGATACTTGGACTCATTTGATTATGAATCATTTGGGACATGTGAATCTTGTTTACTTGGCAAGATGACCAAGACACCTTTTACTGGAAAGGGTGAACGTGCTAGTGATCTTCTTGGGCTTATACATACTGATGTTTGTGGCCCAATGTCGATCCATGCTAGAGGTGGTTTCTCCTACTTCATCACTTTCACGGATGACCATTCTAGATATGGTTATGTGTTTCTAATGAAGCACAAATCTGAGGCTTTTGAAAAGTTCAAAGTCTTTAAAGCTAAAGTTGAGAAACAACTTGGCAAGAGTATCAAAACACTTAGATCTGATCGAGGTGGAGAATACTTAAGTCAAGAGTTCCAACAATATCTAGAGGAAAATGGGATTATTCCTCAATGGACTCCTCCATACACGCCACAACTAAATGGTGTGTCTGAAAGGAGAAATCGTACTCTATTAGATATGGTACGTTCTATGATGAGCCATGCATCACTTCCTAGTTCGTTTTGGGGATATGCCTTAGATTCCGCCTCCTATATACTCAACCGTGTTCCATCAAAATCTGTTGATACCACACCTTATGAGATTTGGTATGGTAAGAAACCAAATCTTAATCATTTAAAGGTTTGGGGTTGTTCTGCTTATGTGAAGCGGAACATGTCAGACAAGCTAGAGGCTAAGTCTGACAAATGCTTGTTTGTGGGATATCCTAGAGAGAGTCGTGGATATTACTTCTACAATCCCCTTGAACAAAAGGTGTTTGTTTCAAGACATGCTACTTTTCTAGAAAAATTGTTTATTCTTGAAAGAAGTAGTGGGGGTAAAGTAGAACTTGAAGAAATTCAAGAACCACAAAGTAGTCAACAGTTGGAACAAGAGCTTACGCCACATGTTGATGAGGCGCAGTCGGAAGCTCAAGTTACACAAGAACTTCGTAGATCTAGTAGAACACGTTATGCTCCTGAGAGATATGGATTTCTCATAAGTGAGAGCAATGATGTGTTAGTCATAGATGATGACGATCCTACTAGTTACGAAGAAGCTATGTCTAATGTAGACTCTTTGAAGTGGCGCGAAGCCATGAAATCCGAAATGGATTCCATGTACGAGAACAAGGTATGGACCTTGGTCGAGCCACCTGAAGGGATAAAACCTATAGGGTGCAAGTGGGTCTTTAAAAGAAAGACTGACATGGATGGTAACATTGTTACCTATAAAGCAAGGTTAGTGGCAAAAGGTTATAAACAAAGGCAAGGAATTGACTTTGAAGAAACTTTTTCGCCGGTAGCTATGCTTAAATCCATAAGGATTTTGCTTGCGATAGCTGCTTATTATGACTATGAGATTTGGCAAATGGATGTCAAGACTGCATTCCTTAACGGAAATTTGCAAGAGGATGTGTACATGACACAACCTGAGGGTTTTGACTCCATTGATAGTCATAAGGTATGTAAGCTACAAAAGTCCATTTATGGACTCAAGCAAGCTTCGAGGAGTTGGAACATTCGTTTTGATGAGACAATCAAAGAGTTTGGTTTTCTTAAGAACGAAGACGAGCCTTGTGTATACAAGAAGGTGAGTGGGAGCGCTGTCGTTTTCTTAATACTTTATGTGGATGACATACTGTTGATGGGAAACGACATACCTTTATTACAAACTATAAAGGTATGGCTGTCCAAAAGTTTCTCCATGAAAGATCTAGGAGAGGCAACCTATATTCTGGGAATTAGGATCTATAGAGATAGATCCAAGAGGTTGCTTGGTCTCAGTCAATCGACATACATAGACAAGATGCTAAAGAGGTTTAGCATGGAGCAATTGAAGAAGGGGTACTTACCTATGAGACATGGGATTACTCTTTCAAGAGACATGTGTCCTAAAACACCTGTCGAGATTGATAGCATGCAAAAGATTCCTTATGCCTCGGCAATAGGATCCATTATGTATGCTATGCTATGTACGAGACCCGACATCTCCTATGCTCTAAGTGTTACGAGTAGATTCCAAGCTAACCCTGGTGAGGGTCACTGGGTAGCTGTCAAGAGTATTCTTAAGTACTTGAGAAGAACTAAAGAATTATTCTTGGTTTATGGAGGACACACTTTGGAAGTGTGTGGTTTCACTGATGCGAGTTTTCAGTCTGACAAGGATGATAGTAAGTCGCAGTCTGGATTTATATTCACGTTAAATGGTGGTGCTGTGAGCTAGAAGAGTTCGAAGCAAGAAACTACCGCTGATTCTACAACTGAAGCCGAGTACATTGCTGCTTCTGAAGCTGCAAAAGAGGCTGTTTGGATCAAAAAGTTCGTCACCGAGCTAGGAGTGGTTCCTTCCATTGTTGATCCTATACCTTTGTATTGTGATAACAATGGTGCCATCGCCCAAGCAAAGGAACCTAGGTCTCATCAACGATCCAAACATGTACTTAGGCGCTACCATCTTATTAGAGAAATAGTTGGTAGGAATGATGTAAAGATAGAAAAGGTTCCCACTGATGACAATATAGCTGATCATCTCACTAAGGCCTTGTCCCAGAAAAAGCATGATGCTCATGTAAATGCTTTTGGCCTAAAACAAATGAGTGATTGGTTTTAGTGCAAGTGGGAGTTTGTTAGTGTATGCCCTAAAACCAAGATGGTTTAAGGAGTTTTATATTTACACTTATTTATGTTATATTTATTCATGTGGTATTTTTCTTTATCATCTATACTTGTATTTCCATGTTACTTGTTTAATTGATAAAGTCCTTAGAATATTGATTGTGTATTAGAGATTGTAAGGGGTTACAATTATGAGACTCTAATACATAAAGTCATATTCTTAAATATCCCTAGTCATAGTATTAATGAGATTGGACATCATTAATACGGATAGACTAGCACATACTTTGCCTCTACTTATGGTAAGTAGTAGTTGATCTCATTGACTATGGTGTGCGTGACACTTAAGCTGGTATGTGGATGCTTGTTTGAGAACAAGTTCATTGGGTTGATCCGCCAAGAGTTTTAACTATAGTGCCAATGGTTAAACTCTTAATGGCAATGGTGTAAGTGATCCTTTGACTTGAGATTACCATAGTATCTTGAGTGTGGATTGCTATACTTTGACTCTATTCCTCGGTGACTGTAAAAGGGTAGCTCATAGGTTAGAGATTGGGTATAGTTTGAAGCATGGAAAGATAGTGAGTAATCAATATAGGATTCACCACTCCTTAATAGGAGAGTATATCCCTATATGGCCACTTGTTGGAAATGTTAACTCATAAATCTTCTGCAGAAGTGATAGTATAACTTGGAAGTAGTTTCAAGGTTTTTACATCATGGAGAGTTATATTTCCGGAACAAGAGAATATATATTAGTCATTATTAAAGTATGCACTATACTTTTAGACTAATTGGGATATAGTGTGGTGAAAGGATATTAATTACACGATAACATTGTCATTGAAGGGTATGGTCTACCATATGACTTTCCTATTCACTTGGGTGGTCATGATGCATTGCTAGACGCCACTCATGATCTATAAGTATGAATTGATTAATTAGTGAATTAATGATAAATTAAAAGTGTTTAATTTATCTAGCTCAATTAATGAGTTATAATTTATACTTATTGCCAACGTGAATGGAACCTAATGGGTCACACACATAAAGAACAAAATCTTGGGGTTAAAATGTAATAAAGATAAGTATGAGATACTTATGGGGTTAATTTATGAGATAAATTAACTTAAAGGACTTATTTATAAATATTCTAAGTCTTGCAGGAAATTTGTTTCCTAAAAGAAATAAAGTAACTAATTAGTTTCCTTATGGAATAGATTTCCTAAAGGAGAAGGATTAGCTTAAAGTAAGTTACCTAAACCTTCTTGGTTTCTAATTAGCCTTATTTCCTAAAAGACTAGAATACTACCTCTATAAATAGGTTTATGCTTTGACTCTTGAATTGTTGTTGCAACACAAAAAAGAAAAATTAGTGAGAGAAAATTATTGAAAGATAAGCACGCCTCTTTCTCTCTCTCTTGGCGTCTCGCTCTCTCTCTCCTAAGGGTTAGGGTTTTTCTTCTTCTTGTGTTCTTAAATAATTCAAGGGAGCTAGCACTCAAAAGTCAAAGCAAGCAAGCCTACAAGGTTCCCAAAGAAGTTGTTCGTGTGGATATCGTTAGAGGCTCTACGCTTGGAGGGCTTTTCGTGGTAGATCAAACATCTTCTTCCAAGGATCTTTGCCTAGAAGCATAGAAATCTTCTGTGCTTAAGGTAATCTTCATGCAAACCCCCTTGTAAATCATATAGATATGTCAAAGAGATCCGTGGTTAAGGTAATAAATTTTTATTTTTCCGCTGCGTTACCTATGCTATTACCTTACACAAAAATGTAAATATAAAATTTTTCACTTGAAAATTATCGTAAAAATAGTGCATTGGAAAACGTGCCGTTGAATTAAAAAATACTAAAATTTTACATAAATAATGAATGACTCCCAAAAATCACTAAAATCATAAATAATGATAAAAATAGTGAAATTATGTATTTAGAAAATAAAATAAAATAAATTAATATTTACATGGTGAAATTACCATTTTTGCCCCTAATGTGACGAATTAGACCTAATATGCAAAAATTGTACTCGACCCCCGAAAAATACCCCCTAAAATAAAGTAACACACATATTTTTACTAAAGGTGTGTCAAAATTTGGTGTCTACAGTCTAATTGTTGTAAATTTGTAAAGTGTCGAAAATCTAATTTTTCAATTTGTATATTTTTGAATAAGAAGTGTAATTTCATGTCCTTTTCAAAGGTTACCCATCCTTGTTGTACTTGTCAATTTTATCCTAACTAATTTTTCTCGAAGTTAATTAATATACCCAAGTTGTCAAACTTTTACACAGTTCGCATTTATCCTTTTTTCAAAGAAATTAATGCGTCATTTTTGCCTTATCCCCCACTTTCCCGTCCTACATTATACAAAAAGTGATTTTAACACATATTTCATCCTACTTTAATAATCTAGCATTTTTAACTTATAGGTTCCTAGATAAAGTAACAATTTTTTACTTTCTTTCAATGTTGTGTCCCATAACCTCATGGGGCTCGATTTTTCAATCAAATAAATTTGAAGTCAATAATCTTTTGTACAATTCATGGTCCATCTTTCTTAATGAAATTTTGCATCATTTTTAAAATTTTGTATTTTTGTATATTTTAACTTGCTTTAATAAACTTACATCATGCATTAACCTAGAGGGAATGCCATTTTTGGAATCCCGTAATAGGAAAGGCGTCCTTTTGTCTCGAGTACATAATCCTAAAAAGACATGCATGTTATAATTTCAGTACCATCCTGGCAGGGAGACCCTAGGTAAGGTAGTACAAGCAAAATAGAGGCATTTTTCCTGGCAGATTTGGTGCACCTTTGTTAAAAGGGGGACTCACCCTAAAGGACTGCACTTCATGCTAGGCCTACCCTTGGCACAATAAAGGCTTCCCTAGGGCATGCGTCTGAATTGTTTATACATTTACTAGCTCTAGTCTTTTTCTTTTTCTTTCTCAGAATAAAATTTCATAAAGTTACGCAGAATAAATACCTGAATCATGTTCTTTCGATTCCCGTCTTTTAGATACTTTAAATCATAGCTTCTTTTCACCGAAGCCTTATTTACACGCGGTTTCACGCCAAACTACTACATATAAACATGAGTAACCATCCAGATTCTTTCGAAATGCCAGTAGGGAATCAGGCATCTGAACTGATTGCGCTAAGGGCGTAGATGAATGAAATGTTATCTAAGATGAATGACATGACTCACGAGCTGTCCTACCACAGCAAAATTATTGCCCACTTCATAAGCAATATGAACAATAATGGCTCTACCTCGAACGTACCCCCCACTCGGAAACCCACCTGGCTAACATAGAAAAAAGCACCAGCCGGGCCTCTCTTTCTTTCGATGAAGCCTCAACGCTCGCGTTCTACGGGGAACTTTTTTGGCTATTTACCTTCAAAACCAACCCAATCCATGTGGAGGCACCCTAGGTATGAACAACAACGACACAACTGTCCATATATAAGCTTCATCTCTGAATACCCAAGACACTCAGATTCCACCCCACCTATTCAAAATCCTCAAGTGCCTATTCATATTCCATCTAGCCCTAGAAACGCTGTGAATGCCCCGAACCAACCTTACTACCCCTAGCAAGAAACTCAATTTACTCAGAACACTTAGCCACCACTATTATTAATGCAAGTCAGTTTGTACTCGATACTGAGTATCAAGGTGGAGCAGAGATGGAACCTTTCGTTAGGGAAGAGAATCCTTTTTATGGCTGATAAAACGTTATTGAAGAGACTGGATAGATTTGAGGATTTCATCAAAGAGAGTCAGAGATTTGATAGATATGGTGGATTAGACTACGAGGATTTCTGTATGTTTGCAAATACTCAATTACCACTGAAATCCAAAGTGCTAGAGTTTTCTAAGTATAATGGCAGTGGGGACCTTGTGGTGCACCTTAAATAATGACGTATGTTTCAAATTTTCAAAGATGAAGATTGAGATTATCACAAATCTTTATCTTTCTCCTATTCTACACTATAAATAGGGGGTCACCCCAAAGAGGAAGGAGAGAGAAAAACAGACGTACGCTCATATCATCCTAAAGCCCCTGACGCTGTGAAAGCTCTGAGTCTTCAACCAAGAAGCTCTTCAAATCTTCAATCAAGATCTTCAAATTCTTCAAGTCTTTGACGTCCAAAGTTTGAAGAAGTCAAACCTCTCTTCAAGTCTCCATATCTAGATTTGAAGAAGTCAATGACAATTCGAGAACAAGTCTCAAGCCCTCGAATTCAAATCTGAAGAAAAGAATCGAAGGATCCACAGAGATTGTAACCTTTGATTTTCATATTAAAATTTATATATTTGTCGCGTTTTTCTTTTTTGTTAATTTTTTGCAGACACGAAATTTATTTGCGTACACATACATTTTTCATTTACATTTTCAAGTCTGACAGCCCAGACTTTTCAATCCAAGATACCTGACAACCCAAGATCATGCATTTTTCATTTACATTTTCAAGTCTGACATCTCAGACTTTGCAATCCAAGATACCTGACAACCCAAGATCATGCATTTTTCATTTACATTTTCAAGTCTGACAGCTCAGACTTTGCATTCCATGATACTTGACAGCCCAAGATCATACATTTTTTATTTACATTTTCAAGTCTGATAGCCCAGACTTTGTATTCCATGATACCTAACAGCCTATGATCATGCATTTGTCATTTACTTTTCCAAATTTGACAACCTAGACCTTGCATTTCATGATACCTGATAGCCCAAGATCATACATTTGTCATTTACTTTTCCAAGTTTGACAGTCCAGACTTTGCATTCCATGATTCCTAACAGCATAGGATCATGCATTTTTTATTTACATTTTCAAGTCTGACAACCCAGACTTTGCATTCCATGATTCCTGATAGCCCATGATTATGCATTTATTATTTACATTTTCAAATATGACAGCCCAAACTTTGTATTGCATTCATTAACCTTGATATTCCAAGGTCATGCATCCGTCCAGTAGCCTGGTTGGCGTCTGTTATTTACATTTTCAAGTTTGGCAGCTCAAACTTTGCATTCATCAACCTTGGTAGCCTAAGGTCATGCATCCATCCAATAGTTTGGTCAGCATATGTTATTAACATTTTCAAGTTGGCAGCCCAACTTTGCATTCATCAACCTTCACAGCTCAAGGTCATGTTGTTCAACAGTCTGAACGGTATTTGTTTATCCACATATGTTTGACCTGATTTCCTTTACTGGGATACGTAGGTAGCTCCTAGAGAACTCGGTCGCATGTTTTTCTATATTCATGTGTTCATTGGTTTCA
Organism: Mitragyna speciosa; assembly: GCA_024721245.1. Lineage (NCBI taxonomy): Eukaryota > Viridiplantae > Streptophyta > Magnoliopsida > Gentianales > Rubiaceae > Mitragyna > Mitragyna speciosa. The sequence goes on from CM045565.1 coordinate 4,054,011, forward strand.
CTACATCACATTTTGATACTATGCATGTTTACATGTGCAATTGTTTTCATATTTAGGTGAGTCAAAATTTGGTGTTGTCTACGTCTTTGTCTGAAATCTCTGCGAGATTCTCAACAAAGGGGGGCAAACTGTAGATACCAAATTTTGACACACCATTTATTTTTTTCAACATTGGGGTATTTCTTTCTATTTTTGGGAGTCAAATTCTAATTTTCTAGAAAAATGGACAAAATCAACAAGTTCGTGGAGCAAAATAGTAATTTTTAGCTATAAATATTTTTCCATTAGTTTTGGAAGTTTTAAATTCATATTTTGTATTTTCATACGTATTTTTAAATTTCTGTGATTTTTTTTCAAATTTAACTAATACTTTTTTATATTTTGCCATTATAGGGGCAAAATGGGAATTTCGTCCTGTGAACACTAGTTTCGCTCATTTCAAGTCCAAAATTTATTTTTCAAACTTTTAAGCATGTTTCTAAATTTTTTTTATTTTTTCGGAGACGATTGCTATTTTTTCTGTAAATACTGCGTTTAAAGGCAAAATAGTCATTTCACATTCTAAAAGCATTTTTCACCAATTTTTGAGTCCTAAATTTATTTTTTAGGATTTTAAGCTTATTTTTAATTTTTAAAATTTTTTGAAACCAATAGCTATTTTTCTGTGCATTTTTGTTTGTTCAGGGGCAAGAGAGTTATTTCGCACTCTGATCGCATTTTCACCAAATTTTGAGCCTTAAATTCATTTTCTAGGATTTTAAGTTTATATATAATTTTTGGTAATTTTTCGAGGCCAATAGCTATTTTTCTATTTATTTTGCAATTATGGGGCAAAATAGTCATTTCACACTCCGGACACATTTTTGGCCAATTTTAATCTCTTATCTTTATTTTTTAGATTTTGAAATCTATTTTGAATTTTTTGGCAAATTTTGGAGTTCATTGTCATTTCTGTATTAATTTTGATTTTTATGTCAAAAATATTTTTTTTAAGATAAAATTGAGATTTTATTACTAGTTGTATTTTGGTTATTTTTGGGTATTCTTAAAGGCAAAGACTACTAGACTTTATAAATACCACATTGAAATTAGAAAAGAAAAAAAAAGAGAAAAAAATAAAAAACCCTAAAACACACTCTTATGCAAAGAAAAATATCAAAACACCTACTAAACCGCCAAAAACATGCACAAACAGCCGTCACTTGCAATTTCTGTCATTGTTCATCATTCAAATCCACTGTTTATCATCAGATTGGTCTCCAAGCTTTAATAGGTGAGTTCTTAGTTTCTCTCTTGGTTTTGATTCATTTTTCTTCTATTCTTCTACAAGAATCTGATTATTTGCATTCATTTAATTGGAATTTTGGTTGAATCTGTTTATTTCTGGGTTTTATTCTTTCTTTTTTTTTTTGTTCTTTCTGCTTTTGGCTTTGTTTTCTGGTTCTACTTCCACCGTTCAAACTACCAACAATCTTTGCTCCATTCCACTGTTAACTTACGAGCTCCCCATTTCAACAACCAGCAAATTCAACCCATAAAACCCAGATCGACCTCCAATTTAGGCCCAGAACTACCATACAACCTCCAACTACCACCGTTCAATCTTCTCCACCAGTCCTCCTCTTCAACCACCACCTCTTACCATCGTCTACCACCACCAGAACAGCTGACCCAAGTGCCTCCCACCACAAACAATCACTACACCAAACCATTCTCAGACCCAACTACCAGTTTTCTAATCCACTATTACGTACCATTTCCAAGCCAAAACCCACTTGTGTCACTATACCAATACCACTAACCACCACTAGCCTTCAAGCTTCACCAAAGACCTGCACAAAAATAGACAAAAACATCCCAAGACAAAAGCCAAATTCGCCCCTCAAAGCAAACCTTCAAACGTCTTAGATTGTCAACTCATCATATACCTCCCTACAAATGCTAAAATCACCACTAACAATTCTTCCCCTGTAACAACCCAACATCATCCATAAATTGCACAATCACAGCCCAATTCCCTTGTCTCATTACCAAGTCGTAAATCCAGCTACACTATTGCCCTCCAATCCTTCCACCAATGGCCATAACAGTAACCAAACAAACATAACAGCCCACTCAAAATCACTGTTAGGCAACCAATAAACTCTCAAATCACCTTCCAGCAGGCAAGAACACATCCCAATTCTCCAGTCACCTGCAATTCACATCAAGAACAACCACCAATTCCTAAACGTTAGCTACCCAAAGCCAACCAAAATGTCACCTCCTGAATCACCAAATCCCCAATTCACCAGCAATCACCCTCAAATTCCAGAAAGCCACCAACAATCAACCATCCCTCTATCAGTTAACAGCACCAATAGTACAAAATCAGTCCCATTCCCACAAAAAACCATCAAAACCTTCACCTTTGTCCACTGTCATCCCTTCCTCAACCTGCAAAGAACATCAAACCCAAGCTCCACCAAAATTATCACCAATAACCTCTCCACCACCTGCCCACACAATATCACAAGTTTCACCATCACCCACTGTCGGCCGAACCACCAGAGTCCACCATCACAGCAATAAAACAACAAAGTCGGACCACTGTAGACAGCCACTGACCACCTCACAAACCACTCAATCCACGAAAACGTCATATCCCCACCAGTCAGCTCTAGAAACGCCCAAATCACCAACAATTCCACCACAGCAACCCGTAAGTCAGCCCCCTGTAGGTACCAGCATTTCTCCTCTGACTTCACCTTTTCCAGTTTAGTATCTTCACATCAATCGCAGACAATTATAGACACCCTCTGTCCACAAACGCCACCCAAAGCCCCAATACACAACACACAACTCGACCCACCTCCAACAGCTCCCCTGCAATGCCACCACCTGCAACAAAATCACCACAACTGCAAACCCTTTTTCCACAATCAACCAAATACACACACAATCATCAACACAAAAAGGCAAAAACTTGAACGGGCAGAGAAAACTTGAAGGAGAGCAAACAATATTCTCGACAGAGAGTGAACAGACAGAGAAAGAGAGAGAGAGAGAGAGAGAGAGAGAGAGAGAGAGAGAGAGAGAGAGAGAGAGAGAGAGAGAGAGAAGGGAAGAGAAACAGTGGAACGGCAGGAGAGAAAAACAAAGAAGAAGAATGAGGCAGAGAAGTAACGGAGGAGATGGAGAGAGAAAAGGAGAGAGGGAAATATGGAGAAAAGAAGATGAGAAACAAAAGAAAGAAGAAGAAGAAGAAGAAGAACAGAGAATAGGAAAAGAAAAAGAGATACTGTGACGATAAGAGAGAAAAAGAGAAAGAAAGAAAAAAAAAAGAAGAAGGAAAAGCTGATTAAGGAACTGGGGGTTTTTGGGTATTTGATTTAAAGTTTTTATAATTCTCATCCTTAGATTTTCTTTTAGTGTTATCTGGCCCCCAAAATATTTGTCTGTTGTCTGCAATCAAGTCCCTATTTTTATAGAATTTCCTCCCAAATTTTACATGCATATCAATTAAGTCTTATATTTTGCAATTTGCCCCACCTTTGCTGAAATTTATTGTTTTGCCCCCCAATTTACTTTAATTTTGCATTTCTACCCTTTAGAGTTGTGAGATTTTTTTTATCCCTTAATTAGTTAGAAATTCCAATTTTACCCTTGGGCCCCTTAAAATTACAATTTTTGCTTCTAGCCTTTTTAGCTTCATGGAAATTGCATTTGCACCCCCAATTTGTTAGTATTTTATATTTTGTGCTTTATTTATTTATTGCGATACTTTGACGTGTTTACTTGTGTTTTTAAGCATTTGTACCGGGTCTTTGAAAAGAGGTATTTTGGTTACTTTTTAATTACTTTTTATGTGCTCCAATGTTATTTTTTTATGTATTTTCTTCATATGTTTCTTATTTCTACATGCTTTTACGTAGTTATTTATTTTATGCTATTTAGTTGCGATTTTTTTACTTGGCACAAATGTAATAGTTAGATCACAATTTCATTTATTTTGGCCTATTTTTATATTTAGCTAATCAATGTAATAGTTAGGTTATATTTTGTATTTTTCACAAATATTTGTATATTTAGATAGCAAGTGTAATAGATAGGTCATTTTTACTTTTTTCCTTTAAGTTGTGAGTTAAATCCCTCGGTGTAATAGTTAGGATTTGCGTGCTTTTTACATGTTTGTATGCTTATATGATTTACCACTTTCCTTAGGATTATTGCATCTAGAATATCATGCTTATGTGTTATGTGCTTCTATATGATCTTATATGTCTTTATATGTTTACTTGCTTTGGATTCGTGTTTTACTATTTTAATTCATATTTTATCAGTTAGTTATTCCGTCACCACACTAGTCCAACGCTAGTTGTGATTTTCCCACTCCCCCGCTAGTCCAACGCTAGTGCGGCATTCCTAGAAAGGGCTAGTCCAATGCTAGACCCTTAGGCCATTTTAGTGATAGTTTCACTTCCATGTGCATTTCATATCATTTTCACAAACCACTTCTCATGTTTAGGCGTTTTCATTTATGCATGATTTCTTGGATCTATCTTATTATTATTATTATTATTATTATTATTATTATTATTATTATTATCTATTTTTAACATTCGGCAATGCGTAACATTTAGGTTGCATTTCACTTAGAAGTTAGGTCATTTCACGTGCTTTGACTAGAAATAATCATCTACTTATAGGCCGTTCCCCTCTCTGTGAGTAGAAAAATGTCAGTCACGAGTTATTAATCCCCGTACTCGTTATGTTGCATTCCCCACTTTTTTTGACACTTACTGTCTATAGTATTTTCCTTTTTCTTTTGGCATTTCATTTTACATATACACTCGTGACTCCCTCAAGGTCTCAACTCGGGTTTCGCAATTAATGCGATAATTCTGATCAAACCTCGACGGGATATTTTGACCCTCCCGATACTCACATTTAGACTTAGGATTTGCATTCATATAGACACATCCAAAACGCGATAGAATTTAGGGGTTAATTTAGGAAAACTTGATTAAACCTCGCAACTAATCTTGGCTAGGTAGAAAGGGCGCCTTAGGCGCGAGCCTTTACCTTCCCTTTCTTCAAATATGACTCCTGGACCTTTTTCTCTCATTTTTTGTAGACCGGAGTCAAAAAAGGATTTTCAAACATTTTTCTAAAATTTTTATTTTTGTTTTGTTGAATGATTTTTCAGGTGACTTGGTACACCTTAACTCAATACCAAGTGAGGAGTCCATTTTTAAAATAAAACCCTTTTTCAAAATTAGTTGGCCAAAACTATTGCACTTTAAGTCCTGGCCTTGTTTTGTTTTCCAAAATACTATTTTATTTAAAAATACACTTTTTCACTAAAAACTCGATTTTTCTCACACACGCACAATTTTTCCAAGAATTTTATTTTTGAAAAGGGTCACCGAACCGGACAGCCTTTTCGAGGCGCGACAGTCTCGAACCAGACCTGTGCTCTACGATTTTTTGGACGCGACATCCATGATTCCTGACAGTTGAGGATCATGCATTTATATTTTCAAGTCTGACAACCCAGACTTTGCATCCATGATTCCTGACAGCCTAAGATCATGCATTTGTCATTTACATTTCCAAGTTTGATAGCCTAGACTTTGCATTCCATGATTTCTGACAGCCCATGATCATGCATTTGTCATTTACATTGCCAAGTCTGACAGCCCAGACTTTTGCATTCCATGATTCCTGTTAGCCCAGGATCATGCATTTGTCATTTATATTTCCAAATCTGACAGTCCATACTTTGCATTCCATGAATCTTGATATCCCAGGATCATGCATTTGTCATTTGCATTCCATGATTCCTGACAACCTAGGATCATGTATTTGTCATTTACATTTCGAAATCTGATAGCCCAGAATTTGCCTTCCATGATTCCTGACAGCCTAGGATCATGCATTTGTCATTTACATTTCGAAGTCTGACAGCCCAGACTTTGTCTAGTCGGCATCTGTTATTTATATTTTCAAATTTGGCAGCCCAAACTTTGCATTCGTCAACCTTGGCAGCCCAAGGTCATGCATCTGTCCAACAGCCTGGTCAGCATCTGTTCATTTACCTTTCAAGTTTGGCAGCCCAAACTTTGCATTCATTAGTCTTGGCAACCCAAGGTCATGTATCTGTCCAGCAGTTTGGTTGACATTTGTTTACTTACATTTCAAGTTGGGAGCCCAACTTTGCATTCATCAACCTTGGCAGCCCAAGGTCATGCATCCGTTCAGTAGCCTGAACGGCATCTTTTTATTTACATTTTCAAGTCTGGCAGTTCAGACTTTGCATTTAATTTATCAGTGTTTATTTTGTCCAGCAGACTGGACCGCTTTATGTTATTTTAATTTAATAGTTTAAATGTTGCATTTTCTTCTTTATGTTGATCACAAGTTTTAAAAAATTAGAATCCTTGTGTTATCATTTGTAGTTATGTTAGCATTTGCATCAACAATTTACTTGTATCTGAACTACGTTTGACCTGATTCCCTTCACTGGGATACGTAGGCAGCTCCTAGAGAGCTCATTCGTGTGTTTATCATTTGGTCATCGGTTTACATCTCATCACATTCTCATCCTATGCATGTCCAGATGTTTTAGTTTACAGAGGTATCTGTTATCACATTTGGGTGAGTCAAAATTTGGTGTTGTCTACGTCTTTGTTTGAAATCTTTGTGAGATTCCCGACAAAGAGGGGCAAACTGTAGGCGCCAAATTTTGACACACCTTTTATTTTTCCAACATTGGGAGCATTTTTATATTTTCAAATCCTAATTTTTCAATAAAAAGAGAGCAACAAAATCAACAGTTCTTGGGGGTAAAATGGTAATTTTTAGCAGGTAAATATTTTTTCATTATTTTATGGTTCTAAAGGCATATTTTGTAATTTCATACATGTTTGTGAAATTTTTGTGCTTTTTCAGATTTATTATTATATTTTGTAAATTTTGTCGATTCAAGGGCAAAATGGTTATTTCACCTCGAAAATAGCATTTTTGCTCATATCGGGCTTTAAATATGTGTTTCATATTTTTAGACATGTTTCTAAATTTTTTTAATTTTTTGGAGACAATTGTTATTTTTTTGTAAATATTGTGTTTAAGGGCAAAATAGTCATTTCACACCCTAAATTCATTTTCTAGGGTTTTAAGTTTATTTTTAATTTTTGACATTTTTTCGAGGCCAATAGCCATTTTTCTATGTATTTTGTCAGTACAAGGGCAAAATAGTCATTTCACACCAGAGAACACATTTTTGTCAAATTTGGGGTTTCTAAACTCATTTTTAGGTTTTTGGACTTATTTCTAATTTTTGGTAATTTTTTGGGATCATTTTTTATTTTTCTGTAAATACTAAGTTTAGGGGGCAAAACGATAATTTTACAAAGAAATGTGTTTTCTCGCTCGAATTTCGTTAATAAATTTATTATATGTATTTTTTGTCTTTTTCAAGTTTTTTGGTATTTTAGGAAAATCAGGACATTTTAGTTTTTAGTTTTGGTTTTAGTTATGGTTTAATTTTACTGGAAACTATTTTTAGGATAAAATAGTAATTTTTATTATTAGGGGCATTTTCGTCTTTTCTCCTTTTCTGGGAGGGTAAGACATTCTTACACTATAAATAGCCATTTTTGGAAGAGAAAAATCGGCAGAAAAAGGGAAAAAAAAAAGAACCTAGGGAGATTTTTAATTTTTTCTACTACACACCTCACACATAGCACACCAAGAACACACACCACACTCCAAGAACATTTTCATACAAACACACACCTAACCAAGAACACATCCCATACATCTTCATACAAACACACACCTCATCAAGAACACATACCAATCTTTATACAAACACACACTTCACCAAGAACACACATCATACATCTTTATGCAAACACACACCACACCTAAAACATACATCATACATCTTCATACAAACACACACTACACCAAGAACACACACCACACATCTACACACACTCACGCACACTGCCATACACTTCTAACACTTTCTCTTTCACACACACACACACACACTAACACATAGTAACTCACACACAGACACATACGTTCCCAAACACACACTGCACACACCGATTTACACAATACACACACAGATTCACACACTAAACAGTCCATCACACGCATACACACATATTCACACATAGATTCACAATTTGCGTGCACAACTCACACAGCCATACATTACACACACTACACATAACAACCCCTCAAACCTGCACCAAAATCATCCCCATAAAACCCCCCATTACACCCCTAAACATCCCCTAAATCACTACAATTCAAGCTCCAAATTCCTACAAAAAATAGCCCCAAAATCCCTACAATTACAGCTCAAGATTCCTGCAAAACAAACAACCAAAAACCCTACAAGTATAGCCCAAAAACATAGCAATTGTAGCCTAAAATTCCTGTAGAAAATAGCCCAAAAACACAGCAATTACAGCCCAAAATTCCTGCAAAAAGCAGCCCCAAAATGCCTACAATTATAGCTCCAAGTTCCAAAAAAAAAAAGCCCCAAAATCATGCAAAACAACCATTGAATAGTTGCCAAAATAGCTCAAAATTATACCCAAAAATAGTCGAATTCACACTCAAAATAGCCCAAAAAAAAAATTTGCAATAACCATCCTCACAATACCACCCATTAGCCCATAAATTCCCACCATTTGCAACCCCAACCAAAACCACCCAAAATTGCAACCTTGAATTACCACCCAGAACCACCACACGAAACCATCCAAATCTGCACCAAAACCACCTCTAAGCCGAGCCCAAATCAGCCACAAAATAGTTGCCAAAATCAGTCAAAAACCTGACCATCACTAAAAGTAACCACTACTAAAACCACATCTTTGATCAACCCGTAAGTCTTCTTTGCATTTTCCTCTTACGACGTGTTTGATGCTTGTAATTTTTTTTATTGGTTTTGGGTTGATTTGAAATCAAATTTGAAATTGATTTTGACTACTGTTAGGACTAGAATTTGGATTTATTGGTCAACTGTAACACCCTAGAAATTCATGCAAAACCATTTATTTTATATTATGTCCATTAGAAAAAAAAAAAAGGGCTGAAATTATTCAAGAAGAAATAAGGAAATGATTTTCTATTTTTTACTAGCATGTTGTACCATTTCCCTTAGAAGTTGTACCTAGAAGTCTTGCAAGATTAATTATAGGATAAATGACCAAATTCTTCTAATTACCATTAGCCAAGTGGAGTCTACAATGGCAAGAAAGTCAATCTCTACTCTTGCTTTTGTCTTGCTTTGATTGGTCCAAGTTTTGCCCAATTCTTTCTCTATTTCTTTTCTTCTTTACTTAGTTATTTTCTCTCTTTTTCTTTCACTCTTGGCCGGCTCCTCTCTTCTCTCTTTTCTCTTCATTTGCTTCATTTTCTTAGAGCTTTTTACTTCCATTTGATCACTTTTCATCCATAGAAAGTGAGTTAATCTTCCTCCTAAGCAAAGATCTTGCCTTATTAAAGGTATTCACCAAGAACTTCTCTTCTTATTTCAAGTATAAAATTATAGTTTTGTAGCTTTTAAACCATGTCTCTATTGTTAAGTATGATTTATTTAAGCCATGAAATATGAAGTTTTATTCCATGAATATGAGGTTTATGGACTTGTATGACTTGTAGATAGTGATTTAAACTTGAAATGACATGAATTAAGGATGATTTGGTTGAAGAACCTTGGAGTAGTTTATGTGTTTTTGTGATAAATTTGGGTGAAATTGAAGTGATTTTGATGTGAAATTGGTAGAACTATGTGAGATTGGGTTGTTTGGCTGTTTTCCTTGCAGGTTAAAAATTTTGGGTTAGTTCGATTATAGGGGAAATGCTGCCGAAATTTCGGTAAAACCTAAGAAATAAAAGTGAATAGGCTATGATTTAAAGCTTTATAAGCTGTAATTTAGTGATTTGAACTTGCAGAAATTTTCGTAGATTAGCTATTAGTGAATTGAACCTGTTTCGAGAAAAACCCTAGAAAATTAGAAAACCCTAATTTCAAAAACCCTAAACCCTAGGGTAAAACCCTAGAAATTAAACCCTAGAAAGACTTGGGGTATTTCTCAAATTTTCTTATTAAATTTCTTAGATTTTAGTCAGGTTTTTATACGACTATTCTCTCTTGAATTTCAGGATCCGGAAGTGAGATCCAACCTTATCACGAGATATTTTCTTAGGCTTCAGGTGAGTGTTCTTATGTGTGCATGATGCATGAAATGCCATGTTAAACTTGACATTATTATTTGATGAAATGTGTTACTTGAGGAAAGATGTGTACTTTATCGCATCGATTCTGCAATGTGTTATATGCTTTCACTATTAAATGTGTTATTTGTGCTTGAGACTTCCGTGACTAACTTCACTGTACTTCACGGTTAGTCAACTCGGTCGTGCTTGGGAGGTCATAAGGTGCTGGGTGTTTTAGGGTGTGTTGTTCTTTCCCCAAATGAGTTGAATTCATCAAAGAGGCCAACTCCGGATTGAACTTTCTTGCTTGTTGGCCCTTCCAAGGTTGAGATTACTCCCTGGATGTGGTAGCCTGTACGGAGGTTACAAGGTGAATGGTGGTTAGGGTACTTGCTTGTTTATACTGGTATGTTCCTTGGCGAGGACCTGAGCTATTATCTCGGTCCGAACGTCTTGGTTACATGTTCAGTGCTTGCTACTTCTGCGATTGAGCTTGCTCCCGTAGTTGAGCCTCGTATCTGCCATTGACTACTTGTTAATTAACTTGTTCATATATTGTTTATTTAACTTGTCAAATATTTTTATTGAATAAAATTATATTTTACTGGTATGGTTGCATGACTTGAGCACTCACTGGGCTATTATAGCTCATCCCGTTTATTTGTTTTCTTTAACCAGGTTTCCCAAAATACTAAAGCTGGAAAAGCTGATTTTGGACCTAGTAAATGTTTTGTTTAATGTATTTTGATAACCTAAATGTGTAGGCTTTTATTGTAAATATTATTTATATTTTGGGATGTAAAAACTCTTGTGATATTTATACTTTCAAGTGAATTTTATGAATGTATTTCTTTATGAATACATTATATTTTGGGTTAAGTACGCTTGGATGTTGAGCGAGTGCGTGATTCGAGTCCTGGCGAGAGCTAAGTAGTTAGTCCGCTAAGCCCTTTGGTGCGCCTCTGGGTAAGGTGGGGTTGTCACAGGTGGTATCAGAGCTTATGATTGAATCTTGTCTCTAGTGCTAGTCTTGTTTGGGTATCGGGTAGGAAATTTGGGTTGAGTCGGTTATTCTTGGGCCTAATCAACTTGAGTGTGAGAGATAAGATCCGAATTTCGCACCCATACGCTATTGTGAATATGCTTGAGCATGGGTTTAGGTTACTTTTAAGCTTGATATTTGAGTGTAATATTTAAGTATTATTTATTATTAAGTACTTTTGGGATAGACCTAATTAATTTATTATTTAAATATGTAGGTATGTCTGATAGCAGTTGAGGTGAGGCATCATGGGCATCACAGCCGGCCGATGTGGCCTCGACCCAGCATGAGCATCGTAGACGACCGATAGTTCGTTACTCGTGAGGGACCGGGACATCCCTACCGCACATTTTCCCAGGCTCGTCGAGTACGACCAGCATGTGGGTGCTGGAGGACGTACTCCTACCCCGATCATGTTGTACTCTCGTTGATTGAGGATAGTAGACAGGCTGCACGCGAGGGTGACACCTCTCGGACACGTGTTCACGAGTTGAGAGAGATAGTCAGAGTCTAGGCACAGAGGATTCGAGAGTTAGAGGTTGCTGTTCTGGAGGAGCAGTAGAGGACTGATGCATTTCGAGGACAGTACCAGGATGTACATGGCTCGGCTCACACGCATGGTGCAGCATGTCCGGGATCACACTGGACGTCTGGTAGACGAGAGTGGCTTGATGGTAGAGCACGTGTTAGGTGAGGTACGAGACATGGCTCAGCCTATGGGGCCAGGGCAGGCCGTGCAGCCACCTCTGGAGGTCGAGGAGGCTCCTGGAGGTGAGCCAGAGAGGGAGCTCGGTGGGGACGTGAGCTCAGTGGGATCGGCCCATTTAGTCTAGACCACTATATAGGAATGTGTATAGAACTTATGCTTATTTTGTTATGCTTGTATGTGTATCATGTTTTGATATGTAAAACTTTTGGACTTATGTATGTCATGCTATGTTTTATACGTGAGACTTTTGACATGTATAAATTGAATGACATGTATATATATGTGACACTATTTGGCATGATATTTGCTTTCCTTGTCTTATTCATGAATTAATGCATTTTATACGTCTCGTTAATTACCACGTGGATCTCGAAATAACTAGTTAATATTATTTTAGAATATTAAGTGATAGGCAAGTCGAGGAAGAGGACGACCTCGTCGACAAGATCGTGAGGAGGGCAACACGTCGGGCGAAAACCCAAACCCTGGGGCTGACTTCGATGATCGCCATGTTAAATCGCATGACTGAAGTTTTGACCTAGCTTGGGAATCGGCAAAACCCAGGAACGGAAGTTGGCAACCCTCATAGGAATCCAATAGTAGGAGAAGATGTCGCCTTAGAGAGATTCCAAAAATTTAACCCTCCCAAGTTCAATGGCAGTCCAAACCTGGAGATCGCTGAGAAATGGTTGGAAGACATCGAGAAAATTTTCGCTGCCTTAAGATACCCTGACGAAAGGCAGGTGACTTTTGCTATATTTCAACTGGAAGGTGCTACCACACCCTGGTGGAATTTGGTAAACACTAAGTGGGAACGCTACCAGACCCCAAGAACTTGGGTCAATTTCACCCGAGAGTTTAAAGAAAAATATATTCCTGCACGAGTACAAGAAAAGCGGGAGGATGAATTTTTGAGGTTGAGACAGGGACTAATGAGTGTGGCGGAGTATGAAGCCCAATTTACCAAATTGTCACAATATGCACCTGAGTTGGTAGCCACAGGAAAGACGGAGGAAGAGGCGTTTCATCCAAGGTTTGAATTTGGAGATTCAGGAGGCCCTTGCCGTCCGCTACGATAGAGACGTACGAATCCGTAGTGGAGAAAGCACAGCAAGTAGAGGAGACTAAATCTTTGGTTTGGACTTTTCAAGCAAAGAAACGTGGAAATGCTAGTGATTCTCGCCCGTTACCCGGAAGTGCCCCAGCCCCTAAAGCTGGAAGAGGAGCTGGTGGGGCAAGAATTTGGCAGGGCACACAACCTGGTAGGGCAAGAGGGGCTCCAACAGGGCGGACACCACAAAGAAATGAATGGAAGGAGGATACCCAGAGGGGAACTCAATCATCAGCTGCTCCAGTGGTATGTGGGTATTGTGGTAAGGGTGGTCACGTCGAAGATGCTTGTTGGAGGAAGAACCGAAAATGTTTGCTGTGCAGTAGTGGTGAGCATCAAATCAGTCACTGTCCGAAGCAAGTGACTAGTGGACCGAGCATAGCTCAACCTGGGCACAGGGAACCTAGTCAAGCTAAGGAGAGCGGGAATAAGAGAAAAGTGCTAGCTCGAGTCTATGCTTTAGACATGCGCGATGCATAGGAGTCGTCGGCAGTTATTGAAGGTACGATTCTTGTTTTCCACTATCTCGCCAAATTGTTAATAGACCCTAACTCTACTCATTCATTTGTGAATCCCCAATTTATGACTACTGTTGAAGTACAACCTGTTAGATTATCTTATGCATTTGAGGTGAGGACGCCTACTGGGGATCATTGTTTGACTACTAACCTTGTTTACCAAGATTGTGAGCTCCGGGTAGAAAAGAGAAAAATTTTTGCAGACCTCATAGCGTTGCCTATTCGGGGTTATGATGTAATTTTAGGCATGGATTGTTTAGCCCGGTATAGTGCTCAATTGAATTGTGGGACGAAAGTAGTAGATTTTAATATACCGGGAGAACCTATTTTAAGGTTGGATGTACAGAAAACCCTAGCTTCTTCAAACCTTCTATCTGCCATGCAAGCTAGGAAATTGATGTTTAGAGGGGCAGTGGGATATCTAGCATACTTAATTAACATCCTTGGAGATAAAGTTAGGCTTGAAGATGTGCCTGTGGTGCGAGAGTTTTCTGATGTTTTTCCAGACGAATTAAGCTCTCTACTCCTGAACGAGAAGTGGAGTTTGGCATAGAATTGGTCCCAGGAGTCTCGCCAATTTCTAAAACTCCGTATCGCATGTCTCCTGCAGAACTCGGAGAGCTTAAGGTTCAACTTCAAGATTTGTTGGAAAGGGGATTTATTAGGCCCAGTATTTCACCATGGGGAGCTCCAGTGCTATTTGTAAAGAAGAAAGATGATGAGATCGCGCGTACGGAAGACTACTAAGACCCTTGGATTTTAGGCTTACTACTCGTTGAACTCAAGACCCCTTGGATGGATCTTCCAAGAACCCTTGAAGTGGAGTAGGTTACTCGAATTTTTCCCCTTGAAGATGCCCTTGATCCTAGAAAAACCAAGAATGAACCGAATTGAGCGCGTTCAATCGTTCAACCTAATTCTCTAAAGAAATTGAACAAAACCGAAAGGAAACTCTAAGCGAGATTGGATGGTCGCCACAAGCAAAGCTTGATAAGACCTATGGTGGTTCTCAATCACCAAAGAACCAAGAAAAATCTAAAGAGAATTCACTTCAAAAATATCATAAACGTTGTGTCTAATGTTGTTCACAAGAAACCCTTATATAGGGTGGCACAAAAAAACATAAACCAAGAAAGTACTTTACCCTAGTTGTAACCTAACACTCGACTACTAAAGATTACAACTAAAAAAATTGCATAAAACAACTTAAACTGGACTTTCTGATCGTACCCGAGGCACCTATCCGCGGTGCGGGTACGGGGTGCGAGGTTCGGTCAGAAAGTTTGGCACTTCAAACAATTCACGAACGAGCCTTTTGATGGTACCCGCGGCACCTATACGCGGCGCGGGTTCGGTCAGAAGGTTTGGCACTTCATTCCCATGCTTGAATCATCCTTCCTTCCTTGGTCAGACCACAAGCAATGTACAATACGTGACAAAGGATCCATGTTGGTCACCTTGCACACATTATCCAGCGTGTCCACAATGAGACCATGCAAAGCATCCTTCATTTTCCTAGCTCTTGATCTAGTCATAGGACCATCCAAGTCTTGAAGTACATCCTCAGTCACCTTGGAAGCTTGCTGACCTTGGGACCTATCATTCCCTCCTTCCTCGAAAGGATTCGTCCTCGAATCACCTACATCAAACAAAGACAAGTCAGAAACATTAAAAGTTGCACTAACGTTTCCATACTCACTAGGTAAATCCACTTTGTAGGCATTGTCTCCAATTCTTTCAAGGATTTGGAAGGGTCCGTCCCCCTTGGATGCAACTTAGACTTCCTTTGTTGTGGAAATCTTTCCTTCCTCATGTGCACCCAAACCCAATCTCCGGGTTCAAATACGACTTTCACTCGACCCTTGTTTGCTACCTTTGCAAAATGCTCATTCTTTTTCTGCACATTCTCACGCACCTTAGCATGAAGATCCCTAACAAATTGAGCTTTCTTTTTACCTTCAAGATCAGCAACCTCATTAGTAGGCAAAGGTAAAATATCTAAAGGAGTTAGGGGATTAAAACCATAAACAACCTCAAAAGGTGAGTAAGATGTAGTGGAATGAACAGTTCTATTATAAGCAAACTCAATGTGTGGCAAACATTTTTCCAATTCTTTAAGTTCTTTTGAATGATTGCACGCAATAGTGTAGAGAGGGTTCTATTAACTACTTCAGTTTGACCATCAGTTTGTGGATGTGCAACAGTAGAAAACAATAGTTTAGTACCAAGTTTACTCCACAAAGTGCGCCAAAAATGACTCAAAAATTTAACATCTCTATCACTAACAATGCTACGTGGCAAACCATGCAATCTAACAATCTCCTTAAAGAACAAATCAGATATGTAAGTGGCATCATTAGTTTTTGAACATGCAATGAAGTGTGCCATCTTACTGAATCTGTCTACCACAACAAACACACTATCTTTACCACTAGAAGACCTTGGTAATCCCAAAACAAAATCCATAGAAATGTCCACCCAAGGTTGTGAAGGAACGGGTAAAGGTGTATACAAACCGTGGGGTTGAACTCGAGACTTTGCTTGCTTGCAAGTAATACATTTAGCACAAATAGATTCAACATCAGCTCGCATGCTAGGCCAAAAGAAATGTTCATGCAACACATGCAAAGTTTTCTTGACACCAAAGTGTCCCATAAGACCACCCCCATGAGTTTCCCTAACCAACAACTCACGCATAGAACACCTAGGCATGCATAGTCTACGACCTTTGAATAAAAATCCATCATGCCTAAAGTAATCAAGATGAGCACGTTTAGAACATAAAGACCAGATTTTTGAAAAATCGAAATCATGCTCATATAACTCCTTAATACAATCGAAACCAAGCAATTTAGTTTGAAGAGTGGTAATAAGAGTATACCTTCTTGACAATGCATCAGCTACCACATTTTCTTTACCTTGCTTGTACTTGATTGTATATGGAAAGGACTCGATAAACTCCAACCACTTCGCATGTCTTTTGTTGAGCTTGCCTTGAGTCTTCAAAAACTTCAAGCTCTCATGGTCAGAGTGAATCACGAACTCTTTAGGAAGGAGATAGTGCTGCCAGGTTTGAAGAGTTCGCACAAGGGCATAGAGCTCCTTGTCATATGTGGGATAATTCAAGGTTGCACCACTTAGCTTCTCACTAAAGTACGCAATGGGCTTGGAATCCTGCATAAGAACGGCCCCAATACCTACTCCAGAAGCATCACATTCAACCTCGAAAAGCTTGTCAAAATTAGGTAAACACAACAAAGGTGCGTTAGTCAACGTGTCTTTTAATAAATCAAACGCCTCTTGGTGTTTACTTTCCCACTTAAAAACAGAATTTTTCTTAACAAGTTCATTAAGAGGTGCAGCAATAGTAGAAAAATTTCGCACAAATCTCCTATAAAAACTTGCTAGACCATGGAAAGACCTAACATCATTAGCACTCTTTGGTGTAGGCCAATCACGTATGGCTTGTACCTTAGACTCATCAACATGTACACCCCTAGAGCTAACAATGAATCCAAGAAACACAATGCTTTCCATGCAAAATGAACACTTTGCCAAGTTAGCATAAAGATGATGCTCTCGTAATACACACAAAACTTGGTGCAAGTGCTCAACATGATCCTCAAGTGATCTACTATAGATTAGAATGTCATCAAAATAAACCACAACAAATTTACCAATGAAAGCCCTAAACACATAGTTCATAAGCCTCATGAATGTACTAGGTGCATTAGTTAAACCAAAAGGCATAACTAACCATTCATACAATCCATACTTGGTCTTAAATGCGGTTTTCCATTCATCACCTACTTTCATTCTAATATGATAATATCCACTTTTAAGATCAATTTTTGAGAAAATAGTAGAACCATGCAATTCATCAAGCATATCATCTAACCTAGGAATAGGATGACGATACTTTACCGTTATCTTGTTGATGGCTCTACAATCAACACACATGCGCCATGTTCCATCCTTCTTTGGCACCAAAATGACTGGTACGGCACATGGTGACATACTCTCACGAACAAATCCTTTCTCCACAAGCTCATCCACTTGTCTTTGAATCTCTTTCGTCTCCTCAGGATTTGCTCTATAGGCGGGGCGATTGGGTATACTAGCACCAGGTACAAAATCGATTTGGTGCTCAATCCCCCTCAATGGTGGTAATCCATGTGGTATATCTTCAGGAAATACGTCTTCAAAACCCTGCAAAAGAGACACCACAATACTAGGTAAATTAGGATTAAGTGCATTAAACTCGCCCGAAGAAAGAAGAACATCTTTATATAAAACAAGTAGAAGTTGTTGCTTAGCCTCCAAAGCTGAAACAATATCACTCTTGGTAGCAAAAGCATTCACTTGCTTCTTTCCCTCTTTCTTCTCACTTATAACCCTATTTTGTTCACCATTTACTACGCCATTTTGGTCAACCTCATGACCAAACCGAAGCCCCTTCTCAACTTCTCCACGGGCTTGTGACTTTTGTTCCTCCCTTACCTTGAATTCCTTTGCAATTCTTACTTGGTCCGCATGTGCCTCAGACGGTTTGATTGAATCCAAGGTGATTCTTCGGTTGTCCCACATGAAGGAATACCTATTCTTGTAGCCATCATAGGTGACCCTCCTATCAAATTGCCAAGGACGTCCAAGAAGTATGTGGCACTGCTTGCATGGGAATCACATCACACCACACCTCATCCTTGTACTTGTTGATGGAGAATGGTACCCTAACTTGCTTGGTAACCCTCATGTCCCCAACCTCAGCTAGCCAATGCAATTTGTATGGCTTGGGATGGCGTTTAGTCTCAAGGCCCAACTTATCTACAAACAAAGTAGAAGCAACATTAGTACAAGATCCACTAGTCAATAATCATGCTACATACCTTGTTTTGCACGGTACACCTAGTGTGGAAAATATGATCTCTTTGTAGATCCACTTCATCCTCCTTAGGTGCAATGCTAAGAGCACGCCTTGTGACAAGAACTTCACCTTGATCCCCACCATACACATTATCTTCATCTTCAGGATCCTCCCTCTAATGGAGGCATCTCCTCATTCATCTTCACTTGAAGCTACACTAGCTACTTCACCATCCTCAAAAATAACCATAGTGCGCTTGTTTGGACAAGAAGCAGCTATGTGCCCGAAACCCTTGGCACTTAAAACATTTAATCTCCCTTTGCCTAGGCTTCATAATTTGCTTACCCTTAGGATCTTGCTTTGTAGTTGGTTCGAGCCCTAGGCAATGGTGCACGAGTTGGAAGGACCATGTGATTGTTCAGACATCTCTAAAGCTCTTCCTTGGTTGTTCAACTCTCCAACTAGTACGATTTTGTGTAGTAGAAAACCCTCTAGCACGCCTACTTTTCAGTTGTCTCTCAACCTTGATTGCTTTTTCCACCAAGTCGTCCATCTCTAGATAATGTTGCAGCTCTACAATTTCAGCAATTTCTGAGTTCAAACCTGCTAGAAAACGTGACATAAGAGCCTCTCCATCCTCCCTAATGTCCGCTTTGATCATGAGCATTTCCATCTCCTTGTAGTACTCGTCAACGCTCATAGATCCTTGCTTCAAGAATTGTAGACGCCTATGTAGGTCACAGTGAGTAGTAACTTGGAACAAACCTCTTCTTCATAATGGCTTTCATCTCCCCCCAAGTCCTCACGGGTTCAGCTCCACACCTCCTCCTATCTTTGACAAGTTGATCCCACCAAACACTCGCGTAGTCGGTGAATTCAACTGCAGCTAGTTGCACTTTCTTTGCTTCGGAGTAGTTGTGACACTCAAATACATGTTCCACCTTTCTCTCCCATTCAAGATATGCCTCGGGGTCTAACTTGCCTTGGAATGAAGGTATTTTCATCTTAATGCTTCCCAAATTTCCATCGGGCTCACGTGGTACCCTCCTTCCTCTCCTTTGAATAACTTCATCAAACTCGACCCCTCTTCAATGTCATCATCATAAGCTGGATTTCGAGTCATTCTAGTGTTGGAACCAACTTCTCTACCATCATATTGATCTCCTCGAGCTCTAGATGCTTGCTCCACATTGTCCATTCTCATGGACATGCTTTGCATTTGCTCCATGAGGCGTTGGAAGTTATCTTGCATGCCTCTCATCATGGCTTTAAGATCATCATGTTCCGCCATAGTACCTTAAACCTGCAAAATAAAAGGTTAGAACAATATAAACAAGAATTTGTAGATCACTCCCTTAGTGTTTGCACTCGCTTCCCTCAAATTTATTGGCTTTTACCCTCCTTGTGCTCACTACTAAGCCTTTTTCCACTCAAAGAATCTTCTTGTAGGCTCTTTAGATGAAGAACCAGCTCACTCACTCCTACCAAGGCTTATAGCAACACCTAATCTATGAGAGTAAATGTAGAGGTCAAGAATAAGTATGCTTAGAGTGTTTTGTTCAAGAGAGTAACAAGGAATGACCAAGAATCAAGAATAGACACAATATAGACACCCTAATGTGTGGTATAATTGTGTGATGTTTCTTGATTTTTTTTAATGTTCTTTGAAGAAAAATAACCAAACTTATGCAAAAACAATACTTCCAACAAAACACCAAGAAACAAGAAAAGTAGTAATCTGGTCAATTAAACTTTCGTACGTGGCGTTGTTCTCTGTCCAACGATCTGTTTGTTTCAACAGGTTTACTCGATTGCACAAGGATAGTATTCCAGCCAAATATACTTCAGTTTAATTGGTTTAGTTCGTGTGCTTGGCTTTTTATCACCTTGCACGCCTCTTTCACTTTCTTTTTGTTGCACGACTTTTCTTTGTGCAAGACTTTTTCTTTTTTTCTTTTAAATTCAAAAACTCAGATAACCCACAAAACTCAAGCAACAAGTAAAATTCACCAGATGAACAGTGATTTCCGATGAACAGTTCGCCAGTGAACAGTAAATCCCTAGTGTGAATAGTAACGCCGCGCGAACAATCCCATGAACAGTGATGCTACAGTACTGTGAACAGTGACGCCACTTTTTTTTTTCTCCAAGAATCTTCAACCCTAGGGATGGCAAGTCCAAGAAACCTAATTCTTTTTTGAAAGATTTTCGCACAAGAATTCCAAGAAAATAATAAAAATAGTCAAGAAATACAAAATACCACACAACTCTAGAATTCTTGATTGAGAAGCAACCAAGAACGACTCTAAACAAACCCTAAAGCACGAATTTAATAAGGAAACAACGAAAACTAAAGGCTGAAATTTTAAGAATGTTAAAGACTGGACAGAAACAAAACTCAACGAAGGCAAACACAATTTGAAAAGAAAAGACAGCACGAACAAACAAAATATTAGGGCTAGGCACGAAGCTCTTGCCTTAATATCACGAAACAATAAACAAAAGGGATATATCCGCAATTCCAAAGGAACAAACAGATTGATAGAACCTGGAAATCCAAGAAGTTGGCTCTGATACCAATTGATGAGTCGCACGCGTACGGAAGACTACCAAGACCCTTGGATTTTAGGCTTACTACTCGTTGAACTCAAGACCCCTTGGATGGATCTTCCAAGAACCCTTGACGTGGAGTAGGTTGCTCGAATTTTTCCCCTTGAAGATGCCCTTGATCCTAGAAAAACCAAGATGAACCGAATTGAGCGCGTTCAATCGTTCAACCTAATTCTCTAAAGAACTTGAACAAAACCGAAAGAAAACTCTAAGCGAGATTGGATGGTCGCCACAAGCAAAGCTTGATAAGACCTATGGTGGTTCTCAATCACCAAAGAACCAAGAAAACTCTAAAGAGAATTCACTCAAAAATATCATAAACGTTGTGTCTAATGTTGTTCACAAGAAACCCTTATATAGGGCGGCACAAAAAACATAAACCAAGAAAGTACTTTACCCTAGTTGTAACCTAACACTCGACTACTAAAGATTACAACTAAAAAAATTGCATAAAACAACTTAAACGGACTTTCTGATCGTACCCGCGGCACCTATCCGCGGCGCAGGGTACGGGGCGCGGGTTCGGTCAGAAAGTTTGGCACTTCAAACAATTCACGAACGAGCCTTCTGATGGTACCTGCAGCACCTATACGCGTCGCGGGTTCATGGCGCGGGTTCGGTCAGAAGGTTTGGCACTTCATTCCCATGCTTGAATCATCCTTCCTTCCTTGGTCAGCCCACAAGCAATGTACAATACGTGACAAAGGATCCATGTTGGTCGCCTTGCACACATTATCCAGCGTGTCCACAATGAGACCATGCAAAGCATCCTTCATTTTCCTAGCTCTTGATCTAGTCATAGGACCATCCAAGTCTTGAAGTACATCCTCAAGTCACCTTGGAGGCTTGCTGACCTTGGGACCTATGAAAAGATGGTACCCTTAGGCTTTGTATTGACTATCGAGGGTTAAACAACGTCACAATCAAGAATAAGTATCCTTTGCCTCACATCGATGAATTGTTCGATCAATTGGAGGGAGCGGTAGTATTTTCCAAAATAGACCTTAGGCAAGGATACTATCAGTTAAAAATTAAGGAAGAAGATGTGCCCAAAACTGCTTTTAATTCTCGATATGGTCACTATGAATTTGTGGTGATGCCATTTGGATTGACTAATGCCCCGGCGACCTTTATGGATTTGATGCATAGGGTCTTTAGGCCGTACTTGGATCAATTTGTAGTGATATTTATTGATGATATTTTAATATTTTCCAAGTCTCACAAGGGGCATGAGCAACATTTGAAAATTGTGCTACAAGTTTTGAGAGACAACAGGTTGAATGCCAAGTTCAGCAAGTGTGAATTTTGGAGAGACCAAGTAGCTTTCTTAGGTCATGTCATTTCTGGCAAAGGAATAGCAGTAGATCCCTCAAAAGTGGAAGTCGTGGTTAATTGGAAACGACCTGAGAATCCAACTGAAGTCCATAGTTTCTTGGGTTTAGCTGGCTATTATCGGCGATTTATTAAAGATTTTTCAAAGATAGCCACACCACTCACTACTTTAACTCAGAAAAATGCTAAGTTTAATTGGGATGGACGATGTGAGCAGAGTTTCAATGAGCTTAAAAAGTGATTAACATCAGCTCCGGTATTAGCGTTGCCAAGTGGAATGGAGACTTTTAGTGTGTACACGGATGCTTCACGGGAAGGTCTGGAATGTGTGTTAATGCAAGGGAAACAAGTAATTGCCTACACTTCCCGTAAGTTGAAACCTCACGAAAGGAATTATCCCACACATGATTTGGAATTAGCAACCGTGGTATTTGCACTCAAGAAATGGAGGCATTATTTGTATGGAGTCACTTTTGAGGTATATACTAATCATAAGAGCTTGAAGTATTATTTTCTCAGAAGGAGCTAAATTTGCGGCAGCGCAGATGGGTGGAGTTATTGGAAGATTATGACTGTACTATTAATTATCATCTGAGTAAAGCCAATGTTGTCATAGACGCTCTAAGTAGAAAGGTGCAAGTGGCTAATTTGGCCATGTGTGAGTGGAGATTGTTAGAGCAAGTTAGTGAGAGCAATCCATGGATAGTTGGCTCAAAAGTGATTTGTGGAAATATAAGTGTTCAATCTGAATTGTTGAGGCAAATTAAAGGAAGCTCAAGGTAGAGATCCTACGTTACAAAAGCGGATAGAGAAAGCCAAAGCAGGGAGCTTACCTGAATATAATGTGGGACCGGAGGGATTGTTGAGATTTCGACACCGAATCTTTATACCCAAGGATGAAGAGTTGAAGAGAATGATTTTGGATGAAGCTCACCATTCCAAATGCATTGTGCACCCAGGCAGTACAAAGATGTACCAAGACCTGAAGAAACTCTATTGTTGGGATTATATGAAGAGGGAGATAGCACAGTATGTTCAAACTTGCCTTACATGTCAACAAGTAAAAGCCGAACACCAGAGACCGTCAGGGCTGTTACAACCCTTGGAAATCCCGGAGTGAAAGTGGGAACTTATTACCATGGATTTTGTGTTTGGTTTGCCAAGAACCCAGAGAGGGCATGATGCGATTTGGGTGATTGTTGATCGACTGACCAAATCTGCCCATTTTCTACCCATGAATATGACTTATCCTATGGAGAAACTTGCCCGAATGTTTATTGATGAGGTGGTTAGGCTTCATGGAATTCCAGTTAGCATTGTCTCGGATAGGGATCCTCGGTTTACTTCTCGACTCTGGAAACAAATGCACAAAGCTTTGGGGACAAAATTGAACTTTAGCATGGCTTATCATCCCCAAACTGACGGACAGTTTGGAATGAGTGATCTAGATTTTGGAGGATATGCTACGGGCAAGCGTGATGGATTTCGGTAGTAGTTGGGATCAACACGTGACTTTGATAGAGTTCGCCTACAACAAATAGCTATCAAGCCTCTATCCAGATGGCTCCATTCGAGGCGTTGTATGGAAGAAGATGCAGAACACCTGGCTACTGGGATGAAGTGGGTAAACGAAGAGTATTAGGTCCGGAAAAGGTACCGTGGATACAAGAAGCCTATGAGAAGGTCAAGCTGATTCAGCAACGAATCCAAACTGCACAGAACCGACAAAAGAGTTATGCTGACCATCGAAGGAAGGAGTTAGAGTTTGAAGTGGGAGATAAAGTGTTTCTCAAAATCTCTCCATTTAAAGGAGGAATTAAATTTGGGAAAAGGAAGAAACTTTAACCAAGATACGTGGGACCATTCAAAATTGTTAAGCATGTCGGTAACGTTGCCTATCAATTGGAATTACCGTCACAGTTGGCCAAATTGCACAATGTCTTCCATGTGTCTATCTTGAAAAAATACCACCCGGACCCACGACATGTACTTCAACTAAATGAAATTGAATTTCACAAGACGTTAGCCTATGAAGAGCAGCCAGTGCGAATCCTAGATCGAAAAGTGAAAGAGCTGAGAAATAAACAAATTCCACTTGTCAAATTTCTCTGGAAGCATCATGATCTTGAAGAAGCCACTTGGGAAACAGAGGAAGAGATGCGGCAAAGTTATCCCCGACTATTCAAAAATCCAGGTAGAATTTTGAGGACGAAATTCTTTTAAGGGGAGGAGGATGTTGTTAGTGTATGCCCTAAAACCAAGATGGTTTAAGGTGTTTTATATTTACACTTATTTATGTTATATTTATTCATGTGGTATTTTTCTTTATCATCTATACTTGTATTTCCATGTTACTTGTTTAATTGATAAAGTCCTTAGAATATTGATTGTGTATTAGAGATTGTAAGGGGTTACAATTATGAGACTCTAATACATAAAGTCATATTCTTAAATATCCCTAGTCATAGTATTAATGAGATTGGACATCATTAATACGGATAGACTAGCACATACTTTGCCTCTACTTATGGTAAGTAGTAGTTGATCTCATTGACTATGGTGTGCGTGACACTTAAGCTGGTATGTGGATGCTTGTTTGAGAACAAGTTCATTGGATTGATCCGCCAAGAGTTTCAACTATAGTGCCAATAGTTGAACTCTTAATGGCAGTGGTGTAAGTGATCCTTTGACTTGAGATTACCATAGTATCTTGAGTGTGGATTGCTATACTTTGACTCTATTCCTCGGTGCCCGTAAAAGGGTAGCTCATAGGTTAGAGATTGGGTATAGTTTGAAGCATGGAAAGATAGTGAGTAATCAATATAGGATTCACCACTCCTTAATAGGAGAGTATATCCCTTAATGGCCACTTGTTGGAAATATTAACTCATAAATCTTCTGTAGAAGTGATAGTATAACTTGGAAGTAGTTTCAAGGTTATACATCATGGAGAGTTATATTTCTGGAACAAGAAAATATAAATTAGTCATTTAAAAGTATGCACTATACTTTTAGACTAATTGGGATATAGTGTGGTGAAAGGATATTAATTACACGATAACATTGTCATTGAAGGGTATGGTCTACCATATGACTTTCCTATTCACTTGGGTGGTCATGATGCATTGCTAGACGCCACTCATGATCTATAAGTATGAATTGATTAATTGGTGAATTAATGATAAATTAAAAGTGTTTAATTTATCTAGCTCAATTAATGAGTTATAATTTATACTTATTGCCAACGTGAATGGAACCTAATGGGTCACACACATAAAGAACAAAATCTTTGGGTTAAAATGTAATAAAGATAAGTATGAGATACTTATGGGGTTAATTTATGAGATAAATTAACTTAAAGGACTTATTTATAAATATTCTAAGTCTTGTAGGAAATTTGTTTCCTAAAAGAAATAAAGTAACTAATTAGTTTCCTTATGGAATAGATTTCCTAAAGGAGAAGGATTAGCTTAAAGTAAGTTACCTAAACCTTCTTGGTTTCTAATTAGCCTTATTTCCTAAAAGACTAGAATACTACCTCTATAAATAGGTTTATGCTTTGACTCTTGAATGATTATTGCAACACAAATAGAAAACTAGTGAGAGAAAAATAGAAAAAAAAAGACACGCCTCTTCCTCTCTCTCTTGGCGTCTCTCTCTCTCTCCTAAGGGTTAGGGTTTTTCTTCTTCTTGTGTTCTTAAATAATTCAAGGGAGCTAGCACTCAAAAGTCAAAGCAAGCAAGCCTATAAGGTTCCCAAAGAAGTTGTTCGTGTGGATATCGTTAGAGGCTCTACGCTTGGAGGGCTTTTCGTGGTAGATCAAACATCTTCTTCGAAGGATCTTTGCCTAGTAGCATAGAAATCTTCTGTGCTTAAGGTAATCTTCATGCAAACCCCCTTGTAAATCATATAGATATGTCAAAGAGATCCATGGTTAAGGTAATAAATTTTTATTTTTCCGCTGCGTTACCTATGCTATTACCTTACAGATGTAACACCCTAGAAATTCATGCAAAATCATTTATTTTATATTATGTCTATTAGAAAAAAAAAGGGCCGAAATTATTCAAGAAGAAATAAGGAAATGATTTTCTATTTTTTTACTAGCATGTTGTACCATTTCCCTTAGAAGTTGTACCTAGAAGTCTTGCAAGATTAATTATAGGCAAATGACCAAATTTTCTTCTAATTACCATTAGCCAAGTGGAGTCTACAATGGCAAGAAAGTCAATCTCTACTCTTGCTTTTGTCTTGCTTTGATTGGTCCAAGTTTTGCCCAATTCTTTCTCTATTTCTTTTCTTCTTTACTTAGTTATTTTCTCTCTTTTTCTTTCACTCTTGGCCGGCTCCTCTCTTCTCTCTTTTCTCTTCATTTGCTTCATTGTCTTAGAGCTTTTTACTTCCATTTGATCACTTTTCATCCATAGAAAGTGAGTTAATCTTCCTCCTAAACAAAGATCTTGCCTTATTAAAGGTATTCACCAAGAACTTTTCTTCTTATTTCAAGTATAAAATTATAGTTTTGTAGCTTTTAAACCATGTCTCTATTATTAAGTATGATTTATTTAAGCCATGAAATATGAAGTTTTATTCCATGAATATGAGATTTATGGACTCGTATGACTTGTAGATAGTGATTTAAACTTGAAATGACATGAATTAAGGATGATTTGGTTGAACCTTGGAGTAGTTTATGTGTTTTTGTGATAAATTTGGGTGAAATTGAAGTGATTTTGATGTGAAATTGGTAGAACTATGTGAGATTGGGTAGTCCGATTATAAGGGAAGTGCTGCCGAAATTTCGGTAAAACCTAAGAAATAAAAGTGAATAGGCTATGATTTAAACCTTTATAAGCTGTAATTTAGTGATTTGAACGTGCAAAAATTTTCGTATATTAGCTATTAGTGAATTGAACCTTTCCGAGAAAAACCCTAGAAAATTAGAAAACCCTAATTTCAAAAACCCTAAACCCTAGGGTAAAACCCTAAACTCCATGATAGGCGTGTAATTAGGTCTAAAAATATAGAAAATAATCTAATTCTATCACACACAAATAATCAAGTTATAAAACCTAATTACCCTATATACTGCAAGTGCACAGATCGTATTGAGTATAGGGCAATAGGGTCGATCCCACAGGAAAAAGGTTATTGAAGTACTAAGGCTTTATCGCTAACTTTATTATCTAAACAACCCAATAACAACGAGAAGAACAAAGTAAAAAATAAACAACTAAAATAATTAACTCTATAGAATAACAATATCTAGAGGAAACTTGTAATCTTAGGACCCTAGGGAATAGATTCCATTAATGACCAAGCATAAGATTTAATGGATTAATTCATGCTATTAGTTCTTGTATTGTTTAGGGTCGAATTCCAATTATACTTAACCTTCACTCTCGTGACAAGTTAACGATTACCTCCCTACTAGTTCTTTCCTACTCTCGTGGTAAAGATACTAGTATTGGTTCATTAGAAACATGAATTTCCTAATTGACCCACCGAGGAGCACCACTACTCTCGTGTGACATGCAACCTAGACTTCAACTATTTCTTTTCCATCATTATTACCAACTCTCGTTGCATAATAACAACAAATAATTCATAGTTGGTGATCAAGCAACTACAAATCTATGCATCCCAAAATAGAGAACAAACAAAAGCAAGATAACATGAATAATCACAAACAAGTCATATGCATGAATTCATTAGTTTCCTCTAACCCTAGATTAACAATTTAGCACATACCCATGGTGGATTTCACATAAAAGATCAAAACTTTAATACACAAATCCATATAAATCAAGAAAGAGGCAAAAATAGAATAAAGAAAACTTATTGATTGATGAACAAGTTCAAATCTTCTATTCTTCCTCCAATCTTGATGTTTACAAGAGAATCCTCCAAATAGCACTATTCTATAGAGAGATTTACTAATCTAAAGGGGTGGCTCTCTCAAAGAGAGAAAATCTCTCTAAGAGAGACCCTTGCTAAACTCTCTCTATACTATGCTAAGCTTCTCTCTTGTGTTTTTAGCACTACAAAACCCTCCAAAGATGTAGTCTCACCGTTCCCCCAAGAGTATGAATTAATCCCCTGAAATATAGCCCCAAAGTGCCTCAAAATCATACATCTGCGCCCCGAACCCGCGACGAGGATACAGCCGCGGCTTCAATTAACAACTTTCTGACTGTACCCGCGGTGCAACCCGCGGCGCGGATTTAGAAGCGGGTTCGGTCAGAAAGTTGGCCAAAATTGTTAGTGTATGCCCTAAAACCAAGTTGGTTTTTGGGATTTTTATTACGCTTATTTCGTGTTATACTTATATATGTGGCATTTTCTTTGTCATTTAATACTTGTTATTTATATTACTAGTTTATTTGATGAAGTCCATAGAATATTAACTGTGTATAAGAGATTGTAAGAGTTACAATGATGAGACTCTTATTACACATTAAGTTATATTCTTAAATATCCCTAGTCGTAGTATTAATGAGATTGGACATCATTAATATGGAAAGACTAGCACATACTTTGCCTCTACTCAGGGTAAGTAGTAGTTGAGCTCGTCAACTATGGTGTGCGACACCTAAGCTGGTATGTGGATGCTTGTTAGAGAACAAGTTCATTGGATTGATCCGCCAAGAGTTACTATTCTTAGTGCTTATGAATTATACTCTTAATGGCAATGGTGTAAGTGATCCTTAGACTTGAGATTACCATGGTATCTTGAGTGTGGATTGCTATGCTTTGACTCTATTGCTCGGTGCTCGTAAAAGAGTAGCCCATACGGTAGAGATTGGGTATAGCATGAAGCATGGAAGGATAGTGAGTAATCGATATAGGATTCACCACTCCTTATTATAGGAGAGTATATCCCGGATTGGCCACTTGTTGAAATATGACTTAAAGAATCTTTTGCGCAAAAGTGAAAGTATGACTTGAAAGAGTTTCAAGGTTATACTTTTATGAAAGTTGTATTTCGGGAACAAGAAATCATTAATTAGTCATTTAAAGAGTGCGCACTACACTCTTAGACTAATTGGGATATAGTGTGGTGAAAGGATATTAATTACACGGTAACATTGTCATTGATAGGTGTAGTCTACCATATGACTTTCCTATTCACTTGGGTGGTCATGATGCATTGCTAGACGCCACTCATGATCTATAAGTGCAAATTAATTAATTAGTGAATTAATGATAAATTAAAGTGTTAATTTATCTGGCTCTTAATTAATTAATTAATGAGTTATAATTTGTACTTATTGCCAACGTGAATGGAACCTAATGGGTCACACACAATAAGAACATGGTCTTTGGGTTAAATTGTTATTAAGATAAGTATAAGATACTTATGGGGTTAATTTATGCGATAAATTAACTTAAAGGACTTAATTATAAATATTCTAAGTCTTGATGGAAATTAGTTTCCTAAAAGGAATTAAGAAGCTATTTGGTTTCCTTTTGGAATTGGTTTCCTAAAGGAATAGGATTAGCTTAAGGTAAGCTTCCTAAACCTTCTTGGTTTCCAATTGCTCTTGTTTCCTTAAAGACTAGGATACTACATCTATAAATAAGTCCATGCCTTGACTCTTGAAAGATTGATGAAACATAACACAAAATTTAGAGAGAGAAAAATTGAGAGCTTGGTGGCGTTTTTCTCTCCAAGAAAAACGCCACACCTCCATCCCTAATTGTTAGGGTTTCAACTTCTTTCTTCTTCTTGTGTTCTTCATGAATCATTCAAGGGAGCTAGCACTCAAAAGGCAAGGCAAGCAAGCCCAAAGGTTCCTAAAGATCATGTTCGTGTGGATACCGTTGGAGGCTCGACACTTGGAGGGCTTTTCATGGTAGATCAACACCTTCATCGAATAGGATCTTGCCCTTTGAAGCATAGAAACCTTCTATGCTTGAGGTATTTGTGCTAAACACCCTTTAATCGTATAGATTACATCAAAGAGATCCATGGCTAAGGTAATAAATTTTTAAATTTTCCGCTGCGTTACTCCCCTTATTACCTTACAGTGGTATCAGAGCCTCCTTTGATTATATCTATATGATTTATGTTTATTTAATTGTCATAAATATGGATGGTTTGTTCTTGATGAAATTTGTCTCAAAATTGTTTTAGAAAAATCAAGAGTTTGATTTTTAAGATAAGTTCTTAATTGTTTAAAAGTGTTTTAAATAATTAAGATGAGTTCTTATGGTTGTATTCAAGGTTTCTAAATTATTTTTACGTGCTAAAAGGGTTTTAACATGTTTTGATTCAAAAGAGTTTTGAAAAAGACCAAAGAATTTCAAAGATCGTATTTTCTGGACACAAACCGCGCGAAAACTCGCGCGCGTTTTACCCAGCGGTTGAAATCCCGTACGTTCTGTCGACAAACCGCGGATGAAACCGCGCACGGTTTGTCCCACGGTTTGTAAACCGCGGATGAACCCGCGCACGGTTTGTCCCACGGTTTGCTGGCAGAGTTCTAGCGGGATTTTTCCTAATTTTTTGGAAAACGCGAATTTTTAGAATTTTCTCTACAAAACACTTTCCAATTTTAATTGTTAATATTTGGAAAGTTAAATATTGGAAACCTACACCTTCTATAACTTTATTTTTGAGACAAATAAATTCAAGAATATTAATCTAATTAATTTAGACCATGTGATTTATGACTAGAATTAAATAAAGTAATTTATTTAATTGTTAAATATTATGATGGCATGGTGGATGATTATGGACTATGACCAATGTGATTGAATGGTTGAATTTTTTATTAATTTTGATGGTTGGCTTGTATTGGTTTTTAAAATAGGGCCTGCGTGTCCTGCCTTCTCTATTATTCTCATGTAATTCTCTTCTCACCTAACTCCCCTCGAATGTAACTCGAGGTTTCTTAGTCAATACATGTAATGTACATTGTGTAGGTTAGAGTTAGGTTTTAATTTTCTAAATTGTTTAGAATAGAATTACATGTGTAATGTACAAAGAAGATGGAGATGGAACCAAGGAGCAACCATGGAGGCTCATCAAGAGTTGAAGACCTCCCAAGGAATGCATCAAGGAGTTGATCACATCCCTTAGGAATTTGACCATATATTTTCCTTAAGGCTCGAGGAAAATATTTTAGTTAAGTCCATAATCATCCACGGTTTATTGTGCATGTTTTTATTTTATATGTCGATATATTTTAATTACATGCTATGATGAGACTATATATTGTATAATTAAAATAAAAATCCCTCAAATAAAATATTAAGTCACTAGCCTTCCATTATTGTAGTAAAAATCATAGTTCTTGCTAAGTGTTGACACGTTGGCCTCCGTCAAGGTCACCTTACCTAGAGCATGTTTTTTACTATGAGATATGATCTCCAAATAATGGGTCTGACTTAACAAAAATGCTTAATTTGTTGGTTTCCATCAAGGCTATGGTGTTTTTGAGGCGATATTAAGTCAATATATACAAGTTGCCTTCCATTATTATAGCAAAAACGAAGAGTTCCTTATTAAGTGTTGACACGTTGGCCTCCGTCAAGGTCACCTTACTCGGAATATGTTCTTGCTATGAGATGTGATCTCTGAATAATGGGTATGACTTAACAAAAATACATAACGAGTTTGGCCTCCGTCAATGTTATGATATTTTTGAGGCAATGTTGGGAAACACATAAGATGTGAATATCAAGAGTTGATACCCAACAATCTAGGAGTCACAAGAGTTGTGATTGATAAAAGTTATCTACCTAATCGAAGTTACCTTTGGGGCATTGGCCTCCGTCAAACCCAAAGTTGATTAGATGGGATCCTAGCCCACTAGGAATCTCCAATGGATTTCCGAATCAATATTTTGAGGGTTATTGATTTGAAGTAAAATAGTGGGAGCAAACCAAATAAATTCGAAGCCCACATTTTTGGTTTGCAATTATAACACGAAACAAATACTTGTACTATCTTTTCATTTGTTGTAGAATGAATGTACACTTGAATACACTTATCATCCTATATCTCCATATATATATATATATACGATTTTCTTGGACTAGTGTAAGACTTGAGAATAGTTCTTAAGCACAATTGGCTATGTCCTTGATACCCACTTCCACTTGTCCTATAGTGACAATTATAGTTAGGAAACAATGTGCATACAAGATGCATAAAAGATGATAATGATATTGCTACTTATATCATAATGTCATCTATAATTCCTAAGCTATAAAAGTAGCACAAATTGATAGATCTTTTTGTCTGTGATTGTGCATCTCAAAGAGTTGTTGATACACAATCTAGGACCATTAGATCTGAGATATCTAAAGAGTAGTCTATCAAGGAAGAAAGGGGCACTTTATTGCTTGTCAAGGGGAAACCCAAGCGTAGTCTTAAGAAGACCATAGTAGCTATGACAAAGCTTAAAGGTGTGATCAAAATGGACAAGTCTAAGGGCACATGTTTCCAATTCTATTGGAAAGGGAATTGTAAGGCTCGTTTCAATACTAAGAAGTTGAAGAGGCGAAGTAAGGCTTCTACTTCTAAGTATGTTTATGTTTGAGATAAATTTATCTACTAATTAAGACCATTGGGTATAAGATACTGGATTTAGATCCCATATTTGCAAAAATGTGCAAGGTCTTAAAGCATGGTAGACAATAAGGAAAGAGAAAGTCAAACTACGTGTGATGAATGGAGCAAGAGTTGCTACACTCGTTGTAGAGACTTATACACTCTTTACCAACTGGGCTTGTTCTAGAATTTAAAACATTGTTATTATGTTGTGATACTTACAATAGAACATGAAATCAATTCACATTAAATGTGAAAAGATTTACCATTACAAAAGAGAATATATATACTGTTCTTTTACGTAATGGTGTTCTTTGTGGTATTAGATCACTAAAACAACGTTTTACAAATCCTAGACCTTGATAAGTCCATTCTCAAACATAGACAAAAACTCTATATTTTGAAACAACTATCCTTCTGGCATTATAGACTTGGTCATGTGAATGAGAAACGCACTTCCAAATTACATAATAGTTGTGTACTTGGACTCATTCAATTATGAATCGTTTGAGACATGTGATTCTCATTTACTTTGAAAGATGACCAAAACACCTTTTATTTGAAAAAGGTGAATGTGCTAGTGATCCTCATAGAACGTTAACATATAGATGTTTTTAGCTCAATGTCGATCCATGCTAGAGGATGTTTATCATACTTCATCACTTTCATGGATGATCATATGGGATATGATTATGTGTATCATATGATACACGCATCCATGGCCTTTGAAATGTTCAAAGTCATTAAAGTTGAAGTAAGAAAAACAAGTTGACAAGAGTATTAAAACACTAAGATTTGATCCTATGTGGATAATACTCAATGTCAAGTGTTTCAAAATAATTAAAGAAGAATGTGATTCTTTCTCAATGTCTCCACTTGACACACCATTGTTGATGATGTGTGAAAGAGGAGAAGTTGTACCCTATGAGATATGGTGCAAACTATGATGAGCCATACTACAATTCCTAACCTCATTTTAGGGGTTCTTGTCTTAGATGCCAACTCCTATACACTCAACCATGTTTCGACAAATGTCTATTTGTGGGGTATCCTTGTGAAAACAATGGACACCACTTCTATAATCCCCTGAGCAAAACGTTTGTCTCAAGAAATGTCTTTTTCTAGAAAAATAGTTATTCTTAAAAGAGACAGTGGGAGTAAGATAGAACTTGAAAGGTTCAAGAACCATGAATTGACAAAGATCAATAGTTGGAACTAGAGCTTATGCCACATGTTGATGAGGCGCAACGGAAGCTCAAAGTACACAAAATCTTCAAAAGACTGGTAGAGTACGTTATACTCTTGAGAAATACAGATTTCTCACATATGAGATATATAGATTTTTCATTAGCAAGAGCAATAATGTACTAGTCATATATGATGACAAACCTACTAGTCACGAAGAGGCTTTGTCTAATGTAGACTCCTTGATATGGCAAGATGCCATAAAATCCAAAATGGATTCCATGTACAAGAACAAGGTGTAGACCTTGCTCAAGTCACCTAAAGGGATAAAACCCATAGGGTGCAAGTAGGTCTTTATGAGAAAGACTGACATGGATGGTAACGTAGTTACCTATAAAGCAAGGTTAATGGAAAAAGGATTCAATTCAAAGGCTTGACTTTGAAAGAAACCTATTTCACCAATAGCCATGCTTAAATCCATTTAAGATTTTACTTGCAATAGCTGCTTTTATGGCTATGACAAATGGATATGAAGACTTCATCCCTTAACGGGAATTAAAAGGTATGTATATGACACATCCCTTGGGCCTTCACCTCCATTGATAGTCATTGGATACGCAAGCTTCAAGGGTCCATTTGTGGACTCCTGCAAATGTCAAGGTGTTGGAGCATTTGTTTTGATAAGATAATCAAAGAGTTTGATTTTCTCAAAAACAAAGACGAGCTTTGTGTAAATGTAAAGTTGAGTGGGAGCATTGTCATTTTCTTGATACTATATGTGGATGACATATCGTTGATGGAAACAACATACTTTAAAGGTAAAGATATGGTTGTCCAAGAATTTCTTAATCTAAGAGAGGCGATCTCTAATTTGGAAATTAAGATCTATATAGATAGATCCAAGAGGTTGCTTGGTCTCATTAGATCCAAGTACATAGGCTAGATGCTAAAGGGTTTAGCATAGTGTAATCGAAGAAGGGGTTTTACCTATGTGATAGGAGATTACTCTTCTGAGAGACATGTGTCTTTGACACTTAGTTGAGGTTGATAGCATTAATAGATCCCATATGCTTTTGCAATAGGTTCTATTGTATATGCTATCCTATGTATGAGACCCGATGTCTTCTGGCTTTAAGTGTTACGAGCAATTCTGGTGAGTGTCACTAGATGGTTATCAAAGAATATTCTTAAGTACTCGAGTAGCACTAAAAGACTATTCTTGACTATGGAGATCACACTTAGGAAGTGTGTGGATTTAAAGATACAAACTTTTAATCCAATAGGGATGATAAGAAAATCATGAGATGAATTGGTGTTCACGTTGAACTGTAGTAGATAAAAGCGTTTTATGATAGATACTACAACATATTCTACAACAAAGGCGAGTACATGGTAGCTTTAGAAGTTACTATGGATCAAGGGATTCTTTGTTAGATAAAGAATAGTTCCTTCCATTGTTTTATGAAACAATTGAGCCATCATTTAATTAAGGAACTAAAGTCTCATCCATGATCCTAAAGTGTATTTAGGTGCCACCATCTATTTATGGAAATAGTTTGGTACAAATGATGAAAAGATAGAGGAAGTTCCCACAATGTAAGTGCCACTAATCCTTTCACCATGGACTTGTCCCAGAATAAGCATGATAGTCATGCTCATGGCCTAAAACCTATAGGTGATTGGTTTTAGTGCAAGTGGGAGTTTGTTAGTGTATGCCCTAAAACCAAGTTGGTTTTTGGGATTTTTATTACGCTTATTTCGTGTTATACTTATATATGTGGCATTTTCTTTGTCATTTAATACTTGTTATTTATATTACTAGTTTATTTGATGAAGTCCATAGAATATTAACTGTGTATAAGAGATTGTAAGAGTTACAATGATGAGACTCTTATTACACATTAAGTTATATTCTTAAATATCCCTAGTCGTAGTATTAATGAGATTGGACATCATTAATATGGGAAGACTAGCACATACTTTGCCTCTACTTATGGTAAGTAGTAGTTGATCTCGTCAACTATGGTGTGCGACACCTAAGCTGGTATGTGGATGCTTGTTAGAGAACAAGTTCATTGGATTGATCCGCCAAGAGTTACTATTCATAGTGCTTATGAATTATACTCTTAATGGCAATGGTGTAAGTGATCCTTAGACTTGAGATTACCATGG
Source organism: Mitragyna speciosa (assembly GCA_024721245.1). Classification (NCBI taxonomy): domain Eukaryota; kingdom Viridiplantae; phylum Streptophyta; class Magnoliopsida; order Gentianales; family Rubiaceae; genus Mitragyna; species Mitragyna speciosa. The sequence continues at coordinate 4,090,343 of CM045565.1, forward strand.
TATCTTGAGTGTGGATTGCTATGCTTTGACTCTATTGCTCGGTGCTCGTAAAAGAGTAGCCCATACGGTAGAGATTGGGTATAGCATGAAGCATGGAAGGATAGTGAGTAATCGATATAGGATTCACCACTCCTTATTATAGGAGAGTATATCCCGGATTGGCCACTTGTTGAAATATGACTTAAAGAATCTTTTGCGCAAAAGTGAAAGTATGACTTGAAAGAGTTTCAAGGTTATACTTTTATGAAAGTTGTATTTCGGGAACAAGAAATCATTAATTAGTCATTTAAAGAGTGCGCACTACACTCTTAGACTAATTGGGATATAGTGTGGTGAAAGGATATTAATTACACGGTAACATTGTCATTGATAGGTGTAGTCTACCATATGACTTTCCTATTCACTTGGGTGGTCATGATGCATTGCTAGACGCCACTCATGATCTATAAGTGCAAATTAATTAATTAGTGAATTAATGATAAATTAAAGTGTTAATTTATCTGGCTCTTAATTAATTAATTAATGAGTTATAATTTGTACTTATTGCCAACGTGAATGGAACCTAATGGGTCACACACAATAAGAACATGGTCTTTGGGTTAAATTGTTATTAAGATAAGTATAAGATACTTATGGGGTTAATTTATGTGATAAATTAACTTAAAGGACTTAATTATAAATATTCTAAGTCTTGATGGAAATTAGTTTCCTAAAAGGAATTAAGAAGCTATTTGGTTTCCTTTTGGAATTGGTTTCCTAAAGGAATAGGATTAGCTTAAGGTAAGCTTCCTAAACCTTCTTGGTTTCCAATTGCTCTTGTTTCCTTAAAGACTAGGATACTACATCTATAAATAAGTCCATGCCTTGACTCTTGAAGATTGATGAAACATAACACAAAATTTAGAGAGAGAAAAATTGAGAGCTTGGTGGCGTTTTTCTCTCCAAGAAAAACGCCACACCTCCATCCCTAATTGTTAGGGTTTCAACTTCTTTCTTCTTCTTGTGTTCTTCATGAATCATTCAAGGGAGCTAGCACTCAAAAGGCAAGGCAAGCAAGCCCAAAGGTTCCTAAAGATCATGTTCGTGTGGATACCGTTGGAGGCTCGACACTTGGAGGGCTTTTCATGGTAGATCAACACCTTCATCGAATAGGATCTTGCCCTTTGAAGCATAGAAACCTTCTATGCTTGAGGTATTTGTGCTAAACACCCTTTAATCGTATAGATTACATCAAAGAGATCCATGGCTAAGGTAATAAATTTTTAAATTTTCCGCTGCGTTACTCCCCTTATTACCTTACAACTTCATCATTTTTTCTAGCAACTTGGATAAAGACTTGGGCCAAGAAGTTTTATAAATAGGCAGCTCTATCAATACATTGAAACCAAGTCTTGAGGGAAGGAGCACTCCCAAAGTAGTTAGTTTAGTAGTTCTCTTTGTAGTTTTATAGGAAATTTCAATACTTGTCAAAAAACTCTTGGAGAATTCACTTGTACAACTTCATAGTCAAGGAAGAACTGAAGGATTAGGGCTATTGAAATGAGAATTTCTATCTCTTTCTCTTTATTTCCTTACTTGTTATCATTTACTTTATTGAATTCTTACACTTTCAAGTTATGAATTCTATGTTTAACTAAATACTTGTCTTAGGATTAGATGAAGCTAATGATATGAATGAATTGCCCATTAAATCACTCGTTTGCACATTTTAGCTACAAAACTCAAGATTGGAAGAAATAGACATAAAAGTGACTATTGTTCATTATTTAAACCCTAAAAACTAGCCTAAAATACTAACTAGACACACTAAGAAATATGCAAACTAGACACTTATCACTCCAAAACCCTAGAAAGACTCGGGGTATTTCTCGAATTTTCTTATTAAATTTCTTAGATTTTAGTCAGGTTTTTATACGACTATTCTCTCTTGAATTTCAGGATCCGGAAGTGAGACCCAACCTTATCGGGAGATATTTTCTTAGGATTCAGGCGAGTGTTCTTATGTGTGCATGATGCAAGAAATGCCATGTTAAACTTGACATTATTATTTGATGAAATGTGTTACTTGAGGAAAGATGTGTACTTTATCACATCGATTCCGCAATGTGTTATATGCTTTCACTATTAAATGTGTTATTTGTGCTTGAGACTTCCGTGACTAACTTTACCGTTACTTTCACAGTTAGTCAACCCGATCATGCTTGGGAGGTTATAAGGTGCTGGGTGTTTTAGGGCGTGTTGTTCTTTCCCCAAATGAGTTGAATTCCTCAAAGAGGCCAACTCCGAATTGAACTTTCTTGCTTGTTGGCCCTTCCAAGGTTGAGATTACTCCTTGGATGTGGTAGCCTACGGAGGTTGCAAGGTGAATGGTGGGTAGGGTACTTGCTTGTTTATACTGGTATGTTCCTTGGTGAGAACCTGAGCTATTATCTCGGTCTGAACGTCTTGGGTACATGTTAGTGCTTGCTACTTCTGCGGTTGAGCTTGCTCCCGTAGTTGAGCCCCATATCTGCCATTGACTACTTGTTAATTAAATTGTTCACGAATTATTTTATTTACTATTCAAATATTTTATTGAACAAAATTATATTTTACTAGGTATGGTTGCATGACTTGAGCACTCACTGGGCTATTATAGCTCATCCCATTTATTTGTTTTCTTTAACCAGGTTTCCCAAAATACTAAAGCTGGAAAAGCTGATTTTGGACCTAGTAAATGTTTTGTTTAATGTATTTGATAGCCTAAATAGTGTAGGCTTTTATTGTAAATATTATTTATATTTTGGGATGTAAAAACTCTTGTGATATTTATACTTTCAAGTGAATTTTATGAATGTATTTCTTTATGAATACATTATATTTGGGGTTAAGTATGCTTGGATGTTGAGCGAGTGCATGATTGGAGTCCTGGCGAGAGCTAGGCAGGCAGTCCGCTAAGCCCTTTGGTGCGCCTCTGGGTAAGGTGGGGTTGTCACATCAACTATAGGTCTAGTTTGGTTTTTTTGAAGGAGTTCTAATTCGGGTTTTAGGGAGTTAAAGAAATCAGTTCACAGATTGGGAAATTTGGGGGAGTTTTAAGGCTTTACTCATCTCGGCTAAAAGAAGAAAAATGAGTTTGGGGGGTTTCTTTTGGGTGTGTGTCACATGTTCTGTTTAATCCTTAATCTGATTGCTGCATCTTTTGGGTATTATTCTGTATGTTTTATTAGTTTCCAATTTAATTAACCGTTTCTTTGGTTTCCTTTACTGTATATGTTGGCTTAGTTTTTTTTTTTTAAATTCATTCAGTGATGTTGATATAGTGATTTTGACATTATTTCATATATGTTTGGTATTTATTTAATTATTGGGTTTCGTATAATTTTAGGTTTTTTAGGTGTTATCTCTTGGATTTTATTGATTTTAATATAGACATTTATTTTTTAGTCCAACTAAGCTGCTGGAATTTTGTTTTAGTCCCTTTAAATTGTTGGATTTTTGTTTATAGTCCCCTATTGCAGCTGGAATTTCGTTTTTACCCCCATATATTGCTGGAAATTGTATTTTAGTCCTTTACATGTTGCTGGAATTTTTATTTTTGTGCTTCTACTTGCTGGAATTTATATTTATCCCCTTCCCATTTTGGCTTTCTAGATGTTAGAACTCATTTTCATGCTTTATTTGACAACAAACAGTAGTAGTCTTAACATATTTGTTCATTTTGATAGTATTTAGTACCAAGTCTTCAAGAAAAGGTATTTTCATTACTTTTTAATTGCTTCTTATGTGCTCCTCGGTGCTTTTACGTGTTACGTGTTCATTCATTTTCGAATATTCATTAATTCACTAATTTGATTTTAATTTTTAAAATTATTCTAGAAGTGCAATAGATAGTCATATTATGCTATTTTGTAAGATTTTGTATTTCGATAGCCAATGTAATAGTCAGATTACTTTCCTTTCGTATTTTTATAAATGTTTGTGTATTTAGATAGCAAGTGTAATAGATGGGTCATTTTTACTTTTTTCCCATTAAAATGTAGTTCAATCCCCCTGATGTAATAGTTAGAGCCTATGTGCTTTTTGCGTGCTTATATGCTTATTTGTTTTATCACTTTTATTAGGACTTTTGCATCTAGGTATCATGCTTACATATTATGTGCTCCTATGTGATTTCATGCTTTTAGGTGCTTATTTATTTATATTATGCTTTTATTTGTGTTTAATTTGTGACGTCATCACACTAGTCCAACGCTAGTTGTGGTTTCATCATTTCCCCGCTAGTCCAACGCTAGTGGGAATTCTTAGAAAGGGCTAGTCCAACACTAGAACCTTAGGTCATTTTAGCATTAGTTTCACTCTTCGTATGCATCACATCATTTTCACAGATCACTTCTCATTTTTAGGTTTTTTCATTTTTGCATGATTTTTCGTATATATCTTATTATTATTATTATTATTATTATTATTATTATTATTATTATTATTATCATCTATTTTTAATATTCCACAATGCATGACATTTAGGTTGCATTTCAATTAGAAGTTAGGCCATTTTGTGTGACCTGACTAGAAATAGTCATCTACTCATGTGGGAAGTGGTGGATTAAAGGGTTGTTCCTCCCTCCTGTTAGTGTATGCCCTAAAACCAAGTTGGTTTTTGGGATTTTTATTACGCTTATTTCGTGTTATACTTATATATGTGGCATTTTCTTTGTCATTTAATACTTGTTATCAATATTACTTGTTTATTTGATAAAGTCCATAGAATATTAACTGTGTATAAGAGATTGTAAGAGTTACAATGATGAGACTCTTATTACACATTAAGTTATATTCTTAAATATCCCTAGTCGTAGTATTAATGAGATTGGACATCATTAATATGGGAAGACTAGCACATACTTTGCCTCTACTTATGGTAAGTAGTAGTTGATCTCGTCAACTATGGCGTGTGACACCTAAGCTGGTATGTGGATGCTTGTTAGAGAACAAGTTCATTGGATTGATCCGCCAAGAGTTACTATTCATAGTGCTAATGAATTATACTCTTAATGGCAATGGTGTAAGTGATCCTTAAACTTGAGATTACCATGGCATCCTGAGTGTGGATTGCTATACTTTGACTCTATTGCTCGGTACTTGTAAAAGAGTAGCCCATATGGTAGAGATTGGGTATAGTATGAAGCATGGAAGGATAGTGAGTAATCGATATAGGATTCACCACTCCTTATTATAGGAGAGTATATCCCGGATTGGCCACTTGTTGAAATATGACTTAAAGAATCTTTTACGCAAAAGTGAAAGTATGACTTGAAAGAGTTTCAAGGTTATACTTTTATGGAAAGTTATATTTCGGGAACAAGAAATCATTAATTAGTCATTTAAAGATTGCGCACTACACTCTTAGACTAATTGGGATATAGTGTGGTGAAAGGATATTAATTACACGGTAACATTGTCATTGATAGGTGTAGTCTACCATATGACTTTCCTATTCACTTCGGTGGTCATGATGCATTGCTAGACGCCACTCATGATCTATAAGTGCAAATTAATTAATTAGTGAATTAATGATAAATTAAAGTGTTAATTTATCTAGCTCTTAATTAATTAATTAATGAGTTATAATTTGTACTTATTGCCAACGTGAATGGAACCTAATGGGTCACACACAATAAGAACATGGTCTTTGGGTTAAATTGTTATTAAGATAAGTATATGATACTTATGGGGTTAATTTATGTGATAAATTAACTCAAAGGACTTAATTATAAATATTCTAAGTCTTGATGGAAATTAGTTTCCTAAAAGGAATTAAGAAGCTATTTGGTTTCCTTTTGGAATTGGTTTCCTAAAGGAATAGGATTAGCTTAAGGCAAGCTTTCTAAACCTTCTTGGTTTCCAATTGCTCTTGTTTCCTTAAAGACTAGGATACTACATCTATAAATAAGTCCATGCCTTGCCTCTTGGAAGATTGATGAAACACAAGATAAAATCTAGAGAGAGAAAAATTGAGAGAGGCGTGTTTTTCTCCCAAGAAAAACGCCACACCCTCTTCTCCCTAAGGGTTAGGGTTTTGTCTTCTTCCTCTTCTTGTTCTTGTGTTCTTCATGAAATTCAAGAGAGCTAGCACTCAAAAGGCAAGGCAAGCAAGCCCAAAGGTTCCTAAAGATCGTGTTCGTGTGGATACCGTTGGAGGCTCGACACTTGGAGGGCTTTTCGTGGTAGATTAACACCTTCATCGAATAGGATCTTGCCCTTGAAGCATAGAAACCTTCTATGCTTGAGGTATTTGTGCTAAACACCCTTTAATCGTATAGATTATATCAAAGAGATCCATGGCTAAGGTAATAAATTTTTAAATTTTCCACTGCGTTACTCCCCTTATTACCTTACACCTCCGTGAGTAGAAAAAGTCAAGTCGTGAGTTATTAGTTCCCCGTATCCGTTATGTTGCATTTGTCACTTTTTTTGACACTTACTATCTATAGTATTTTTCTTTTTCTTTTGGCATTTTATTTTGTATATACACTCGTGACTCCTTCAAGGTCTCAACTCCGATTTCACAATTAATACAATAATCCCGACCAAGCCTCGACAAAACATTTTGACTGTTCCGATATTTACAGTAGGATTAGGACTTGCATCCATTTCAACACATCCAAACGTGATAGAATCTAGGGTTAGTTTAGGAAAATTTGATTAAACCTCACAACGAGTTTCGGCTAGGTGAAAAAAATGCCTTAGGCACAAGCCTTTGCCTTCCCTTTCTTCAAATGTGACTCCTAGACCCTCTTCTCTCGTTTTTTCGTAGACAGGAGTCGAAAAAGGATTTTCAAGTATTTTTCTAAAATTGTATTTTTTTTTTGCTAAATGATTTTTCTAGTGACTTAGTACATCCCAACTCAATACCTAGTGGCGACTCCATTTTTTAACACAAAACCCTTTTTCAAACTATTTGGCCAAAACTATCGCATTTTTAGTCCCGGCCTTGTTTTGTTTTTCAAAATACCATTTTTTTCCAAAATAACACTTTTTCACTAAAAACTTGATTTTTATCACGCACGCACGGTTTTTCCAAAATGTTCTTATCGAAAAGAGTCACCAGACCGGACCGTCTTTTGGGGCGCGACAGTCAACGACCCCACCATGCGTCATTTCGAGTCGCGATAGTTTTTTTTTTGGTTTGATAAATATCATCGCAAGTTTTATTGGTAGAAGCATGTTCCCCTCTAGCCCATTTAATCTATACAGAAGGTTAAAATGTTTCACAACTTATAAGATATGCCACAAGTACTTAATCTTAACCTGTAAATCTTTGCATCTAAAATACCTTATCTAAAATAGTAAAACTTTGCATGCCAAAGTCCTAAAGACACATCTATTTCATTAACCTGTAAAGCTAGTCACGAGCCTACAAATGAGATATGTTAAGTCAAAGGTTGGACTAATTCTATTTCAGCTAAGTATGTTTCTTCGTTGGACTTGTTCACATTCACATAATTAAGTACTTACGATGAAGTAAAAATGGGGGACTTGCTCATAGATGACACAATTCTCACAAGGCACGTCAAAAAAATCCTTAGATGCAAGGTTGATTACAAAAACTTGTAAGAACAAAAGAAACTAATTGTAGTAAATTGTTAGAACAAAGGACTAGCAAGAATAACTTAAAGAACAAGAGAGTCTTGATACAACATTAAAAATTAACACCAAAGTAGAACGCAATGGCAATAGCAACAACATCCCTGAAATCATCACACTATTGAGTGCTTTGTATTGATTTATATCATGGAATGTCAAGGCTATATCATCCCAACCTACGCATGTTGTTATGGTGGTGCTGTAATTGGGGTGAAGATGTGGGTTGTTGATCATCATCAATATCATTATCCTATGATAACCATTTATTCTTCTTGCCAACGGTTTATATCTGCTGAATATTTAACCATATCCTGGAAATGTTCCTTTCTACCTTCTTAGACTCCTGTTGTCTTCCATGCTTTTGTACTAGTACTCATTTCCAGCATTTAAAAGTTGAGAAATTACTATTTACTATTGGAAATGGTGATCAGAAAGCTTCCCTAAAAATTTAAGACATGGTTGCTTTTTAAATTATCTAGCTTCTGCATTTTCAATTATATTTATTTGTTTAGAGATCCATTACCAATTATGTTGTCCCACTTTGTAATGTCGCAAAAGGCCATTTTGTGACTTAATATTGGGTCTTGCATGATCAATTTGGACTGTGATTTTTAATAAATTATGATTGTCTATTGACATAGTAAAAAAATCAAACAGTAACAAATTATGTTCATAAGATGTTCAGATGGTAAAATATTAAATTTATTCCAAAAAGATTTTCTACTTCTAGCAAATAGCAACAGTCACAACGTGCCATTTTTCAAAATGGAATCTGTCTTTTTCCACATGAATCTGGAAACCAACTGTCTCTGTTTGTTTCATAAAGTACAAACCTTCTTTCCTTTATCCGTGTACATTCCATTACAAAAATAAAATCCCATGTTGGGCAAAATCAATCAGCCCTCACCTCAACGAAACGGGAATAAAAAAATAATGGATGTGAGAAACATAGTTAACAATAGAAATCATCACATGAGAAGCATAAAACAACCACCATTAACAATGATACTTTTGAATGTTAAACCTTAAAAAATACACAAGTAACTAAACATAAACAAATCAATGAACACACAATTTTAATATAGTCAAAACTAAAACATAAAACTTGTTCCTAACCTGAAATATGTGATGATGTAAGAAGATATTAGGCATATAGGAAGAGGTAATTGTGAGATTTGGATAGAATCTGGGAGTATATGGGTGTATGTCATTGGAGGAAGAGAGAGACGGTTATTTTCTTTCGAGAGGTGAGAGAGAACTAAATCGCCTTGAGCGTATTTTTTATCAAATCCCCAAGAAAAGTAATCAAAATACCAACAACTTCTGTGGATTTGGAATCCTAGTATTGTGCAATCACTTTCCTTAGTTTGATGAAAGTTTTTACTTTCCCAATAAGTCAAAAAGTAAACCAAATATTGGATTTTAGATTTTAGGAAAAAGATCACTTTCATTGACCATATTCCTTACTAACCAAACGAGGCCCAAAGGTCACAAAATATCAAAGCTAAGAATATGGTCATTGTTTATTTCTACTCTTATTTAGGATTGAATTATATTTGTGCTGAAAACTAAATTCCTCTTCAAATTGAAAATTACGAATTCGTGAGCTTTTTACTTCTGTGGTAAAGAATTGCATAAGCTATTTCATTAATTGATGTGGTGACATTAGGACCATGGAATATGCAATAAAATCATGAAATAACGCACACAAACAAGTAATAAAATTAATCTAATACCCCTTGTCTGCAAGTACACAGGTTAATTGTAATAGGGAGAGTATTATAATCGATTTCACGAGGAAACAAGATTGTCAGAATTGCCAAAGCTACTATCTCACTTTATTATTTAGACAATCAAACTTTAGGTGAAGAAAATGCGAGGAAAATCAACTTAGCATGTAGACAATCAACTTTCAAGTAAACAAACGATGAAGAAAGTTGCAAAACCAAGTTGGCTAGGTCAAGAGTCTAAAGCTCACAAAATATAAAAGTTAAGCTTATGGCTATTGTTAATTTTCACCCTTGTTTAGGATTCAATTCCATTTGTGCTCAAAACTAGATTCATTTATCACTGAAGACTACTAACTCTTGTACTTTCCTACTTTCGTGGTAAATATGTGTAAAAGTTATTTCATTTGATTCATGAATTATGGCTTGAAACCTTAATTCACCTATAAGCATAATTATTTCCATGTTATATTGCATAAGTTCCATTTACTTCTTTCCATTATTAAGTACAAGTTCCTTTGTCAAATGACAACTAAATGACCTAAAATTGGTAGTTAATCAGTAGCCAGTATTAAATACCAAGTAAATGAATAAACAAGAACAAAATAATGGCCATAAATTTAATCAAATCATATCAACATCTTCATTGTAAACCTAACTAATATCGACTTAGTTTAACATAATAAAGATAAAGTTGAGCACATAAATGACAGTAACAAGTCATGCAATAATGAAAATGAATGAGATAGATTTAGAATTGCTCATGGTCTTGAAGAATATGGTTCAAGAACTCCTCTGATAGGATCCAAGAAGCACCTAAACTTGATGAGCTTGGGAAAGTCGACCTATCTTATCAATCATGAGCTTCTAAATTTGTAGAGGGGTCTTACTTAGCATGTGTTAAGCTCAAGGATGAGTCATTCATTGTTAGACCAAACATGCAAGGGTGTTTCTGTCGAACCTTGTTTCCTATTGTTTTTTTCATGTTTCTTGTTTGTTCTTGTGTTATCTTGATTTGTTTTAGGGTCATAGAGTCATTCTTGATTGATCTCAATTAATAATTCTAGGTCTTGTGTTGTATTTTGTTAATCTTGACTATTTTTATTAATTTTTTTGAATTTCTTGTGTCCAAAACTTTTCAAGAAATATAGTTCTTGGACATAACAAGCCACGACTTAAGTTTTTTTAAGGTTTAGTTGTGTTTTGAGTCATTTCTTGGTAAAAAAAAAAAATAAAGCAGAAAAAGCGTGCAAAAAAGAAAAACGAAAAGCCAAGCACGAAAAGAAAAGGATTAAGATGTAGGATAAAAGGCATCTTGAAGTTTTTGAATTTATTTGGTTGAGCTCCTAAAAATCTACAAGCTAACTTTGTGTTTTCTTCAAATTCTTGAAGGGATTTGATAGCTTGCTTTGAATCTTGGCTTGATAAGTTATTTCTTGAGATTCTTGATCAAGATCTTGAAGTTCATTGACTGATCTTGTGTTTCTTGAACATCTTCTTAAACAAAAATCTTGAAGAAACAAAGTTCTTGAACCTTCAAGTTGAGATTTCTTAAAATTGTGCTTGCTAGAATTTTCTTAATCTTATTTTAAACTTGATCGTGTTTGTTTCCAGCTTGAAAGAACTTAAAAAAGAGGAGAATAAAGGCTGTCTTTTGTTGTTTCCTAAAGGTTCTTGAGTTTCTTGGTTACAAGATTTGCCTCCTTGAAACTCTTTGCTTGCTGGAATTATTTCTTTTGTAGTGAATTGAATCGTTTCTTGAGTTTTTCCAGCATTTAACGATCTGCAAAGGAAGGAGTATAGTATGTTTTGTTGTTTAAATAGAAGAAGAAACCTAATCCAAAAGGACTAGGAGAGCCGTTGCTAAAGGGGAAGGAAAGGGCAAGAGAGCCGTTGGCTCGCAAAATCTAGTAGTGCTAGGTTTTGAACAAAATCAAAAGGAGCTAGTTTTATCTATTTGCTGTGTGCTTTTTTTTTTTTTTTGAGTAATTGGATTTGGTTTGTGTTTTCTTTTAAGGAAAGTGCAATTTTGTTTTTCCAAAACCTTGAATCCTGATTGAACTAGGGTTTTACAAATCCTACCTTTATTAAAAAAACTTGAGGTTTTAGTTTTTATATAAGAATATTATTTTCTTTTGAGAGAAATTAAGAATCAAGATTTTTCATACAAGAATACCACACATTAGGGTTCCTAATTTGTGTCTTCTTGAGTCAAATATTGTTTGTTTTTATCTTTTCTTGAAATTCTCTTAATCAAAACTCACTCTAAACTATCCTTTATGTCTTGTATCATATTACTCTTGCGTTTTTGATTACGTCGAACCTTGGTAAGATTGATTGAATAGGTTCTTCATCAAAAGCTAAAAAGAAAACATCTCAAGAGTGGTAAAAGACTAAGGGATGAGCACAGTATTGGAAAAAAGCCATACAAGCTTGAGGGATGCACAAGTGCTTGAGTGTGTACACTAAGAGTGTGAGTAAGGCTTTTATTTTATTCTTTGTTTCTTGTTTTATAATGTTTTCTTGTAGGAAATTAGGATGGCCGAGCAACAACCCAATGCCATGCAAAACACTTTGAATGCTATTCAAGAGACAGATGAATGCACGAACTAATGACGTTGAGTCTATCATTAGGGAGTAATCTATGACTACACAACAGCTTACAGTTGAAAGGGAAGTTTTTTAGGTAGAGTCTGATGAAGCAGGAGCATTGTCACATTGAGAGAGATGGTGAATCACAATCAATGGTAACATTAAGATGAAAATTCCACCCGTCCAAGGCAAGTTAGATTCTGAAGTGGATTTGAAATGGGAGCGCCAAGTGAAGCGTGTGTTCAATTGTCACAATTACTCTGACGAGAAGAAGGTTTAATTGGCAATCATAGAGTTCACTGATTACGTGGCTGCTGGCAGGATCAACTCATCAAAAACTGAATAATATCTGGAGATGAGCCCGTGTGTACATGGAGGGAGATGAAGATCGTCATGCAAAAATGTTTTGTATCTAGTTATTATGCTTGAGATTTTCATAAAAGGTTGCAAATATTGAGGCAAGGATCCACATCCGTAGATGAATAGTACAAGGAGATGAAAATATTGAAGATCCATGCCAACTTGGAGGAAGATGGAGAGGCATTAATGGCTAGATTTATGGGTGGACTCAATCTTGAAATTAGTGAATGAGTGTAGTTGTACTATTATTTGGAGACAAGCGATTTGGTGAACATGGCCATCAAATTGAGAGGCAACTAAAAGTGAGGAGATCACAAGATCTACATGAGCAGTTCATATTATGTCCAAGGGAGAGAAGCTTGAAACACTAAAAATAGAGAAATTCATGATTCTAAAGGGCCAAAGGAGGTCGTTAAAAGCAAGCAAAAAGCTTCCTCTTCAACTCCACAATCGAAAACGAAAAGTGAAAGTTCTCAACATATGAGGGAGATTTGATACTTTAGGTTCCAAGGGTTTGGACATGTTGCTACAAGTTGTCCAAATAAGAGGGCTATTATAATTGATAATGGAGAAGTTACAAGTGTAACGTCTAGCGATGATGAAAAGATAAAACCCCCTGAATCTGTTTCTGAGGATGAAGTTGATTATGATACTAATCGTGGTGATGTTTTAATCACCAAGAGAGCTTTGCATGTTCAACCTAAGGAAGATGAGGAGAATGTGCAAAGGGAAAACATCTTCCATACACATTTTACTGTTAACAATAAAGTATGTAACTTAATTATTGATCGTGGAAGTTGCACTAGTACCTTGTTCGTAGATAAGTTGAGTATGAAGACCATAAGGCTTCCTAAGCCTTATTATTTGCAACGGCTTGGAGACTCTGGAAATATGAAAATCACAAAAAGAGTCTTGCTGTCATTTGCTATTGGAAACTATAAAGATGAAGTATGGCGTGACATAGTTCCCATGCAAGCTTGTCACATACTTTTGAAATGACCATGGCAATCCAATAGGAGAGTATTCTACGATGGATCCAAAAACAAGTAATCATTTACTTGGGAAAACAAAAAGATCACTTTAAATCCTTTGAAGCCAAACGAAGCTCATGCTGATCAACTAAGGATATCTAAAGAGTTTAAGTTGAAGGCTAAAGAAAAGAGTGATTTTGAGTGGAAAAATGAGAGTGAGTATGCAAATATAAGAGTGGAAATAGAAAAATAAGAGTGTTTTGCTTGTGAGGCTTACATCTATTGTACCAATGTGCACAAAAGATGAAGCTTATTTTATTAGCATTCTTAACTCTGACCTTCCTAGTGTTTATGTCTTACTTTTTTAGATTGAATTTCCAAGGGAAACAACGTCAAGGAGTTATCTTGACTCTGATAAAAGAGAGCGGTTATTGTTAAAGAGCTTTGAAGAAGTTCAAGATGCCACAAAACTTGAATATTGTTTGTTTGATTAGGTTTCTTGGTAGCGTGGAACAATATGTTCTATTTATTTATATGTTTATCATTATGAAGTTTATATTCTTGTCATTATTCTTGTTTGCATGTTTTACACTTAGTATGCTTATATTTCCATAAGAGTAGTGTTACATTCAATCGTTATTGTATGCCCTAAAACTAAGTTGGTTTAAGGCTTTTTGTACTTATACTTATTTGCATTACATTAATATATGTGGCACTTTTCATTATCATTTATAGCTTTTTTCCCATGTTACTAGTTTATTTAATAAAGTCCTTAGAATATTGACTGTATATTAGAAATTGTAAGAGTTACAATTGTGAGACTCTTAAGACAAATAAAGTCATATTCTTAAATATCCCTAGTCATAGTATGAATGAGATTGGATATCACTAATACAGATAGATTAGCACATGCTTTGCCTCTACTTACGGTAAGTAGTAGTTGATCTCATTGATTATAGTGTGCGTGACACCTGAGCCGACATGTGAATGCTTGTTAGGAACAAGTTCACTAGAGTAATTCGCCAAGAGTTTTCGACTATAGTGCCAATGGTTGAACTCTTAAATAGAAATGGTGTAAATGATCCATAGACTTAAGATCACCCTAGTAGCTTGAGTATGGATTGCCATACTTTGACTCTATTTCTCAAGGCTTGTAAAAGAGTAGCTCATAGGACAAAGATTGGGTATAGTATGAAGCATAGAAGGATAATGAATAATCAATATAGAATTCATCACTCCTTAATAGGAGAGTATATCCCTTTCTAGCCACTTGTTAGAAATACTAACTCAACAAATCTTCTGTAGAAGTGATAGTACAACTTGAAAGTAATTTTAAGGTTATAATTCGGAACCAAAAAATATTAATTACTCATTTGAAAGTATGCACTACACTTTTAGATTAATTGAGATATAGTGTTGTGAAAGGTTATTAGTTACGCGATAATATTATCATTGATGGGTGTAGTCTATTATACGACTTTCCTATTCACTTGAGTGGTCATGATGCATTGCTAGACACCACTCTTGATCTTTAAGTATGAATTAATTAATTAGGGAATTAATAATAAATTAAAATGTTTAATTTATCTAATTCTTAATTGATTAATTAATGAGTTATAATTTATACTTAGAGAAAATTGTAGTTTTGGTATCAAATGTTTGGGACATCGGCATTTTCAATCTTAAAAGTTTGAACAAAAGCAAATCTAGTACCAAATGTTTCAATTTTTCAGCACATTTAGTCCTATTGACCAATTTTCTCAAAATCTTATCAGAATATGGTCATATGAAACTTACGTGATGGTTACAAAAGTTTTTAAAAAGGAATTAAAAAACAAAAAATTTAATTGTCATAATTTATAATTAAAGGCACACATGCGAATGCACTATCCATGCAGATTTTTTCTGTTTTATCTACTTATTTATCATTTATGAACTCAAATTAATACCTTTAATTACAAATTATGGCAATTAAAATTTTTTTCTTTAATCTAATTCTTTTTGAAAAAATTTTTGTAACTGGCATGCGAGTATCATGTGACTAGATTCCGATAAAATTTTTGTAAAACTGGTCAATAGGACTAAAATGCTAAAAATTTGAAACATTTAGTACTAAATTACATTTGTCTAAACTTTAGGGATTGCAACTGCCGATGTCCTAAACATTTGATACCAAAATTGTAATTTTCTCTTATACTTATTGCCAACGTTAATGGAACCTAATGGGTCACACACATAAAGAACATAACCTTCGGGCTAAATTATAATTAAGATAAGTATAGAATACTTATGGGGTTAATTTATGAGATAAGTTAACTTAAAGGACTTATTTATAAATTTTAAGTTTTGCTAGAAATTAGTTTCCTTGAAGGTATAAAAGAGCTATTTGGTTTCCTTATGTAATAGGATTTCCTAAAGAAATAGTATTAGCTTAAAATAAGCTTCCTAAACCTTTTTGGTTACCAATTACTCTTATTTCCTTAGAGACTAGAATACTGCTATTATAAATATACCCATACTTTGACTCTTGAATTATTATTGTGATATCCGCTCACTACACTATGGATATTATAGGCAAGTATACCTATCATTTCGTAGTATAATGGTTAGCGAGTACTGGGTATCGTTCCCACGAAGACTGCAAGTACTAGTAATAACTCTTATTTTATTATCTAACCTTTTCAATGTACGATGGTTCAAACTAAAAATCTACTAAATGTTTCAAATGAAAACAATAGAATCAACTAATGAAGCAAGGAAAGAAACTAGGAAAATAGCAATTAATGCAAGCAAGATCTAGATAGAGAATCCCCCTGATAAGTAATAAATTTACCAATATTATTATATATATCATTACATGTTTTAAATATTATTTCAGCATAATTATAGTATTTTCGGTTGCAAATGACCCAATTTCCAACAATTGTTAAGAATTAGGGTTTTTATTGGATTTAGGATTTTTTAGGCGAAAATTTTGACTTGAGCAAATTAATGCACAATTCTTTGGTATAATTGCAAGTTCATCACACTTAAACTCATTTTGGATCAATTGGAGTAAAGAAAGACCAAAGTCAAAGGTGATTCAAAGAGCTAGGGTTGGATAAACAACTTAAAGGAATAATTGTGCAAAGACAATGGAAAAATCCAATTCTTCATCACAATGCTTGGAAATACATGGAAAAGGTTTGCACACATGAGGTCCAGCTCAGCAAAAATCAAAAATCAAGTGGAGGCCACCAATGTGAGATCTGTGGATGGAGATCCACAGGCTGTCATCCGCGTATCGCCGTCCGCAGATCATAAGACGGATAGAATTTTTAGGGCATCAACTTGCATCCTCTTCTAGCTAGTTTTTGCAGACATTTTCAAATGAGGATAGGATTTTGCAAGTGCCAGAATGCATTGGAAGCATAAATGAAGGCTTTTGTGCCCATTTGGAATCCCCAAGCAAATTTTCATCATTTCCATGCATTAATGATTTGTGCATGTTGCAAAATGATCTAAGGAGCATTTGTCTATAAATAGAAGTCATTTGTAAAGCATAAAAGAGAAGAAGAGAGGAAGAGAACAAATTTAGAAGTAGAAAGTAGATATAGTTTTATACTTAGTTTGTTAGAGAATTAGCAGAATTCTCTTAATCCTTCAATAGAGTGGTGAGGAACACTGTAAGAGACTTTTGTAGTGCATCCATTGAAGGTGAATAAAGAAGAGGACTAATTCTCATATTGGTGAGCAATTCCCAAACACTATCTCTTTTACTTTCAATAGTTGCCATGAAATTAATCTTTGAAGTTGAAATTTTAGTTGTTTCACTAACCATGTTGAACTAAAAGCTTCACCTAGACCATAAATGAAGCTAATGAATCAACAAACATGATTTAACTTCTTGCACTTATTAAGCTTGCATTTGTTTGTTTACTTGTTCAAGTTTTAATACTTGTTTTTGCTTGGCCAACCTAAACAAGTCATTTAGTTGCTAGTTGACATTGAGAGATGCATGTAACAATGGAAAATGAATAAGTAATGCTTAAGTAGTTCATCATATGAAAATAATGAATGCTTAAGTGAATCAATACAATTCATGTTTTCATAAGATTTCATCATGAGAATAGTTGAAATCTTGTTATTTCATAGAGAGATCTAGTTATGACACTTAAGGAATTGGATTCTAAACAAAGCATGACAACACTTAGTGAGTCATTCATGCATGATTCATTAGTGAATTCTATGTTCTAGGCTTCTTTGACTTGAATTCTACAAAAAGTTCTCAATCATATACCTACTCTATTGAAGGAAACCCTTATCTTTCATGCTTTCAATTGTGTTTAGATAATAAAAGTTAGTGAAAAAGCTATAGTAATTTCACATATTTGATTCCCTATGGGATTTGACACCTAATGCTCCAAATACTACAATCGACCCGTGCCCTTGCAGATTAAGTTGGGAGATTAGGTTTTTATTACTTGATTAATGTGTTTTTGTTCATAATTGTTATACCTAATCTACACCAAGTCACCCCCTAACATTCATATTATGCTTTAATTCTTAATTAATACATTGCTCAATTTATCTTGACTCTAGAATGCCTTAATTAGATTCTATTCTTTCTCAAGTATAGAACTCTTGATACCTTAGTTGATTGATTTGAATCTCTTCTAAATCAAAACCCCAAGAGTGTTCTTCTCAATTCTATGGACTCTATTGTCTAGGTTATGTTTGAATCTAACTAAGGAAACCAATGTAATCCTATCTCTTGCGATCCAAGTAGGTCCCTTTATTTATGAGATGATCTAAGTCAATTAAGTTATTTATCAATCTACCCAATTATAATCTACAATTGAATCAAAGATGTGTGCAATATTCAATTTAATTAATCAAGCAAACTCATAAATAAATCAAGTAAAAAGAGAAGTTTTCTATTAATTCATGAAATCAAAACATAATAATAGTGCTAGGGTTTAACCCATCTAGATCTAAGACAAGCTATTCCATAACTAATAAAGAAGATTCAACAAACAACAAAGAAAAAATCGAAGAACTCATTCTCATGTATGTTCTTGAGTATCCCCTTTGATTGTTGTAGAATTCTTCCCTTATTGCTGCAATTCTCCTTTGTCTTCAGCCCTTGAGTAATTTGCTCCCTCAAAAACGGTGTAAAAAGTGTGCATTTTAGACTCTAAACTATCTATAGCGGCAAAAACCTTATTCTTTCTTCCTTTTCTCTGGCTGACCTTCTGTCTCTATCGTGCTTGCTATCTGCGCGCGTGATAATAGTTTTTCTTACACATGTTTTAGAGTGTCTAAGTGGTGGTTTGCGTAGGTATTTTAGTACTTTTATTTAGTAATTTTGGGTAAAACCAGCTATTTTCTAGACTTACTTCTTGTTGCCTATTGAATTTCATATTGGAACAAAATAGAGCAATGTATGTGCACTCATTTATGAAGTTTTTCCAGGTGAAAAGATCAAGGATAGGATTGTGGTCAGAATTGGAGAAAAAGGCCTGAGAAGAAAAGGGCAGATTGTGAAGAAAAATGCTAAACCGCGGACAAGCTCGACGAAAACGCGCGCGGGTCTATCACGCGGCTTCTGCACAGAAGGTCAACTGCGAGATCAACCGCGCGCGGTTTTATACGCGGGTTCCACCCAGAGAGCAAACGTGGGTTAAACCGCGCAGGAGTCCGTTGGACAGCGCTAAGACGATCAACCGCGTGACCAACCGCGCGCGGTTGTGCATCGGACCTATCCGCGGTTCCTTGAGATTTTTAGCAACCGCGGAAGATCAACGGGCAGACACGCGCGCGGTTCCTGGTCGCGAATCTGCACCATTTTAACAGCTGATATGAGTGCTAATTGGAGGAGGTCGAAAATCCTATCTTTCTCCTAGGATTTCTTGGGAAAAAAAAAAAAGAAAAAGAGAGACTCCTTGAAGGGGATATCAAAAGGGAGAAGAGGAAGAAGCTTCAAGGGACAAAGAAGAGGCTTGAATCTTCTCTACCTAGAAGAAATTGCAGAATATCTATCAGAGGGAGATTGAAGAACTTCAACTACAATGAGTTTTTACAGTTTTCCTTTGTTAATTAATGTAGTTTCTTTGAATTTTATGGAGTAAACACTAGTAGTCTAGATTTGGTTGAACCCATTTATGTAATTAATTGATCGATTGTTGGTTTATGCTATTTACTCTCTTGATTTGGATTAATTTGTGATTATTCATGTCTAATGGAATTGGGATTTTGCATGCATTCTTGATTCTATGGCTGGTTTCGTATGGGTATATTGAGAAATTGCACGTATGACTAGACCATTTCACAAATTAAGGCAATTTGAATGAATCACTAGAGATAGGGTTCCATGAATTGCCCCCAATCGTTAAGTGTTGGAAAGAACTTAATGAATTAGAGTCCATTAATCCTAAGGCTTTAATTGGGGGGGTTAATTGTGAAGAGATTCCAATTGAGCAACCAAGAGGGTAGGGATTGTATCTCTTGAGAAAGGTTACGATCTAATTTTGGGACTCTGGGTCAAGGTCAAGTTTAGGTAATAGCATTTTCCCGGAATTCGTTCATTGATTATATAATTGGGGGATACCATATCTAGACTTATTTTGTCGTTCTTGTTGTTACTTCTCACTCTCCCTTACTGTTCCCTTTTAACTTAGTGGATTAGATAACACTTTCCTTAGTTTCTTACTTTAAAAAGTCCAATTGCGTTCATTAGGTTAGATAATAGAACTCAAGTAATTACTAGTATTTGCCAGTCCTTGTGGGACGATATTCGGTGTTCTTGTATACTATACTACGAAGCGATAGGTGCACTTGCCTAGAGTTCTTTGGTATAGTTCAAAAGATACGCATCAAGTTTTTGGCGCCGTTGACGGGGACTTCGGCAATATTAGGAAAACTTGCATTTTATTACTCTTGCCATTATTTACCTTTTAATATGTTTCTTTCTTTCATTTGAGTTTTATTTATTTTACTTATTATTATGGAATTTCTTTGCAGGATTATTTTTTTTGATGTATGACCCGAAGCTCTAGTTCATCCCTCTTCGAATTTGACCCGGAAATAGAACGAACCTTTACAAGGGCAGTAAGGAGACAGTTAAGGGATCAGTTAGAGGAAATTACTTCGGATTTCTATCGAGAAATAGTGGAAGAAGGGCTACAAATGGCGGAGAATCAACCTCCACTCGATCCTCCCTTAGAGGAACAAAGGAGGGAGCAACCTCGAAGACAAATGACGATGTCTGACTATGCTAGACCCTCGTTGATGGGAACTGAATCTAGCATAGTTCGTCCTCCAGTAGCAGCGAACAACTTTGAGATTAAGCCTCACATCATCCGAATGGTGCAGCAACATGTTCAATTTGACGGCTTACCGGATGAAGACCCGAATGCTCACATCGCCAACTTCTTGGAGATATGTGACACTTTCAAGATCAATGGGGCAACAGAAGATGCCATCAGGTTGAGGTTATTCTCATTCTCCTTGAGGAATAGGGCCAAGCAATGGCTAAGTTCTCTACCCCGAGGCTCAATCACCACTTGGGATCAAATGGCAGAGAAGTTCTTAGCCAAGTATTTTCCTCCAGCCAAGACTGCAAAAATGAGGAATGATATATCCTCTTTTGCTCAAATTGAAGCCGAGACCTTGTATGACACTTGGGAAAGATTCAAGGAATTACTGAGGAAGTGTCCCCACCATGGATTACCCACGTGGATGCAAGTACAAACATTCTACAATGGGCTCAATTCAGCTACAAGGCAAATGATTGATGCGGCTGCAGGAGGCACTTTGAATAGCAAAACGCCGGAGGCAGCTCAAGATCTTATTGAAGAAATGGCCATGAATAGCTATCAATGGCAGGCTGCTCGTTCTAGGCCAAGTAAACCAGCAGGAGTTTATGATGTGGACGCAGTCACGGCATTAGCAGTCCAGGTTGAGGCTCTGAACAAAAAGATTGATGGCATATCGGTGAGTCAAAGACCACTGCACGTGATGCAATGTGACCTATGTGGAGGTGAACATCACAACCAGGAATGCAAAGCAATACATGGAATGCAACAAGCAGATGAGCAATGCCATTTCATGGGCAATAGTCAAAGGCAACAAAACAACCCATACAGCAACACTTACAATCCGGGTTGGAAGAATCACCCAAACTTCTCTTGGGGAAATCAAGGGCAACAAAGACAACAACCACCACCGGGATATCAGCCTCAACCTCAATTTGAGAAGAAAACAAACCTTGAGGAATTGTTAACCAAGTACATCAACACATCGAAAAATAGGATGCAAGGTGTGGAGACTTCCCTGAGGAATCAACAAGCATCCATCCATAATTTGGAGAGTCAAATTGGGCAAATAGCAAAGTTGATGTCCGAAAGATCTCAAGGGACCCTGCCAAGTAACACCGAGGCCAATCCAAGAGAACAAGCAAAAGCAATCACATTAAGGAGTGGCAAGGAAGTGAAAAAGGAGGAACCAAGGCAGGCTAAGGAATTACCGGTTGAGGAAAAGAGAGATCCAAGAGAAGAAGGGGAGAGACAAAACAATGAGGACGAAAAGACAGATGGAGAACCCATGAAGAAGGCAGTAAAGGAGTACAAACCCCCAATCCCCTACCCCAGCCGACTTCAGAAGGACAATCAGGCTGAGCGCTTTGGTAAATTTTTAGAGCTCTTTAAACAATTGCATATTAACATTCCCTTTGTTGAAGCTCTTTCACAGATGCCAAAGTATGCCAAGTTTCTAAAGGATTTGTTATCAAACAAGAGAAAGCTCGAAGAACTGGCAGTCGTGAGGCTAAATGAAGAATGCTCCGCCATCTTACAGAACAAGCTACCGCAGAAACTCAAGGATCCAGGGAGTTTTACTATTCCTTGTAATATTGGTAGTTTGACTATTGATAAGGCTTTAGCTGATTTAGGTGCAAGCATAAATTTGATGCCTTATGGATTGTACATGCGATTAGGATTAGGAGAACCTAAACCCACTAGGATGAGCATTCAATTGGCAGATAGATCCATAAAATATCCAAAGGGAATTATAGAGGATGTGTTGGTTAAAATTGACAAATTCATTTTTCCCGTTGATTTTGTGATTTTGGATATGGAGGATGATGTAGAGATCCCCCTCATCTTGGGACGACCCTTCTTGGCCACAGCTAAGGCATTAATTGATGTTCAAGCCGGAAAGCTTACCCTTAGAGTAGAAGATGAGGAAGTGATTTTTAAGATACCAGAAGCTATGAGACATTCTTTAGATAGAGATGATACTTGCTTTTGTATGGATGCTATTGATACTGAATCGGTTAATATTTTGCAGGAGGTCATTATTAATGATCCATTGGAGGCATGCATCATCCAAGGGAAGGAGGCGACTTTCCACCCAATTATAGCTGAACAAGTTGCCCACCTAGAAGCAAGAAGACCATATGAGGGTACCCGAGCTTATGAGGAAATCGAGGGATCAAGAGAAGGAGCTCTCAAACCATCAATCGAGGACCCACCCAAGCTTGAATTAAAAAGGTTACCGGAGCATCTGGAATATGCTTTCCTGGCGGAAAATTTCAAACTACCGGTGATTATTGCAGCGGGTCTAGATGATGAGAAGAAGAAGAAGCTCTTACAAGTCTTGAAGGAACACAAAAGAGCACTTGCATGGAAGATTTCAGACATTAAAGGCATTAGTCCTTCCTTCTGTACCCACAAGATACTGATGGAAGATGATTTCAAACCAGTAGTGCAATATCAAAGGCGTCTTAATCCAAATATGAAGGAGGTGGTCAAGGCTGAAGTGATAAAGTTGCTTGATGCGGGGGTGATCTACCCCATCTCGGACAGTCCATGGGTTAGTCCAGTGCAAGTGGTACCTAAAAAGGGAGGCATGACGGTGGTACCAAATGAGAAGAATGAGCTGATCCCGATGAGAACCGTCACGGGTTGGAGAGTCTGCATCGACTATAGAAAGCTCAATGACGCTACCCGGAAAGATCATTTCCCTTTGCCCTTCATCGATCAAATGCTCGAGAGGTTGGCTGGCCATGAGTACTACTGCTTTTTGGATGGACTGTCGGGCTATTTTCAAATTCCCATAGCACCGGAAGACCAAGAGAAGACAATGTTCACTTGCCCCTATGGTACCTTCGCATATCGCCGGATGCCATTTGGGTTGTGTAACGCACCGGCCACGTTTCAAAGGTGCATGTTAGCCATTTTCAATGAATTAGTCGAGGACATCATGGAGGTATTTATGGATGACTTTTCTATTTTTGGTGATTCCTTTGACTTGTGTTTGAAAAATTTGAAGAGAGTGCTAGAAAGATGTGAGGAAACAAATTTGGTGCTTAATTGGGAGAAATGTCACTTTATGATTCAAGAGGGGATTGTTTTGGGACATAGAATTTCTAAGAAAGGCATAGAAGTGGATAGAGCAAAAATAGAGGTTATAGAGAAATTGCCCCCACCGACTTCGGTTAAGGCAATAAGAAGCTTCCTTGGGCATGCGGGGTTTTATAGAAGGTTTATAAAAGATTTTTCAAAGATAACTAAACCTCTAACCAAATTGCTTGAAAAGGATGTGGTCTTTGATTTTGATGACAATTGTATGAGTGCTTTTAGAATTTTGAAAGAAAAATTGACCCACTCCCCGATTATAGTTGCTCCCGATTGGTCTTTACCTTTTGAGATCATGTGTGATGCTAGTGATGTTTCAGTTGGAGCCATACTTGGACAAAGAAGGGATAGGCACTTTCGACCTATCTACTATGCAAGCAAAACCTTGACGGCGGCTCAAGAAAACTACACCACAACGGAGAAGGAATTGCTTGCGATAGTGTTTGCTTTTGATAAATTTAGATCATACCTTATCTTGTCTAGAGTTATAGTGCACACAGATCACTCAGCACTCAAATATCTTTTAAGCAAAAATGATGCTAAACCAAGACTCATTAGATGGATTTTGTTGTTGCAGGAGTTCGATATTGAAATTAAAGACAAGAAGGGAGCGGAAAATTTGGCAGCGGACCACCTCTCCCGTCTCGAGAATGATGAAGAAAAGGACTTAATTGAAGGAGGAATTAGTGATGATTTCCCTGATGAGAGATTTTATGCAATTTCTTCTTCTTATGATCATGTACCTTGGTTTGCAGACATAGCTAACTATTTAGCTTCGCCGATTCTTCCCAAGGGGATGACGTATCAGGAGAAGAAGAAATTCTTCTCTGAATTAAGATACTACCTTTGGGAAGACCCATATCTGTTTCGCATCTGTGCAGATCATATCATTCGAAGGTGTGTAGCTAACTCAGAGATCGAGTTGATTTTGAAGCATTGTCATGAGGGGCCGGCAGGTGGTCATTATCATGCTAATGGGACAGCCCGAAAAGTATTGGATTCAGGTTTCTTTTGGCCCACGATATTTAAAGATGCTAAGAGGTATGTGGAGCAATGTGATAGTTGCCAGCGTTCAGGTAATATCTCTCATAGAGATGAGATGCCCCAGTCGGGCATATTAGTTTGTGAAATTTTTGATGTTTGGGGCATCGACTTTATGGGGCCCTTTCCCGTGTCGTATGGGAATAAGTACATTCTAGTAGCGGTAGATTATGTCTCTAAATGGGTAGAGGCTCAAGCCCTCCCTACCAATGATGCTAGAGTGGTTGTTAAATTCCTTAAACGGTTGTTTACCCGTTTTGGCACTCCTAGAGCAATTATAAGTGATAGGGGTACCCACTTTTGTAACCAACAAATGGAAAAGGTGTTAACTAGGTATGGTGTTACATACAAGTTAGCTACCCCTTACCATCCCCAAACGAGTGGCCAAGTCGAGGTAACCAATAGGGAATTGAAGAGGATCTTAGAAAAGACCGTAGAGCGTTCTCGAAAAGATTGGTCTTTGAAGTTGGATGATGCTTTATGGGCCCATAGAACCGCTTACAAGACACCCATAGGAACGACACCTTTTAGATTAGTTTATGGGAAGTCTTGTCACTTACCGGTGGAACTTGAGCATAAAGCTTATTGGGCCATTAAATTTCTGAATTTTGACTTACAATGTGCAGGTGAGAAGAGGATCTTGCAATTGAATGAACTTGAGGAATGGCGTCGTGAGGCTTACGAGAATTCAAGAGTTTATAAGGAGAGGACGAAAGCGTGGCATGACAAGAATATCAAGCATCCCAAGGAATTCAAACCGGGAGACAAAGTGCTGCTATTCAACTCAAGACTTCGTCTTTTTCCAGGTAAGTTGAAATCGAGATGGTCCGGTCCTTTCGTGGTTAACGAAGTTTTTCCCTTTGGTGTTGTAGAGGTTACACACAAGGAAAAGGGGACGTTCAAAGTTAATGGACAAAGGCTAAAACCATACCTAAGCCAAGATATGGAAGAGTCACGGAAGGAGGTTCTCTATCTCAGTAATCTTCAATCATAAATTGCTTGAAGAACGTCGAGCTAACGACGTTAAACATAGCGCTTATTGGGAGGCAACCCAATTTTTAGTGTTCTTTCTTAATTTTTCTTTTCTTTCCTTGGAATAATCCTTACTGTGTTGATCAGTGAAAGTGGTTCTTGTTTGGTTGCAGGTCAATTTGGAGAAATTAAGGCTCACCACTGCGCAAGGGATATAAGTCGAGAAAAAAGGGAAGTACACCAACTCATTGAAAAAAGCCTTTGAATTATGCTTGTTTGAGAGTGAGAGGCATATATCTGTGTTAGGAGAACTAGGAGTGGGTATTATTGGATGAAAATTTGGCTAAGAGTTGTTCATTGCCTTATTTTAGTTCTATTTCTTCTGGACAAGAACCGCAGATCAAACCGTGCGCGGTTCCTCACGCGGTTCGTGTCCAGAAAGTTTGGCAATAGAAACGCGCAGGCAAGAACATCCGCGCTTATGCGCGCGGGAAACAAACCGCGTTATTACCCGCGCGCGGGTGATCACGCGAGTTGCGTCCAGATACCTTGCCAATTAAACCGCGCCAGGAACCTCGCGCGTTTTCTCAACGTTTCATTTTCATTTATAAACCGCGGATAGAAACGCGCGCGGTTTTATACACGGTTCGTGTCCAGAGAGTTCTGATTTTTCAAACGAGGAACCGTGCGTGCACCCTCGCGCATTTGTCTCTTGAACGTTTCTGCATGTGACAAACCGCGTGACCACCCGCGCGCGGGTTATCACGCGGGTTGTCCACAGAGTGTTCTGTAAAGAAACCGCGCAAGAAACCGCGTAACACCCTAATGAAACGCGCGCGGGTTTTGAAAATAATTGAACAGACGCAACCCTTTTCTCCCATTCCCCTTCCTTCTTTTTCCCTCTTTCCCTTCCTCTCTCTCTCACGCACGAAAACCCCAACCCCCATTCCCTTGATTTTCACCATTTTTCAACCCTAAACACTGCACACACATCACATTCTACCCCCCTTCTTTTAGTTTGTGCGAATTTTATTGGAGTTTTTTTTGGGGCAAAAGAGTGGGTTTTTGGAGGAACTAATCTTCCAAAGGAAAAATCTCACCTTTACTACAAGTTTTGCTTCTATCAGGTAAGCCCACTAATCTTATGTTTATTTCATTACATTTGAGGTAATAATTGAGTAATTTATGAATTTTCTCTTAGATTATTGTCAGAATATTGTGATGAATATTGGGTTAATTTAATGGGTTAATTTGACAGTAATTTCTCATATTTAGGTATGCTCAGTTAAATTCAAAGCATGAGTTTGTCAATTTTTAGTCTCATTTCGATTTAGATGATTAAAGGTGGAAATTTTAGCCAATGGTGCTTGATATTAGTAATTTTGGTTAGAAATTGTGTTATACATGTTTGAATTGGCTAGCAATTGAGTGAGATAAGGTTATATTTTTATAGAGTGATTACTTGGTGATTTTCTCATCGTGCAAATTACTTGGAAATTGGACATTTTATGATAGTGAGCAATTTCTTGAATGTAGTGTGATCATGGCATTTCTTATAGTAGAAATTGCTAAGTAAGTGACATAGGGATTGATCGAACCAAGTGTGGTTTAACTTACATGTGATGGTCTGCTTAAACACTTGTGTGTATGATTAGTGTTAATGTGGAACTTAATCATGGAAACAAACCTTTTCAGGTGAAAATGGCCTCATCATCAAGGAAGAGGAGAAATGTCGATTCTACCAGTGGGTCCGGATCTAGACAAGCACAAGGATATGATAATACGCGGTTCACCTCTTTGGAGAACCAGCGTTGGTATGAAGCTAGCCGAGGCAAGCAAATTTTAAAAGAGAAAAGCGTGGTACCGGAGATAGAGGCTTACTTTCATCTCTCCGATCACCTTAGCCAGATAGGATGGCACCCCATTCTCAGTCTCCCAGAAGTCATCTACCCCGAGCTGGTCAGAGAATTCTATGCCAATGTAGTGGAAAAAGATAAGTATAGTGGGAATTACATCGAGTCTACAGTGAGGGGTGTTAGGATGCAAATTTATCGAGAAACCATAGCTGATATCCTTCAGTGCTGGAATGAAGGGCGAGACGTGGATATGAAGAAAGCTTTCTATGTCAACTCAACTTGGACACTGCACAGTGCAGCTGAAAAATTCAACGTACATCCGGTTGAGTTTAGAAAGATAAGAGAGCAGAAGATTCTGGCCAACAAGTTTCAGCCACTGCAGCATATCCTCTTGTATATTTTTGGCTGCAATGTGGTTCCAAGAAAGAGTAGTAAGAATGAGGTGCGTTCTTCCGATATGTATCCACTGGAGCTCATTTTCTTTGGCAGCAATTCAGACAAACGCAAGCTTCCCTTGCCCAGCATATGGATATCTTATATGAGGAATGTAGCCAGGGGAAAGAAAGGTTACAATTGCCTCGGACTTCCTCGATTACTCACTCGTCTCTTTCAAGAAGCACAAATTGACTTCACAGGTACCGAGGCAATAGGTATGACATCAAAAGATTATGTCAACACTTCCACACTAGTGAAGTTTAAATTAGACGCGCAGCTCATTTCCACCATTATTGGGCGCCCACTCCTTCAGAGCGAGATGGATGAAGGGAGAGACGAAGAAGAAGGCGGCGAGGAGGAGGAAGGAGGCACGGACATGGGAGAAGCAGGGCCATCCTCTTCGAGAATACCAGCTCGCCAAGCACGTGCCCCACGTGGCTCACCATCCGCTGCCCCATTTGACTGGGATAGGTTGCAAGGAGCTCTGAACACAGTGGAGACTAGGTTGATGGGGAGAGTGGATATGATGGAGGCTAGCCTACGTAGTGATATGATGGGGATGGAGGCTCGGATGGTGAGTAGATTAGACGAGCAGTTAGAGATGATTCGAGCACTCCAACAACACCAGACTTTTTATCAGGCACAGCCTCCTCCACCACAGGGTAGCCCACATGAGGGAGGTTTTGGGGGAGATCTAGGAGGCAGTCTCGGAGATGCCTAGACCCGCTTGCCCGTTTTTCCTACTTATTGTTTTTGGATCCGTACTTTCTTTATGTTCTTTACTTTACTTTACTTGACTTCTTTAAATTGGCCTGTAATTATAACTACCTAGACTTTTATTGCTTTTTATCTATTTCCTGTTTTGACTTTCCGTACATTTTTAATTTATTATTTTTTTATTTTGTCCTAACACTACTTAGACTACTCGAAATACATGTGGCTGCAGTTGAACGCCTCTCATCACCAGGGTGGCAAGGCTATAGTCTTCATCTAGACCAAGGCATCTTACTACGCGAAAAAAAGGGGGGTATTAGTTTCTTTATTCATATCTATTTCTTTTTTTTTCGCTATTTTGTTCTATCTTTCTCGTACATTGAGGACAATGTAAATCTTAAGTCTGGGGGAGGGAATAAAATGTGGTAATATTGTTTGGCATTGAGATGTGTTATATTGGTGAATTTTGCTTTGGTTGAATTTTTGATTAACAGGGAGTTAATCCTATTTTAGGGGAGACTCTGTCAAATTTTTTTTCAAGTAACTCATCAACTTTTTCAGATTTCAAGGTGCACCTTATCCAGGTCCTTTCTTAGAAACTTTTGGAAAAAAAAAAAAAAAAAAAAAAAACTACGGGTCACTATCGCACCATTGGTAGTCTTTTACTTTGGGAAAGTATATTAGGTGAAGTTGAGTAATTATGTGAGAATTCAATGAAGTTAATGGGATATTTAGACCCTACTCGATTATTGCAGGTTAATTGATGAACATATAGGGTAATGACACACAATTTGCAACAAAAAAAAAAAAAAAAAAAAAAAGAAAAAGAAAAAAAAGTGCGAGTTTGGGGGTTACTCCGCTGGTTTTGGTGTCGAGTAACCGGGAATCTTCATTTAACAATGTCGATTTTCGCGTCAAAAGTCATCAAAATTATGAGTATGCATAGCAAGTTGAGCAAATGATGTCTCGAGTAACCGGGGGTCTTCACCCCAAAGTGTCGATCTTCGTGTCAAAAGAGTACTTCATGACTCAATGAAAGGCCCAACTCAAGGTGAAGAGATAAGTTCTTTCAGTAACTATTGTTGTTAACCGGGCTCTCTTGTGTGTTAATTGCTACGTATGGAACTCATTTACTAGCAAAGATTGAGTAGGGTGAAAATATCGCGTTGAAACTACTAAATTCAATGTATAATTGCTCATACTTCCCCTTGTATTATGAGTACTTTGAATGAAAGAATGATGGTATGATATGTGTCCGTGTAGTTCTTTTTGGAGAAAGTGTTCTTTGAATTAGATTGCTTAAGTGCCCCTTCTAAGTCGTTTGTTGGGTTTGTATAGACTAATTGCTTGAGGACAAGCAACGGCTTAAGTATGGGGGAAGTTGATAATAGTTTTTCTTACACATGTTTTAGAGTGTCTAAGTGGTGATTTGCGTAGGTATTTTAGTACTTTTATTTAGTAATTTTGGGTAAAACCAGCTATTTTCTAGACTTACTTCTTGTTGCCTATTGAATTTCATATTGGAACAAAATAGAGCAATGTATGTGCACTCATTTATGAAGTTTTTCCAGGTGAAAAGATCAAGGATAGGATTGTGGTCAGAATTGGAGAAAAAGGCCTGAGAAGAAAAGGGCAGATTGTGAAGAAAAATGCTAAACCGCGGACAAGCTCGACGAAAACGCGCGCGGGTCTATCGCGCGGCTTCTGCACAGAAGGTCAACCGCGAGATCAACCGCGCGCGGTTTTATACGCGGGTTCCACCTAGAGAGCAAACGTGGGTTAAACCGCGCAGGAGTCCGTTGGACAGCGCTAAGACGATCAACCGCGTGACCAACTGCGCGCGGTTGTGCATCGGACCCATCCGCGGTTCCTTGAGATTTTTAGCAACCGCGGAAGATCAACGGGCAGACACGCGCGCGGTTCCTGGTCACGAATCTGCACCATTTTAACAGCTGATATGAGTGCTAATTGGAGGAGGTCGAAAATCCTATCTTTCTCCTAGGGTTTCTTGGGAAAAAAAAAAAAGAAAAAGAGAGACTCCTTGAAGGGGATATCAAAAGGGAGAAGAGGAAGAAGCTTCAAGGGACAAAGAAGAGGCTTGAATCTTCCCTCCCTAGAAGAAATTGCAGAATATCTATCAGAGGGAGATTGAAGAACTTCAACTACAATGAGTTTTTACAGTTTTCCTTTGTTAATTAATGTAGTTTCTTTGAATTTTATGGAGTAAACACTAGTAGTCTAGATTTGGTTGAACCCATTTATGTAATTAATTGATCGATTGTTGGTTTATGCTATTTACTCTCTTGATTTGGATTAATTTGTGATTATTCATGTCTAATGGAATTGGGATTTTGCATGCATTCTTGATTCTATGGCTGGTTTCGTATGGGTATATTGAGAAATTGCACGTATGACTAGACCATTTCACAAATTAAGGCAATTTGAATGAATCACTAGAGATAGGGTTCCATGAATTGCCCCCAATCGTTAAGTGTTGGAAAGAACTTAATGAATTAGAGTCCATTAATCCTAAGGCTTTTAATTGGGGGGTTAATTGTGAAGAGATTCCAATTGAGCAACCAAGAGGGTAGGGATTGTATCTCTTGAGAAAGGTTACGATCTAATTTTGGGACTCTGGGTCAAGGTCAAGTTTAGGTAATAGCATTTTCCCAGAATTCGTTCATTGATTATATAATTGGGGGATACCATATCTAGACTTATTTTGTCGTTCTTGTTGTTACTTCTCACTCTCCCTTACTGTTCCCTTTTAACTTAGTGGATTAGATAACACTTTCCTTAGTTTCTTACTTTAAAAAGTCCAATTGCGTTCATTAGGTTAGATAATAGAACTCAAGTAATTACTAGTATTTGCCAGTCCTTGTGGGACGATATTCAGTGCTCTTGTATACTATACTACGAAGCGATAGGTGCACTTGCCTAGAGTTCTTTGGTACAGTTCAAAAGATACGCATCAGTGCGGATAGCGAACGGAGATAGAGATAGAAGCTTTCTTCTTCTTTTTTCTTCTTCACCAATGTTTCTACTCCTAACCGCGTCCGTTATCCAAGCACGGAATACGGCGCGGATAGGAACAGAGATGATTTCTTCTCCTTTGTGACTCTCAACTGGATTTCTAGCTTCACCTTGTCCTTTGCCTCAATCTTACAGTTGATAATTGCGTCATGATCACCCAGATGAGTCCAATTTGGTGACGAAAGAGTGAAAACCCCTAGAAAATCACAGAATAATAGAGAAATGAATAAAAACCATACACTTTGAACATTTGACACAAAAAAAAAGGAAAATTGATGATTAAACAAGAAAATCACACTTAAAAAACCTACCCTCCTAACCTAACCTAAACACTATTAAGTAATTCACTACTTTGGCACTTATCAATTCTTCTACGCTTAAACCATTGCTTGAACCTAAACACTACTAAATAATTGACTACTTTGGCACTCATCAATTCCCCCACACTTAAGCCATTGTTTGTCCTCAAGCAATGCACCACACAAACCCAAACAATGGCTTAACAAAAGAGAGTAAAACACATACATTTTCTCAAAATTTCCTCTCAGCAACTAAGGAAGAATATAATGCAATTTATCATTTTTACATCAAATACTCATTATACTAGGAAAATTGAAAGGAATTATACTAAAATTGAACAAGTTCTATTCCATTTCCCTACCCCACTCAACTTTCTCAAACAAATAGCTTATATGGCCAATAAGTATATCCATACGCCCATGATTAATTTCTCTCTTTCTACTTCTTTTTTTTTCAAGTGACTTAACTCAGAAAGCTTAGCTTTTACTTGGGACATGAAGTAGCCTTTTAATGCGAGAGTTGACATGACTAAATGAAGACCCCGATTACTCGACACTTCACGCGTACAAGTTGCTATGCGTACTTATAGACTTAGTACCTTCTGACGTGAGAGCTGACATTTGAGATGAAGACTCCCACTTATTTAGTACTAAATCCAAAGGAGTAGACCTAAGCTTAAATTTTTCCCATATAATTTTTTTCTTTTTCAACACACATAAGTTTCTCTTCCAAAATTTTTTCTAATAAGCACCTTAAGTCCCTTTTTTTTTCTCTATACAATACCAACCATAAAGCACATTTCATACCCATCAACCATACTCACTATTTAGACTTCAAAGACCAAGTAAAGAAGGAAACTTCATTAAAGATGAAAAATTCAAGCCTAATTCACTTCAATTTACTTAATATACTTTCTCTAAAGTAAAAATTCCTGATTACAAAATAGAGATCACTTAGCTATCCAAGAAAGTATTTCTTAAAAATGTATGCAACTGCTTCATTTAAGCAAGAGAAATCAACACTAATACTTTGAATAATGAAACACTTTAGAATGAAACAAATAATTTGGCCAAAAATCAGAATAAATTTTGACAGAGTTTCCCTATAGTAGGGTCAATTCCCTGTCAAATGAAACAACATTTTATCATCAACAAATTCAACCAATCATCAAATAGGCATTAATACGAAAAATGGAAGTATCGAACTCCCTCCTGCACTTAACTCACATATTGCCCTCAATGTGTTAAGAAGAGGGTGAAACTAAGAAAGGAACACTAGTACTCCCCTTTTTTTTATAGCAACAGGCCAAATGAAGACAAAAGAAAAGCCAATCAAAAGTAAGAAAAAGCAAGAAATGGTGAATGAGTAGAAGCTACAATGGGGGCATATCATCCCATTGCTTGTCTGCTGAACCTCATTGACCCCTTAAGATCCGAACTTCATCCTCGAGGCTCCCTACTTGTTCATTGAGATTTTGGAAGCCACTAAGCATGTCTACCTTCAATATTCCCAAGGCATCCATAAAATATGCCCTCAATGATAATATTTCCATTAATACTTCTTAATTTTCCTGCCCTATAGATGATCCTTGCATAGGTGGGCCCCATGATAAAAATGGTGCTACCTCGTATCCATGCTCGGTCGGCTCAAATGGCACCCCTCATCTATAGCTTGTGCACCGTGCTCTATTTCTCTAACTGCATTGAACAACTTTAAGCTCCGAAGCACAGTGGCAGTCACTGTATCTCATGGATTGATCACTTGTCTCTCTTGGCCGTCCACATTCACCCCATAACACTCAATTACATGAGTGATTAAGTGTTGAAACCCAAAACAAGTTCCTCTCGAATCCGAATGAGCCATCTTCAGTATGTGATTTATGATGATCGAGCACAAAGGGCTGTGATCTTCCACACCTTCATGGAATATCTCATCCAAGAAGTATAAATCACTGAGGAGACACTCATTCTTGCTTCTCATCTTCGGCAAAACATTA
Organism: Mitragyna speciosa; assembly: GCA_024721245.1. Classification (NCBI taxonomy): domain Eukaryota; kingdom Viridiplantae; phylum Streptophyta; class Magnoliopsida; order Gentianales; family Rubiaceae; genus Mitragyna; species Mitragyna speciosa. The sequence goes on from CM045565.1 coordinate 4,124,363, forward strand.
TAGTCAAAGATGAAGAGTATGAGTCGGTACAGGAGGTCAAACTTTTTGAGGTGGATTACCAATCTGTGGTCTTCCCTTGAATACATCGTTTTTCACCCCAAACCTTGTATTAGCTTCTTCCTGTGAACACCACTTTTTCCACTTGACGTGGTGTAGATTAGGTATGAAAATATAAGCAAAACACACACAAATCAAGTAATAAACCTAATCTCCTAACTTTACCGCAAGTATACGGGTCGAGTGTAGTATTGGAAGTATATAGGTATCATATCCCTAGAGGAATCAAATATTTGCAAGTACTACAGGCTTTATGGCTTACTTTATTATCTAAACAACTGAAAATCAAGTTGTGTAGTAAAAAGGAAGTTCAATAGATTAGGTAAATAGTGACAACAACTTGTAGGAATTCAAATATTCAAGATGTCTAGAATATAGAATCCACTAATGAATCATAAGATGTATGAATGGCTTGCTAAGTATTATCTTGCTTTGTTGAGAATCCAATTCCATTTAAATCATAACTAGCTCTCACTATGAGAATGATTAGATTCCAACTATTTTCATGATGAAATCTTATGAAAACATGAACTTGCAATGATTCACTTAAGCATTCATTATTATCATATGAATAACTTAAGTAATACTTGTTCATTTTCCATTGTTAAGAGCATTTCTCAACTGAAAAATAATAACTAGATGACTTGTTTATGTTGGCCATGCAAAAACAAGAATTATAACTTGAACAAGTAAACAAAGATATGCAAGCTTAGCTAGCTTTGAGAATTTAAGTCATGCTATCGATTCATTAGCTTCATCTATATTCTAGATAAAGCTTTTAGTGAATCATGAGTAGTGAAACACAAAGAAACTTAACAAGAATACAAGAATTCATGCTTCAATTATGAAAATAAGAGATAGAGTTGAGAAAAGCTTATGAACAAGTCTTCAACTTCTATTTCTTCTTCAAAATGTTGAAGTACAAGAGAGTTTTTATATGAAGAGCACTATTCTAATTGAGTTTGAGAGAATTCTATTAATTCTCTTCAAGAATACTAACTTTAATACTAACTATTACTAAAAATTGGATTCTAATGGATGATAAACTAGTTACAAATGACTGCTATTTATAGACAAATGATCTTAAAGTCATTTTTAACTTGCAATTACATTCAATGTATTGAAATGATGAAGATTTGCATTGAGATTTAAATGGACATAAAAGTCTTCCATTATGTACTAAATGGAATCTCTAGTTGCAAAAACCCTATCTTCTTTAGAAAAGTCTGCAGAAACCAGCTGAAAATGGATGCAAGTTGCAGTCCTAGAAATGTTACGCCGAACTGTTAATCCGTGGGTCATCCGGGGTTATCTGACTTGTGGATATAACCCATAGATCGAATTTGCTCTTCTCAAAAGATGAAAGTTGTAACCTTTTGAGTTAGCTTTCCAACACCACAAGAATCAGGTCATCTGAAGCTCTGGATGCAAAGTTATGGCCAAAATACTGAGAGGTGGTCAGAAGATCTTCGCAGCACAAAGTTACTTCAGTATTTTGGATTTTTGACTATGAAGATGTGAGAATTAGATTTTGATATCCACATAAGAAATGTATATCATTCTCTTAGCTTCAAAATGCAAGAAGAATCATCTCAATCCAATTTGGGTAACTCAAGTTATTGCCAAAATAAAGAAGTGTGCCATTGTTGTCAATCCTTAGTTTTCTCTATTTCTTCACTTCTATTGCTTCTTTGCACTTCTCTTTTGCTTGTTATTCCTCATATGCCCTTGAGACCTTTTTGTGATGTTGACCTTGAAATTTCATGGTGAATTTGTTGATGAGAATTTTTCAAAAATTGAGCAAAACAATCCTCTGAGTTTGAATGTAAAAGTTGTTCCATTGAGCTTCTAATTCAATCATTCTTGAATCTATTATGAATGTGATGACTTGTGCTCCAATTGATCCAAAGTATGATTTAAATTTATGAAACCTACTAGATTGTAGAAAGTTTGTGCATTAATTTGCTCAAAATATAAATTCCTCTTCAAAGCCATAAAAATCGGGCTAAAAACCCTAATTTTTGGAAAATTCTTCAAATGGAAGACCAATTATGAAATTGAGTCATTTTTATATTAAAAATACTAAAAAGATACTAAAAACACATTAAAATCATATATAAAATACTATATTAAAATAGGAAAATTTATTACTTATCAAACTTTCCCGCACTTGAATCATTGCTTGTCCTCAAGCAATTGGAAATCAAGAAATCAAAAACATGATTCAAGCATTAAAATAACAAATGCCACATTTTTTAATGTAATTCCACAAGATAAAGTAAATAGGCATTATGCAATTCCTTGTAATGTTTCTAATACTAATCATATCAAGTAAAAGGGAAGTAATTATCTCAAGATTAAAGCTTATTCAACCAAATTCCTTTGCCTTACAAAATTTCACATACTAAGTATCTAATATGGACAATCAACTTAATTTGCACACAATAGGGACGTATTGCACTTTGTATTTACAAGTGTCTTTTGACGCGAAGGTTGACATTTGTAGATGAAAACCCCCGGTTACTCAACACTTCGATCATTTTAACCACAATTTAGCCCTTAGTTTGAGAAGTGAAATTGACTTTTGATGAAAAGATCGATATTTTGTGATGAAGATCCCTTATTACTCAACAATTCACTTTCAATTAAACTTACTATGCATACTTTTAATTCAATTGCCGTTTGACGTGAAAATTGACATTTTTGGATGAAGATTCCCGGTTACTAAGAAATTTGAATTATTGGAGTAGAAATAAATAAACATTCATCAATAACCTTCATAATATTATTGTCTCTTGATTCAAATAAGTATACTTTTTGTCCATATCTACCACTTAAGAATGTAAAATTAAATAAAGAAAAGAAATTTAAAATCAAACATGTCAAATCAAGACATAATTACAACCATTTTACAAGATATTCTTTCTTAAAAACAAAACTCCAAATCACGTAATAACTATTTCTTCATATATTTGTAGAAAATATTCAATCGTAGTTGCATAAATTATTTCAAAAAGTAGAGGAATTTATATATTTGTAGAAAATATTCAATCATAGTTGCATAAATTATTTCAAAAAGTAGAGGAATTTAACAAGTTCATGGCATAAAAGTATGATAAAGAGGCAAATTTTGAAAAATTTGACTATATTTTACCAAAACAATATCTTGACACAATTATTCCAAAACCACACCAAACATAATCCTTTACCTCACCCCCACACTTAGAATGCCACATTGTCCTCAATGTGTAAAGGAAAAGATAAGAAAGAAAAATGGAACAAGAAAACTCCCCTTGTTTAGTTTTTGAAATCCAAAAGTTGATATTGTTGATGCCCTTGAAGTCCTTGACCTTGACAAATTCCTTTTTGCCATATTTCACCATGTTTCTCAAATGGTCCATTCTTTCTCACTAACCTTGTTTCAAAGCTTAAACAACTTCAAATGCTATGTTAAAGCATGTTTGAATAACCATCAAGCTCAAAAAGTAACATAGCATGCTTTGAAACACTTAATTTCCTCCACACTTAGTTCTTGCAATGTAACTCCAAAGAGTTGAAATTTTGATGCATATATACTTTGAGCAAATGTAATGTGTTATGATGAAGTGAAAAGCAAATAAAACTTTTGTGAAAATGCCTCAAAACAAAATTTCATACTTTGATGCAAAAAGTTGAAGTTTGAATCAAAGAATTGAAACATGAAATGCAATCTCTTTGAATGTGTTAAAGTGATGTTTTCAAGCCCATAAAGTTGCCCAACAAACTTGTAAGAAAGCCCTTAACCCCCAAACAAAATTGACCAAAATGCACCCAAAATATGAGGGATCCATGGGTTAAGGTGACCCGCGGATACCTCCCAGAAATTGCAAAAATTTCTGCAAAAAAATGTGTTCCAGGGCTGATTTTTTCTCAACTTTGAGTGATGATTTTGACCTTTTAAACCTTTATTTTTGGGCAAACAACTTTACAATCACGTAACCATGTCAACAAAATTTGAATTCACACATTAAACTCATTCAAATAATCAACACATAAGAAATGAAAATCGACAAAACTAGGCTACCCACAAATTCTGCACTTCGAATTTCATGATGAACTTGAAATTCAAAAGTTTCTTTTTGATTTTTTTGATCAATATAACACTTTAAACATGTTTATAAATTTAAAAAAAATTTTAACATCATTTTTAAGCATTCAAAACATCAAAATTTCAAAGTCAGCATCAGAAATTCAAAGAATCTCCGTTGCGGTCAAGTAACTAAATGAATATTTAAATTTTTCACCAAAAAGCTCAATTTGATTCTTTGCAAGTTTTGAACTTCAAAATCACTTTGAACAAGTTTCAAATGATAAAGAAAAGTTTCTCAAAACCAATTTTTGCATCAAAAGTCCATGGATTACCAAATGGGTTTCAATGTTCTTACTCAAGTTAGCTCATGAATAGTAACTTGCAACTCAATGCTTCAAATTGATTTACTTGTTCATTTAAACCACAAATCCACTTCAAACACATTTCAAATGATGAAACTAAGATGTTTAACCCTTCTAAACACATTAAACACAAGAGATATGAGAATTGGGTATGCAATTTTTAAGTTTAAGCGTGAAAACTCAAAGATTGCATATGATGCTTCATATTTAAAATCATCAAAACCAAACTAAACTACAATTTTCACAAAAATCATTAAGTTTTTTAGATATAAGCACAAAATCCCAAAAATTGTACGTTGATAATGGCACCGGCAATTGCTAGAAAAGGTCTCCCAAGTATTATAGTGATATCCCTTTGACTATACTACAAATACTTAGGTAAGTGCACCTATAGTTTCCTGTAGTACAATGTACAGGAGTATCGAGTGTCGATCCCACAAGGACTGTGCGAGTACTAGTACTAGCTTTCTTTCTATTATCTAACCGTCCAACACGACTGGCAAATTTAATGAAAATGAGAATTAACTAAATTGGCTACCTAAATAAAAATGATCTAGAAGTCAGCAGAGAGAATGAACAATAGTAGAGGTGAATTCTAGATGTAAATCCCCCTAAACTAAACATGCTATGACTCTAACTTGATTAATGATTAAGTCAATTACTTAGACCCTAAAATCCTTTAACTAGGTTATAATCTTTCTCAAGTATTACAACCTCTATCCCCTTGGTTGATTAATTAGAATCTCTTCTCAATTAAAAACCCAAAAAGATGCATTCATGTTGAAATACCCAAAATTTCAATTCCGTACTTTAGAAAATTAAACTTTGACCCTTTTAGATTCATTTCCTTGAATTGCATGACATGCATAGAAGCTAGGCTTGTGTTAGCATTTTAAACAAAAAAAAAATTTGTAGCACAAGATATCACACAATTAGGGGTCAATTCGTGAAGCAAGTTGGTGAATTAAACACCATATAATCTGCTTATTAGCCCTAGTAGGAGGACTACACAAATGAAAAATTAAAATGAAAAAAAAAAGAAAAATCTTCTCATGAAGCTAGCTGGTCAAACAAGATTGCAAGCAAGTAGGAGGTGTCATGTTCTTGGAGTTTGTAGGGTGAAGCAAGCACCTCATGAGCAGCCAGACTAATGTGCTGATTAAATGGGATAAAAAATGATAGAAAAATGTTGGAAAAAGACTTCTTGAAGTCGTCCAAAGAGAGAAAGAGAAAGGAGAGAAAATCTGGAGAAAAATCAAGCTGGAATTAGAACAAGATTGAAGACTCTTGAGGGTAACACCAATTCTCTTAACTTCTTGATTGATTCTATATTTTATTTAGAAAATTTAAAACTTAATTGATGGTATATATTCTGATTTGGAGGTGGAATTGAACCAGATACTAGGAGATTTTGAACCAAGAAAGCTTTAACATACCTAGAACCCGTAGCACAGTCACCTCTGCACAGCTTTTGGAAACTGATCATAACTTTTTGTAGAAAACTGAAAATTGGATGCCGTTTGTTGCGTTAGAAACTAGATTCAAAGGTATTTTCATGGTATAAAAATATTGTTCTGGTTCGTTATGTAGAAATACCAGAATCGTTTGGAATCTGGCTGAAAATCTAGACCTGCAAAGAACAGAGTTGGTGAGGTCCTAACTTGTAAGCCAATTTTAAGCTTGATATGATTCAGATATGAATTGGAGCCCTTCATAAGAGTTTTATTTCTTGAATTATTGTTTCTATAAATGTAAATATTACTCTCATACAACTTATATTTTGAAAGATACGTTGAGTTGAAAATCAGCATCTGGCTGGACTGAGAATTTCGTTTAGCTAAAGATGGTCTGCAACTGGTTTAAATTGTGGCCATATTTGGAATGGCATTTTCTTCGAATTTAAAAATAGTTTCTTCTGAAGAGTTTTAGGAAATTAAATCTAGTTTCCAACAGTACCAAATTTGTAGCGTTTTGATTAGTATAGCCCAAGTTATGTTCAATGAATGGACCCTGCGCAGGCAGCCAAGGGAGGATCCGCGAGCTTGAAGCCCATGGCTCCACCCACGGTTCCTCTCCAGATTACTCCTATTAGAACAGTTTTCTTGGTCCATTTGAGCGCTATTTTTCAAGGGTTTTCACTTTTTTCATGACATATCATTAGACATGCTTTTATTAAGTTAATATTAGGTTCATGATTTGGGTTTTCTTATGTGAGTCAATTACACTTTGTAGGTGATTTTGATGAGGCCAGAAACTCAAGCTATTTGAGTTGATTCAACAATCAGTTGGTGATAGTTTTGGGGAAGTTGAGGTGAGGACTTTCTTATACTTTAGCTTTTTCAAAAAAGTATAACTCTTATGTATACCTGACTTTAAATGACTACTTGGACATCAAGTTGGCATGAATGAAGTTTAAGTGTGCGTGAATGATTCTTACGAAAAGAATGTGATTGATTGAAAGTATTTGATATTTGTTCATATGTTTGGAATAGCTCTTTATTTGCTATGTTAATTACTCTACCAAGACTAGTCTATATGATATGTATGATATATGGCCTACCTAGCGGGAGAAATAGCTAGGACATGAGTATGGCCTACTTGGCGAGATAAATAGCTGGGCTGGAATTCCAGTAGGTTGATGGTTAACTTGTAAATATTGAGCTATTCGTGAATGAAGATTAATATATGTATCTTGCGTGAATGTCATGAACTAATTCATGCCCTAAAGTATAATTATAGCTCCTCACTGAGCATGTGAAGCTCACTCCTCTTTGATTAATTATTGCAGGTTTTTGTGAAGTTTTGGAAATAGGCTTTTGGGCTCATTGGGTTGGATTGTTAAAGGTGAGCCTAGTGTATGTAGTTAGAGTAGGAAGCAATGTGCTTTGTGAGATTTGCGGTGGCAGTCATGTAATGTAAATACTCAAGATTTGTATTATATGGGTGTTGATGTAAATTATACTTTGCTTATGGATTGTAGATTGTGAGATTGTGCTATAAGAATTTAATTTAATTTTATTGTATAGCATGTTTTTAAATGAAACTTAGATTGTCAGGTTGTGAACTTGGGAGATTTTATTTATGTTAATGGAAAGTTGATGATATCTCGGAGGACTTGTTATTGATTGTTACATTTAAGTACTCTGATTTCGCTAGCCTGGTATTGTGGGGTTAATTCTCCTTAATACGACGGGGTGCTATACACCGGGTACGAGGTGTGACACATATTCTATAGATTTTATAGTTTTGGTTAGGTTTAAATCTAACCGAGAAGACTCATGTAGTTCTATCTCTAGCAACCCATGCAAGCCTTATTATTCATGAAGTGATCTAATCATATAAGTTATTTCTCAATCTACCCATATGAAATCAATATTGAATCAAAGGAAGCAATTCCCAATTCAATAACATTAAAACTCATGAATAAATCTAAGAATAAAGTTGGAATTTTCATTAATAAAAAATAAAATCAATAGCACAAGAGTCTAGGATTCATCCCATCTAAATCATAACAACTCAACTCATATGTACAAGAATAAACTCAACAAAATACAAGAAAAAAATGAAAAAACTCATTCTCATGTAGATTTTCTTTATTCATCCCTTGCATCTTGAAGAAGTCTTCTTGCTTTGCACCTTGGAAGCCCTTGAGTAGCTCCTCTACTCTTGCTTTCTTCTCTCTACATCTCTCTAGATGTGTGTAAAAGTGTGTTTTTTTGTGTCTTAGAACCCAAAAAAACCACCTTTTCCCTTTTCCAAAGAGGTAGGGTTTTTTTTCAAAAGATTTACCCCAAAGTGCTTAAAAATGCAACTTTTCACAACTAGGCCGTGGCCAAGGCCATGGCAAGGCCTTACCCACGGCCTTGCTTCCTCCTTTTCTGACCAAGGCCGCACCCCAGGCCGTGGCAAGGTGTTGCCCGCGGCCTTGGTCAAAATGTTTTGCTTCTGTTCCATGCAATATTTCACCTTGAAGATGGCCGAACTAGCTTTTCCTCAAAACATGAAAGTTTTATATATTTGAATAAGCTTTCCAAATCGACAATAATCATGTCATTTGAAGGTCCGTAGGCTGAGATATAGTTGAAATACTAAGAACTGGTCGAAACAGTACTGCAGTACAAATATGCTTCAATAACTTGAAATTTTGACCTTTGAAACGTAAGAACTGGACTTTGATGTCTCATATGAATTGTAGACCATTCTCTTAGCTTCAAAATGCTTCATGAATCACCTTAATCCAATATCTCTAGCTCAAGTTATTACCAAATTACTGAAATATGCCCAGGCTGCCAAACCGTATCTTTTCTAATTCTTCTTCGCCTATTGCTTCTTTGCACCACTTTGAGGGTTTCTTGACTTTAACTCATCACCAACTTTAAATCATCTCAAAATATCATCCAATTGCTATCCAAATTGATCCAAATTGGTGATGCAATTTACAAACCCTACAAAAAAATGACACAAAATCACATGTAAATCACACCTTTACACAATTTGGCATTCAAATCACAAATGAGAAGAAATAGAGGAAAACTTGTAGAAAAACCCTAAAAAGCTACCCTAAAAACCTACTAAAAACTAATGCACTTTAGCACTTATCATATAGGCATTGAAATATCATCCTCCATATCCAAAATAACAAAGTCAATTGGGATGATAAGTTTATCCACTTTAATTAACACATTTTCAATCACTCCTAGGTGATGCCTAATTGATCTATCGGCTAGTTGTAAAGTCATATTTGTGCTTTTCAATTCCATAAAGCCTTCTAGCAATGGATAAAGGGAGTAAAGAAACACTTGCATCCAAATCACATAAAGCATTTGAAAAATTACAACCTCCAATAGTGCAAGGGATAGAAAAATTCCCTAGATCCTTAAGCTTTGATGGTAGTTTGTTTTGAATCCTAGCACTACACTCCTCCATGAGTGCTACGATTTCAAAATCATCCAAGCTCTTTTTCCTTGTCACCAAATCCTTGAGGAGCTTGTACTACCTAGGAATTGCAAAAATGCATCTACGAAAGGAATATTCACATGCAATTGTTTGAGCATTTGTGTAGCCTTTTCTAAGCTTTTATCAATTTTGAACTTTTTAGCCATTGTGGAAATGGAACTTGTGGGGGAATAGGGATAGTTTGTGCTTGAGATTTATCATGATTTTCACTATCACTTACTATCTCTTTTCCTTTTTTTCTCTTTTTCATCTTCGTTACTTCCACATTTTTCTCTTGTTCCACTAAAGGTTCACTTAATTCCTAGCCACTTCTTAATGTAATGGCTTGAACATGTTCCCTAGGATTAACTTCGGTTTTACTTGGCAATTCTTTGGGTTTCCTAAGGTTCATTTGTTTGGACATTTGTGTAACGGTGTTCTCAAGGCTCCTAATTCTTGCATTAGATTGATTTGCATGCATTTCCATTTTCTCCGCCTTTTTTTCTAATGCTACTTCCCATCCTTGTTTATTTTGCGAAAATCCGGGTGGTGTATTTACTTTTTGTTCCCTCCACCAAAATTTGGATGGTTTCTCCATCCCGGATTGTAAGAATTAGAAGAGATATTTTTAGTAGAAGAAGGCTTAAAGTTATTTACATATTGTACTTGTGCACATATAGATGACTCATTCATATCTCCACAAATAGTACAATATGCAACACTAGATGATGAATTTTGATTTCCAATGACAAGTTTACTCAAAGAATTTATGGCATTCATAACACCATGCATTTGTACTTTTAACATGTCATTAGAATCAACTTCATACATACCTTGGGTTCTTTTATGAGTACCTCTTTCACTTGCCCATTGGTAGTGGTTGGCCGCCATTTGTTCAATCAATTCTTGGGCATCTTCCGCCGATTTTGCCATGAGAGCTCCTCCTGCAGCTGCACCTATATTGATTTTTGTCGAATAGTTAAGTCCATTATAGAATGTTTGCACTATTAGCCAATTTGGGAGTCCATGCTGTGGACATTTTCTTATTAAGTTTTTGAAACGCTCCCAAGACTACCATCCATGCCTAACTTCATACAAATTCCAGTCATCCGAGCTACATCAGCCTTAGGTTCTACTAATGCTACCAATTCCAAATTATGCAATCGAATCAATTTTTTCAATCTTCTAAAAATAGTGGCCTCAGCCATCCCTCTAATGTTCCAAAATAGGAAACTAATCATGGGGATAACTTATCAAAGGAAGATCGAGAATGGGAACGTGAAATTCTATCAAACATGTGGAAAGAGACATTCTTTTTACCTCTTGCTGGAGCTTTCCATTTCATAGCTTCATCCACTATACAATTGCTGTGGCCATGATCTTCAACATTAGAAGTAGGAAGTATCTCCGTCAAGACTATGCCCCTTGGAGAAAGATTACCCACAGCATATTCTGCCTCCTGAACTAAATTTGTAGAGATCTCTTCCCCATTTGAGTTTGGGACTTCTGGGAGTCTTTGAAACTCATTGACCATGTCTTCATGATTCTGCACATGATCTACAATAACCACGGCATGCAGATTGTTCTCCTACTACTCGTCATGCCCTTTATCGATATTGCATGTACCATCAAGCACAGCCTCATATACACTTGTTCGATATTCAAATCCATGATTCTCACGTTCGACCACATCAGGACCAAGGTTTTGCACCTGAGTTTGACTTTCCAGACCAGCTTCTAGTATTAGTGTTGGGTTCTCCATCTGACAATCCATTATTTGTCCTTCTTCAATCTCCTTGTCCTTAGAATCTTCCATTTGTTTGCTATTTTCTCTAATATCTCCCTCATTCTATTGTTTTCCTAGGTCTTGGATTGCTACATCATTATCTTTCTGCAGGATTTTCATCTTAGGCACATATTGGGTTTGGTTTTTACGTTGAGTAGGCTCTTCCTTCTCCTGGTCTTTCCCGTTCTGAATCAATAAGCGACAGCGAGATTGATCGTGACCTTGTTTAGAGAAGTGGTGACAGTATTTGGGAAGATTTTCATAAGAAACTTTCTGCCAAAAACCACTATTGCCAATAGCAATCCAAACCCTACGAGGGAGCTCTTTGAGAACATCAATATCAACACAGATTCGAGCCATGTGAGGCCTTGATAGGGGCGTTGTGGCTGCATCCACCTTCAAAGGTGTATCAATTGCGCTGGCAATAGAAAAAAGCGCTGCTTTATCAAAGAAGTGGATTGGTAAGCCTTCAAAACCAGTTCACACTGGAGCACGAGTGGATTCAATCTCAACTTTAAAGTCTGTAGACCATTTAAATACACGCATCAGGAAGTCTTGGATCATCCAAATCCCTTTCAACCAGTAGCATAGGAAATCCTCTTCTGTCACAAATCTTGTAAGCATACGACGTTGATCTAGTAATCCAATCAAGTAAGAACCAGCAAAGCCAATAGAAGAGAATGCCTTGCGCACCAATTCCATACTTGGTCGACCATGTGAGAACTTACCAATCAAAGCAAATTGGAAAGGAGCTGCAAGTTTCTGGACGTCTGCATGAGAGAAGGCTACAGCAGGTTCACCTTTGTGCGACGATACAGATTTGATCTTCAATGGAGAGGTTGTTTTGTTGATTAACACATCCGCGAAGGATCTATTTGGAAGGATTGGTTGCCCTTCAACCTCCATGAACCCTAATTTTTGAAAAGAAAAGAAGCGGCAACTAGAGAGAAAAATTGTAGAGAGAGAAAATAGATACACCTGAGTCATTTTTATATTAAAAATACTAAAAATATACTAAAAACACATTAAAATCATATATAAAATACTATACTAAAATAGGTAAATTTATTACTTATCATGACTCAAACTTCTTCTTAATGATTATATCTTCACCCAGATCTTAACAACTAATAATATTTGACAACCTCCACTGAGTAATCTCGATCCTTCTCTCTCTCTCACTGTTGTGTCAATATATGAGCCACAATACTTCTCCTTTTCTCGAATATTGGAGTAAAAATCCTTGACTGGCTCAGGGTAGAAGTAATTCGGGAGCCTAAGGATGCCGTCCCATCCCAGTCTTGTGAAAGCCTCAGTGATATGGAAGTAATTGTCCACATTATTTGCTAAGCTCTTCTCGACGATGAACCTCACATTCCTCTGCGTCCAATACCACTTTTCTTCATCCAAAGAGAGAAAATGAGTTTCGTCCCATTAAGAAGTTGATTCTACTTGCCTAGAAGAACCCTCACCCCTTGCCCTTTTTGAAGGGGTTTGGTCCTTCACGGGTGTGCGGTTGTCTTGATTCTCCGCATGATATTTATTAGAAAAGTCAATAAATAACAAATCAAATTCAAAGGTATCAAGCATTGCCTTTTCTCAAAAAAAGTTAAGAAAGTCACAATTAATCATAAATCTCCTCCAAGTTTAAAATCTAAATAAAGAAGTTAACAAATGAACTTGTGATTTAAATCCTCTAGTAAGCCTACAAAGCATGAAAGGAAACTGCATTTGTCATTTACATTATTTATGACAAACTAGAATATCTAAACTACAAATTCCATTCATTATCAACCCTCAAATCACCAATAATACAACCAAAATTGAACAATAATCATGTATCTCAGCAATTCTTAACCAATTTGCTGAATATTCTTCTACCAACATTCTCTAATATAACGGCTAGAAATGCATAAAATACTTATAAAATTAAATGAAATATCAACCTATTGCGAACTCATGCATATTCTATAATTAGGGTGATAAACATCTAATTTTACTTCATAATCCACACAAACTCCTAGCTCACACTCTATTCATGCCCAAACATAATCATAAACCCTTCTAAACATAGCTTGGATATCATAAAATTATCACATATAAACAAATAATTCAATACAAAACAAAGTGGTGAAAATATAAAATCCAATCATGGTACGAATAGAGTAACACAAATGGAACTTTACTTACCAGATTAAGGGAGAGAAACGACTCAAAATACAAGAAAATCTCACAAGAAACCCCAAGTATGTTAGGTGCGTAGATGTCCTAAAATCCCCCAAATCTAGCAACCTAATTCGCACTAATTATGCATGGGTGAGTCTTAGGGTGTATGAGTAAGGGAGATTTAGAGTGCAATCGATTGAAAATCAAAGGATGAAGGGATGGGGAAATTTTGAGTTAGGGTTTAGTAGGAGAAAAAAGGGGAAATTGTAGAAATTTTCTATTGTTCTATAGTTTTTACGCCTTTCTAGACCCTATCTGCGCCTAGAATCCGTGCGCGGATACGCAACGTGGATAGGGTTAGAAATTTCAAAAATTTTGCCCCTTAACTGTGCGCCTATTCGCGCGCGAAAAACTATGTGCGTGATACACAACACAAATATCATCAGAAACTTAGAAAACCTTCTATTTCAATCCGCGGCCTCTATCTGCACCCACGGATACGCAACATGGATATCATCAGAAACTTAGAAAATCTTCTATTTCAATCCGCGGCCTCTATTTCTATAAAGCTACCAAATACTGAAGATGAACCGATTCTAACTTCATCAAAAAGATATTTTTAACCTTAAATATCAATTACATAAAAAAAAGTGAAAAAGGTTAATCTCCCTCATTATTGTAATTGCCTCCTCATCCTTGATGTGAACTTTAACTTTGTCAATTGGCCTACAAAACATAACAAAAATACCCACTTTACACCACATATAGCTAACCTACAAATTAAATCAAAATACTAGAACTAATAAAAGACTAAAACACATTGAGTTGCCTCCCAACCAACGCTATTTTTAATGTTGTTAGCTTGACTTCCTCATTGAATTGTCACATGTTTGCCTTGTTGCCTAAAAGATTGAGGCATCCTTTAGGTCATATGCCTTCTCCTCTGGGTACTTTGGTATCCACTTCTTCCACCCATTTTCAATTGCCTTGGCCACTACACTTGCATGTGGCCAACATCTTTTCTTCTTTTGGTGTCTAGGAGTCCTTTTCGTGATGTCGCATTGACCAACCTCTACTTCTTTACTCTTATTCACCATTTTTTCATCCTCAACTACATGTCTCTTCGCTCCAATCCCTACATCAATGCAACACTTCTCAAGAGTGGCGTAGCCATTAATGGTTACACCTTGCCCTTGAGCTAAGTCATTAGTAACCTTAACAAAATAAACTTCAGAAAAGGAATTTTCAATATTGTGTCCTATATTGATGTCAACTACTTTCTCTCCTATTTCGAATTTAAGCCTACTGTGCTTAACATCTATTTAGTTTCCCTTAGTAGCTAGAAAGGTCTACCTAAGCTAATACGTATATCAGGGTTCTCTTCAATGTCCAAGACTATAAAATCTGTAAGAGTTATGAATTTATCAATTTTAACTAGAACATTCTCAACGATTCCGTGTGGCTGCCTGATTGACCTATCGGCTAATTGCAATTTAACACTCGTAGACTTAATCTTAGTCAACCTAAGTCTCTCAGCTACAGGTTGAGGGATTATAGATACACTAGCACCTAGGTCACATAGTGCATTAGGGAAATTCAAACTTCCTATGGTGCAAGAGATAGAGAAGCTACCTGGATCTTTAAGATTGGGTGGAAGCTTACTCTGTAGCTTAGAACAACATCCCTCCAAAAGTCAATCACCTCATACTCTTTTAATTTCCTCTTTCGTGTGATGATCTCTTTCAGGTACTTAGCGTATGAGAGAACTTGCAAAATAGCATCAATAAAAGAAATATTAATATGCAGAGATTTTAACATTTGTATAAACTTAGAAAACACAGCGTCAGATATGGCCCCTTGTAGCCCTTGAGGATAGGGGACTGGTGGGGTGTAAGTGTCAAGAGACTTCTTTCTTTTTTGCCTTTAATTGCCTTTCTTGACACTTCATCAATTGGTTCTTCATTTGCATCATCCTCATTCTCTTCTTCCTTTTCTAAGCCTTGGGCAGCTCACGCCCACTCCTCAAGAAAATGGCGTTGACATGTTCCTTCAGGTTTGGCTCAGTGTTAGTAGGCAATGATCTTTGAGGCCTCTCTGACACCATCTTTGCGATTTGCCTTATCTGGGCCTCCAAGTTGCGGATCGATGCTTGTTGGCACCTCAGAGCTTCTTCCACATTGTTCATGCGAGTCTCAGATGCGTCAATGTACTTCGTTAACATGTCTTTGAGACTCGGCTTTCTCTCATTGGAGGGCTACTGCTGATAACCGGGTGGAGGTTGCTGCCTTGTTTTCCTTGATTCCCCCAAGAAAAATTGGGGTGGTTTCTCCATCCCGGATTATAGGACTGCTATAAGGGTTGCCTTGAGGTCACGATGCATTACCCATGTAGTTTACTTACTCACTAGGTTGCTCCAATGCACCGATCACCTTGCATTCTTGGTCACCATACCCACCCCCATAGTTATTACACTGCATCCACTGACATTGTTTTTGTGTAGCTGACATGACATCCATCTTCTTACTAAGGGCTTCTACTGATAAGTAATAATTTTATCAATTTTAGTATAGTATTTTATATATAATTTTAGTTTGTTTTTAGTATATTTTTAATATCAAAATGGCTCAATTTCAATATTTTCCATCAAAACAAGGAATGTTCTAAAATTAGAGTTTTTAGACCGAAAATTAGGATTTTAAAGAAGAATTATTATTTTAAGCAAATTAATGCTCAAGTCTATTTGATTCAGTAGGAAAATGATGAGTAAATACATTTTGAATCAATTGAAGCTCAAGGATTATCAAATTATAGGTTTATTCAAGTTGTACTTTTTGATCACTTAAGCTTGGGAATTTCCGGAATAATTTTTATTCATCAAATTCTACTAAGAAATTATGGTTCAAATTATAGAAAAAGGTCTCAAGGACATCAAAGGAAAAACCAACAAAAAGGAAGGGCAAAGAAGCAGTGGAAATGAAGAATTGGAGAAAACTAGAGGGTCGGCGATAATGACACATGACGGAGAAACGAGGACCTTAGGATGGCGACACTCCTAAAACCCTCGAATCTTTGCATAGGAACATTCCCAAAGGACCATCTTGAAGATCAGGCGACAACCCAATCCAATCCCTCCTGCAAAATTGGACCAAGATTATCAAAGTACACGAACACCTTGTTAAACAATTTGACCCCAATCCAACCCGTAGATTGAAACCAATCTAATTGAACAAGAACAAACCCAAAACCCTACCCAAACCTGTTGAATAGAACTCAAGGTACAAACTAAACTCTCAAGAATCACTCTTGAAAAGTCACACGAAAGTTCTCTTCCAAGATCTCACAAACTCTCATAGAGAGAAAATATCAATTTCCATTGATTAATTTCATCGTAAAACATAACACATCATAACTCCTTCATAAAAAGACACTAATGTTAGCCTTATATAGGCATTAAAACCCTACAAAATAAATATGGAAAGTCTTAACTAACCAGAACTCAAAAACTTAAATAAAACTAATTAAAACAATAAAAAATGTAAGGTTTGTTCGTAGCCGTGGCGCGTAACCGCAGCGCGGGTTCATGCCACGGGTTTGATCAGAAACTTTTCTCTTCACACGCAACCCTCTGATGGTACCTGCGGGGCTATCCGCGGCACGGGTTCATGAAGCAGGTTCAGTCAGAAGCCCTCTCTTGTGCCATTCTCCTCATGCTTTGCTTCATCCAAGCTTGCATAGTCTTCCAACTATGTTTGTGCTTCAACTTGAGCAGCAAAACAACCCTCTGAACGCACGTATCCTTGAGCAACCTTCCATGAAACTTGGACCGATATTTTGAACACCAAGTTAAACATTCTTGACTGAAAACCTTGGTAGCCTTTTGGTGACGATTTGAGCGTTTGAGACATCCAATTCGTATGTACTAATGATCAACCCTATTGAGGCTTGAATGATATGTTCGGGGGCTACCATGCACATATCAACACATTTCAATATTTTAACAATAACTTGAGCTACAAATATTGGATGAGATGATTCTTCTTGAATTTTGAAGCTAAGAGAATTCTCTACATTTCTTATGCAAACATCAAAATCCAGTTCTCACATATTCATGGCTAAAATGCCAAATTACTGAAGTAAATTTGTGTTGCAAAGATCTTCTGACCACCTCTCAGTATTTTGGCCATATCTTTGCAGCTGGAGCTCCAAATGAATTGATTCTTGTGGTGTTGGAGTGTTCATGCAAAGAGCTACAATTGTTATGCTTTGAGAAAAAGCTGATTTGGCCATCCTTTGGGAGCAATCTGCAGGTCACATCTGCGGGTCAGCTAACCCAATGATGACCCACAAATCAAGCCCACTTGCAAGTGTTGGTTGGCTGCAATTTGCAGCATATTCACACAACTTTTACAACTAAATTCAATGTCCAGCTGCATCTACAAAGCCCTAGGAGAATATTGCAAAGTTCAAGGCATGATTTTCCAAGATTTAGAATCAACTTTCATCATATCATCTTCAACTTGGACAATGACTTGAGTTAGGATTTTTCCTATAAATACATGCCTTTTGTAGTTCATTGAAGATATACTTGGTTATATACTTGGTTCTATGCTTGGTTTTAGGCTTGGTGAAGCTTGAACTAAAGCTTGGTAGGAGTAGCACTCCTTGTAAATACTTAGAGTAGATTTTCTTTCTTAGTTTTATAGTAGAAATTTCATCTTCTTGTAAACACTCCTTTGAAGGAAACCTTTTGTACACCACATGTTTGATGAAATCCGAGGACAAGTCTTCGAGCCAAGATCATCTACCAAATGAGCAATTCTATCCTTATTCTTTTCATTTTCATTCTTGCATATGTTGTTACTTTCATATATGTGCTTAAACTAATCTTAAACATGTCTTACTAAGTTGAATCAAACTAGGTTTGAGATGAATCTAGTGATATGATTGATTAAGTTTATGGCCATGCTTTAGTCTTATTTATTCATTTACTTGGTATTTAACACCTGTTGTTGATTAGGTACTAATTTCGAGTCATCTTAGTTGTTATTTGACAAGGGAACTTGCACTTAATAATGGAAATAAGTAAATGGAACTTATAGTGAATCTCACAGAAGTAGTGATTCTCATAGGCGGATTAAGTTTTTTTGCATAACTTGTAACACCACAATTCATGAACCAAATGAACTAACACATGCAAGACTTTTCCACGGAAGTAGGAAAGCTCATGTTTTAGTAGTCTTCCATTCGTAGAGGAATCTAGTTTGGAGTACAAATGAAATTGAATCCTAAATAAGGGTGGAAATTAATATTGGCCATAAGCTTAACTTTCATATTTTGTGACCTTTAGTGGAATTTTAAGCCTAGTCAACTTAATTTGACAAGTTTCTTCATTGTTGTTTACTTGAACTTGAATTTTCGTACAATTTTCCCAACCTACAAAGTTTGATTATTTAGATAATAGAGCAAGTTAATAGCTTTGGTACTTTCCAATTCTTGTTTCCTCGTGGGATCGACCCTAATACTCACCACTACTACAAATGACCCGTGCACTTGCGAAATGAGTATTAGGTTATAAATTTAAAACTTGCTTGCATGACTTGTGTCTAATTTTGATATAACCTAAACACCCAATCAAGTTTTTGGTATCGTTGCTGGGGAAATAAAGAAACTGTGGCAATATTAGGGCGAATACGAGCTTTATTAATCTAGATGTTTCTATATTTCCTATTTTAATATCTCTTTGTAGATACCAAATTTTGACACACCGATCATTTTAACAGCATTTGGGGCACTTTTATATTTTTTGGGGTCAAATTCTAATTTTTCAATAATTTCAGGGGGCAAAATAGTAATTTTTATCTATAAATATTTTTCCATAGCTTTGGGGGTTTTAAATTCATATTTTTACTTTCATACATATTTTTTAATTTTTTTGTGATTTTTTCGGATTTAATTGGTATTCTTTTTATATTTTACAAGCACAAGGGCAAAATGGTAATTTTGCCTCGCGAACACCATTTTAGCTCATTTTAGGTCCCAAATTTATTTTTCTAATTCTTTAAGCATATTTCTAAATTTTCTTGATTTTTTCGGGGACGATTGCTATTTTTCTGTAAATACTACATTCAAGGGCAAAATCGTCATTTTACAGTTTAAATTTATTTTTCATCAATTTTTGAGTCATAAATGCATTTCCTAGGTTTTTAAGCTTATTTTTAATTTTTCATAATTTTTCAAGGTCAATGGCTGTTTTTCTGTGTATTTTCGTTGTTCAGGGGCAAAATCGTCATTGCACACCCTGAACACGTTTTTGATCAGTTCTAAGCTCTAACTTTTATTTTGAAATTTACTTTGAATTTTTTGAAAAATTTTGGAGATTATTGTCATTTCTTTGCATTAATTTTTAAATTTTTTGGGTTAAAAAATATTTTTCTTAAATAAAATTAAAATTTTTATTACCGGTGACTTTTTTGTTATTTTGTAGTATTCTTGGTGACCAAGACAACTAGCACTATAAATATCCACACTTGGGGATTTAAAAAAGGAGGAGAAAAAAGAAAAACCCTAAAGGCACATCTACTTTCATTCTTTAAAGATCAAACACGCATATTTTTTTTACGCCACAAAATAAAACATACACACAGACTCCATCTTTTTCATTCCAGTTACTGTTCATCACCTTCATATACAACTGGTTGCTGTTCATCATCTTAAAGTTTTAAAACAAATTTTTCAGCCAACATGAAGATTTCATTTTTTAGCTCTCCAAGTTCATCAATCCAATTAACCAAGTTCAACAACCAACAAGAAGATTTCATTTTTAGCTCAACAAGTTCATCAATCCAATTAACCAAGTTCAAGAGGTAATATTTTAAACTCCACTTTTCTTTTCTCAGGTCTATTTCCTATTGTAGACACCAAATTTTGACACACTATTTATTTTCAAACATTAGAAGGGCATGTTTGCACTTTTTGGAACAAATTTTAATTTTTCAATAATTTGGGGGGTAAAATAGTAGTTTTATCTGTAAATATTTTTCTATCAACTTTTGGGCATTTTAAATTCATATTTTTACTTTTATGTGAATTTGTTAATTTCTTATGATTTTTCTAGATTTAATTAGTATTCTTTGTATTTTTACCATCACAAGGGAAAAATGGTAATTTCGCCCCGCGAATACCATTTTAGCTCATTTTTAGTTCCAAATTCATTTTTCTAATTCTTTAAACATGTTTCTTAATTTCCTTGATTTTTTCAGAGACGATTACTATTTTTTCTGTAAATTTTCATTGCCCAAGGGCAAAATCGTCATTTTACAAATTAAATTCATTTTTCACCAATTTTGATTCAAAAATGCATTTTCTAGTGTTTTAATTTTATTTGTAATTTTTGATAATTTTTTGAGAACAATAACTATTTTTCTGTGAATTTTCATTGCCCAAGGGCAAAATCGTCACTTTACAAATTAAATTCATTTTTCACAAATTTTGAGTCAAAAATGCATTTTCTAGTGTTTTAAGCTTATTTGTAATTTTTGATAATTTTTTTTTGAGATCAATAGCTATTTTTTTGTGAATTTTCGTCATCCAAGGGCAAAATTGTCATTTCACATTCCAAACTCTTTTTTCACCAGTTTTTTGGTCCCAAATTCTTTTTTAGATTTTAAACATGTTTCTAAGTTTCTAATTTTTTTTCGGAGTAAATTAGTGTTAATGAATTTATTATTTACATTTTTCTTGATTTTTTATTATTATTGTGAAAGAATAAATTTTTAAAGGATAAAGTTGTAATTTTCATAGTCAAGGGTATTTTGGTCTTTTAATCATTTCTTGGAGGTTAAGACTTGTGCAGTATAAATACCTCGCTTAGGAATTTTAAAAAGAGAAGAAAAAAAACCCTAAAACACACTTTGATTTTACCTTAGAAGATCAAAACACACACATTTCACACTCAAAACACACACTAACACGCCGTTTTTCTTTTTCTGGCACTGTTCATCATTCATCAACCACTGTTCATCAAGTTATCAGTTATTGTTCATCATTCATCATCAAGTTAATTAGATCTATTGTTCATTATCCATTCAACAAGAATAAAAGGTAATGTTTTAAACTTTAATTTCTTTTTACAATTTTCTTTTCCAGAACGTGTTCTTGTTGTTCTTTGTTAATTTTCTGGGATTTTTCTTTTGATGTTTTTTTTTTTGGATATTTAGTTTCTGGGTTTGGTTTTGCTGAGTTCTTTCTTCTTAGTTTTGCTTCCACCATCATCCTCTGCAAATACAAACCACCAATTTCACCGGAATTCCAAAATCACCAGTCAAAATACAACCCAAATTCCAGCAAATCATCACCCAAAACTCTTCTGTTCCACCATTCTCCACCCTTCTTCCACCACCGGAACTCCATCACCACCGTCTTTTCCCTCCTCCCTCACCCATCAGACCACCATGAACCACCGTCATTTGCAAAAACAAAAACCAGAATAGCAGTTCAGCTATCAATTCCCAATTTCCACCTCAGACCACTGGCCAAACTCCATCCAAAACTCTACAAATTGGACCTAATTTCCCCTGCCACAACACGTAGCCATCATCGTCCCAACTCCACCAAAACACACAGACAGACATACACAGTGGTACACACAAGCACACACAGTAGCACACAGACTCACACAGACACAATCAAAGATCAAAGTTTCAGCCACCATTCCAGTTAACAAAACCATCAACAACTAACATTCAAACAACCCATTGCAACCATCAGCACCGCATCACTCCCCCCCCTGAATCAACCTCACCAGCAACAAAACAACTACCAAATTCAGTCTGTCACATGGCCATTCACCAGCCCCTATCCGAATCAATAAACCCAAAATCAACCACCTGAAACCACCACCATCTCTCGACTCAGCACCACTGTTCAGCCGCCACCTTCACTACCAGAACCTCCACCGGAAAAACATTACAATCACCTGGGTCCCCTGCAACCAATTTCACTCATAAAGCCATACCACTGCCAGTGGAGGCTTCTCCATCAACCACAAACACTCACACATTAAACCAAACTACAGTGCCTCACATCACTCCACCTGCAGAGATACTGAAATCAATCCAAGCCTACTGATATCACCTCTACCACCAACACAAACCACTCCCTACTGCCTGCAATAACCCGTAAGGTTCATCAGCCTCCTCTCCTCTGCCCTTTGACACACGACCCCCATCATCTCCACAATCCAAATCACTATCAATTGAACTCTCACAAACCACAAATCAGAAACATCACCAGCTCTGGCCACTAGAGTTGCACAACCAGAAACCTCACCTGCAAAGAAAACAGAGCAAAGACAATAGACAATCAAAATCCATCAAACCCACATACACACGCAATGCGTGGTTGTAAGGTAATAAGGGGAGTAACGCAGCGAAAAATTTAAAAATTTATTACCTTAGCCATGGATCTCTTTGATGTAATCTATACGATTAAAGGGTGTTTAGCACAAATACCTCAAGCATAGAAGGTTTCTATGCTTCAAAGGGCAAGATCCTATTCGATGAAGGTGTTGATCTACCATGAAAAGCCCTCCAAGTGTAGAGCCTCCAACGGTATCCACACGAACATGATCCTTAGGAACCTTTGGGCTTGCTTGCCTTGCCTTTCGAGTGCTAGCTCCCTTGAATGATTCATGAAGAACACAAGAAGAAGAAAGAAGTTGAAACCTTAACAATTAGGGAAGGAGGTGTGGCATTTTTCTTGAAGAGAAAAACCGCCACCAAGCTCTCAATTTTTCTCTCTCTAATTTTTGTGTTATGTTTCATCAATCTTCCAAGAGTCAAGGCATGGACTTATTTATAGATGTAGTATCCTAGTATTTAAGGAAACAAGAGCAATTGGAAACCAAGAAGGTTTAGGAAGCTTACCTTAAGCTAATCGTATTCCTTTAGGAAACCAATTCCAAAAGGAAACCAAATAGCTTCTTAATTTCTTTTAGGAAACTAATTTCCATCAAGACTTAGAATATTTATAATTAAGTCCTTTAAGTTAATTTATCACATAACTTAACCCCATAAGTATCATATACTTATCTTAATAACAATTTAACCCAAAGACCATGTTCTTATTGTGTGTGACCCATTAGGTTCCATTCACGTTGGCAATAAGTACAAATTATAACTCATTAATTAATTAATTAAGAGCCAGATAAATTAACACTTTAATTTATCATTAATTCACTAATTAATTAATTTGCACTTATAGATCATGAGTGGCGTCTAGCAATGCATCATGACCACCCAAGTGAATAGGAAAGTCATATGGTAGACTACACCTATCAATGACAATGTTACCGTGTAATTAATATCCTTTCACCGGACTATATCCCAATTAGTATAAGAGTGTAGTGCGCACTCTTTAAATGACTAATTAACAATTTCTTGTTCCCGAAATATAACTTTCCATAAAAGTATAACCTTGAAACTCTTTCAAGTCATACTTTCACTTTTGCGCAAAAGATTCTTTAAGTCATATTTCAACAAGTGGCCAATCCGGGATATACTCTCCTATAATAAGGAGTGGTGAATCCTATATCGATTACTCACTATCCTTCCATGCTTCATACTATACCCAATCTCTACCGTATGGGCTACTCTTTTACGAGCACCGAGCAATAGAGTCAAAGCATAGCAATCCACACTCAAGATACCATGGTAATCTCAAGTCTAAGGATCACTTACACCATTGCCATTAAGAGTATAATTCATTAGCACTATGAATAGCAACTCTTGGCGGATCAATCCAATGAACTTGTTCTCTAACAAGCATCCACATACCAGCTTAGGTGTCACACGCCATAATTGACGAGATCAACTACTACTTACCATAAGTAGAGGCAAAGTATGTGCTAGTCTTCCCATATTAATGATGTCCAATCTCATTAATACTACGACTAGGGATATTTAAGAATATAACTTAATGTGTAATAAGAGTCTCGTCATTGTAACTCTTACAATCTCTTATACACAATTAATATTCTATGGACTTTATCAAATAAACAAGTAATATTGATAACAAGTATTAAATGACAAATAAAATGCCACATATATAAGTATAACACGAAATAAGCGTAATAAAAATCCCAAAAACTAACTTGGTTTTAGGGCATACACTAACAGTGGTCTCATAAGCAGCCATCAAAATCACCACCAACGGCCTTGAGCCACTGCCAATCAGGTTCACCACAACCTCGCTAATTGTCCATCACCAAAAGCACCCCAATTGCTCAAATCAAACCCCCTACATGGGCACTCCAACAGCCATTACCACCCCTACGCCTCCCCTGTTTCGAGACACAGAGAGAGTGAGGGAGAAAGGGGGGAAAAACAGAGAAGCCAGCAATCGAAAGAGAGATGAGGTAGAGAGCGCAGAAACTGAACAAGATAGGAGACCAGACGAAGATGAGCAAAATAGAGAGAGACAGAGGAATAGATGGAAAGAAACCGAGAGAGAAATAGAGAGAAAGAGTGGATCATGAGAGAGCAGAAGGAGAGAAGAGAGAATAGTGAGGGAGAAGAGAAGAATAGAGGGAGAAATAGAGAGAACGAAATAGAAAGGGGAAGGAGAAAAGAACGGAGAGCTATGGAGAGATTAAAGAAAGAGGGAGACGGTCGGAGAGAGAGAGAGAGAAAACAAAACAGAAAGGAATAAGACAGGGAAAGAAAAAGAAACGGAAGAAGAAGAAGAGAAAAGAGAGAAAAAGAAAAGAAAAAAATGGAAAAAAAGAAAAGAAAAATCGAGAGAAATAGGATTTGGGGGTTTTTGTGTTTTGATTTTATTGGACTAGTTTTTAGTTAATATTCTGATTTGATTGAGTGTTAGTTTAGTCAGGTAATTAAGTCTGGTTAACTTGGTTAATTAAGTTAGTTAGCTAATTAGTTTAGTTGGTTATTTAATTAAAATTATTTTAATTAATGTAATTAGTTTGTCTAATTTGACATTAGTTTCTAGTTATTTTATGAGAAATATAAATTTGCATTTTACTTGCTAGGTTTCATTTTTTGTCAATTGCATTTTAGTTGGTTTATAGTTTTGTTTATAATTGTTGTGATTTAGAATTTGGCCTCCTCGAGTTGTCAAATTTTAAGACCTAGTCCCTTATTTTATTAGAATTTTTAGGGGTTATCCCATGGTTGCTAAAATTTTATAGTTTGGTCCTTTAATTTGTTCATATTTATGTTTGTGCCCCAATTTGACAAGATTTACAATTTTTGACCCCTTGATTTTGATGAATTGGCAAAGTTGGTCCCATATGTTCTTGAATTTGCATATTCGTCCTTGGGTTTGCTTGAATTATCATTTTATCCTTTTGTTTTGTTTGAATTTATGATTCTCCTCCCTAATTTGTGTGAAGTTGCAATTTGTG
Source organism: Mitragyna speciosa (assembly GCA_024721245.1). Classification (NCBI taxonomy): domain Eukaryota; kingdom Viridiplantae; phylum Streptophyta; class Magnoliopsida; order Gentianales; family Rubiaceae; genus Mitragyna; species Mitragyna speciosa. Next base: position 4,150,159 of record CM045565.1, read on the forward strand.
GCCCCCAATTTGCGTTGATTTATATTTCTACCCCTAGACTTGTGTAGATTTTCAATTTCTGTCTCGACTAGTTCAAACTTACTATTTGGCCCCGATTTACTCTACTTTTTATTTTTCCTCTAACTTGCTATAATGTACATTCTTCTAATATGTTACTGTTTCGTATTTTACCCTTTGTTTTATCAAATAGTTGTCCTTTTAACTTGTGTGTTCGTTTTTTAAGCTTTTGTACTGGGTCATCAAAAAAGTATTTTCGTTACCTTTTAATTGCTTCTTTACATGCTCCAACGTGCTCTAATGTGATATTTTATACATTTTTTATGCGTTTCTTATTTTATGCACTTTTTGAGTATTTATTTATTTTTGTGTTATTTAATTTCAAATTTTATTATTTTGACAAAAATGTAATATATTTTGTATTTAGCTACTCAATGTAATAGTTAGATTATTTTTCTCGTATCTTAGCAAGAATTGTGTAAATAGATAGAAAGTGTAATAGATAGGGTATTTTTAATTTCCCCCTTTAAATTGTAAATCAAGCCCCCCGGTGAAATAGTTAGGGTTTATTTGTTTTTGCGTGCTTACGTGTTTATTTCTTTTACCGCTTTCCTTAGGATTTTTGCATCTAGAATATTATGCTTATGTGTTATGTGCTCCTATGTGATCTTATATGTTTTTATATGTTTAAATTGTTTTTAATTCATGCTTTAATGTGTAAATTCATGATTTATGGTATTCCGTCACCACACTAGTCCAACGCTAGTTGTGGCTTTATCGCTTTCCCGCTAGTCCAACGCTAGTGGATTTTTTAGAAGGGGCTAGCCCAACGCTAGACCCTTAGGACATTTTAGTGTTAGGTACATTCGCGTGCATTTCATGTCTCATTTCACACACTTCTAGTTTTCTTTCCATTTGGCATGATTTTCTTATTATTATTATTATTATCATCGTTATTATTATTTTTACACATTTTTAAAACGCATGACATCTAGGTTGCATTTCACTTAGATTTTAGGACATTTGTGTGATTCGACTAGAAATAGTCGCCTACTCACGTGGGAAGCGGTGGCGTACATGCCGTTCCCCCCTCCGTGAGTAGAAATATCCAGTCACGAGTTATTAGTCCCCCGTACCCGTCATGTTGCATTCCTACTTTCTTCGGCCATTTATTATCTATATTATTATTTTATTTTCTTTTTGCATTTCATTTTTGCATTCACACTCGTGACTCCCTCGAGGTCTCGACTCGGGTTTCGCAATTAATGCCATAATTCCGACCAAGCCTCGACGGAACATGCTGACCCTCTCGATACCCACATTTAGACTTAGGATTTGCATGCATTTAGATACACCCAAAACGCGATAAAACTTAGGGTTAATTTAGGAAAATTTGATTAAACCTCGCAACTAGCCTCGGCTAGGTTGAAAGGGTGCCTTAGGTGCAAGCCTTTGCCTTCCCTTTCTTCAAATGTGACTCCCGGACCTTTTTTTTCTCTCATTTTTCGTAGACCGGAGTCGAAAAAGGGTTTTAAATGATTTTTCTAAAATTTTTATTTTTGTTTGGTTAAACGATTTTTTGGGTGACTTGGTACACCCTAACTCAGTACCAAGTGGTGACTCCATTTTTCAAATAAAACCCTTTTTCAAAAGTTATTTGGCCAAACCTGTCGCACTTTTAGTCCCGGCCTTATTTTCTTTTAAAGTGTCATTTTTCTTAAAATACACTTTTTTTTTAATAAAATTTGATTTTTCTCACACTCGCACAGTTTTTCCAAAAAAAACTTCTTTTTCAAAAAGGGTCATTAGACTAGACCGACTTTTTAGGCCGCGACAGTTACGACCCCACTAGTACCCTTTTGCTTTACGATTTTTGGACGCGACACCTATAATAATCTAGAATGAGTTTCTTGTTGTTTTGATTTTCTTATTTTTTTTATTTTATTTTTAGTTTTTGTTTGACTTTATGGGTTTGTGTTTTTGGGTTTTGCTTCTGTTATGCTCCAGGGTTTTGTTCTTTATTCTGAACGTTGTTCTTCATTGTTCCTCAACCTTCTCTCCACTTTCTCACCACCGTTTCTTCACTCACAACCACAAACAGCCTCCCCTGTAACCAGTTCATCACCCCTGTTCATCTGCTAATCCCAGCTCTTCCACCGAACTATTGCTAGAACCTCCAGAAAGGCCAAGTATCACCCAATTTCCCTTGCCATTACGCCTCCACATCAAATGCTCAAACAACCCAAACCAGTTCATACAGCTTCACCAGCAAGCCACCAAACACCGCCCCAATCCACTTTCACAACAAACAATCAAACAGCAACTTCACAGTCACTGGCCATCCATTTTTGCATTCCCAAAAAATAGACCAATAGCCCAATTTCAAAATCCTCCCTCACTAGTCCTTAACTCCACCCTCGGACCACCACAAAACAGAGCCAGAGCCGCCAAATCATAGCCCTTGGACAACCACTCACCATTGACTGAATCCCACGGTGTCAATTAGACCCATCACAGCCCCCATAGCATCTCCTCCATCTCTTTCACCTGCTACCAATCACAGCCCCATGCACCATTGAACCACCAATCACCATTTTGGCCAAAAAGAAAACAAAATTTCATCTCCTCCATCTCCAATTGCCACCACTGCCACATGTCAATTTTACACCAATACGCACACACCACACACTGATCTCACAAATGTCCAGAGTATCCAAAACACACACAGAAACACACATTGCACACACCAATTTACACACAAAATACACACAGAATCCACCAGAAATAGCCCAATCATCACCACCTGCCCAAATTTCACCGCCAATTGACAACCTGCAAAAAAAAACAATAAGCCATAACCACCCTGTGCCACCACCATTCACAAACAGCCCCAATCGAGCTTAATAACCCAATTTCATTAAGTCCACCTCCAAATTCACCCCTGCACACCATAGAAACCGAGAGAAGGGGTGATATTTTGGAAAGAAAACTGAGAGACAAAGGGAGTAATCTGGGGCAAAGAGCGAGCAGGCAAGATAAGAGAGAAGCACAAAGAGAAATCAAAGGGCTGGGAAGAGAGAGAGAGAGGAAAAACACGTATAGGATGGAAGAAGAAAGTGAGAGAGGGCAGAAACAAAGAGAGAATGGAGAAGGAAATAGAGAAGAAAGAAGATAAATAGAGAAGACTGAGAGAGAAATAGACCAAAGAGATGAGAGAAGAAACGGACGGAAAGCTGGAAATTTGAGAGAGAAAAGAGACTGATTCAAAAGAGAGAGAGAGAGAGAGGGGAAAGAGCAGAGAGCAAAACAAAGAAAGCTAAATAAAAGAAAGAAGAAGACGGACAAAAGACAAAGAAGAATAGAGAAGAAAAAAAAAAGGGGGGAGGAAGAGAGTCCGGACAAGAAGAAGAACAAAGGAGAAATTAAGGGAAAATTTGTGAAAGAGATGAAGAGGAAATAGACACAGAGGAGTGTGATATGGGTTTGGGGAATCTAATGCAGGTCAAAACCGATTGGGGGAGTGGAGTGTTATTTTAATGTTTTGTCTTCTTTAATCTATTTGATTTTTCTATCTTGTTATTTAATTAATTGTGTCTGATTTGGCTTATGTCTAGTTTAATGTAGTAATTAATTGAGTTAACTTAGTTATTTTTTAGTAATTAGTGTGCTTTCAATTTAGCTTAGCATTTTATTTTTATTGTTTTTTTCATATTTTATTTATTTATTTATTTTGTTTATGTTCATTTTGTCTTCTCCTGGTTATTTGGTTATAAATTGTACATTTATGTGTTAACCCTCATTTTTCTTGAATATTATTAACATGCCCCCAAAGATTCCATTTTTTGTGCAATTGAGTCCTTGCCTTTTATAAATTGACCCCTCCTAGTTTTAACTTCTTTCAATCAAGTCTTGATTAATCGCAAATGTGTCTTGGCTTCCAAGAATTTATTGTTTTACCCCCCAGTTTACTTTAATTTTGAATCTCTACCCCTAGACTTATGTGGATTTTCAATTTTGTCCCTTGAGTTTGTAAAAAATTTTATTTTAGTTCCTTGAATTGCTAGAATTTATATTTTTCTCTAATTTTGTTAGGATTTCATATTCTAGCCTTTGTTTGTTTACACTGAGGTACCCTAACATGTTTCATGTTTTTTGATTAATCTTTATGTGCCCCCATGTGACTTTATGTGATTTTTATGCATATTTCTTAGTTTACATGCTTTTTGCATATTTATTTATTTTATGCTATTTAAAATTCAAATTTTATTATTTTGGTAAAAAGTGTAATATTTTGTATTTAGATAGTTAATGTAATAAATAAGTTGCAGTTATGTTATTTTAAGTAAAACTTTGTATTTAGATAGCAAGTGTAATAGATAGGTCGTTTTTACTATTTTCCCTTAAATTGTAAGCTAAATTCCTCGATGTAATAGTTAGGGTTTATGTGCTTTTCTGTGTTTGTGTGCTTACGTGTTTTACCGCTTTCCCTAGAATTTTGCATCTAAAATATTATGTTTACGTGTTATGTGCTCCTACTTGACTTTATATGTCTTTATATGTTTAATTTGATTTTTTAATTCATGATTACTATTTAATTCATGTTTTATGTTATTTCATCACCACACTAGTCTAACGCTAGTTGTGGCTTTATTATTTCCCCGCTAGTCCAATGCTAGTGGGAATCCTTAGAAAGGGCTAGTCCAACGATAGACCTTTTGGGCATTTTAGTGATAGGTGTACTCGTGTGCATTTTACATCCCACTACAGACATTTTTTAGTTTTCCTTCCATTTTGCATGATTTTTATTACTATTATTACTATTATTTATTTATTTTGACGCATCTTCAAAAGCATGACATCTAGGTTGCATCTCATTTAGACTTTCAGGACATTTGCGTGATCTGACCAGAAATAGTTGCCTACTCACGTGGGAAGCGGTGGCATACATGCCGTTCCCCCCTCCGTGAGTAGAAATATTCAGTCACGCGTTATTAGTTCCCCGTATCCGTCATGTCGCATATCCACTTTCTTTCTTCACTTAATATATATTATTATTTTCTTTTCTTTTGCATCGCATTTTGCATAAACACCCATGACTCCCCCGAGGTCTCGATTCAGGTTTCACAATTAATGTGATAATACCAACCAAGCATTGACGGAACATTCCAACCCTCTCGATACCCACGTTGAGACTTAGGATTTGCATTCATTTAGATACATCCGAATGCGATAGAATTTAGGGTTAATTTAGGAAAATTTGATTAAACCTCACAACTAGCCTTGGCTAGGTTGAAAGGGTGCCTTAGGCGTGAGCCTTTGCCTTCCCTTTCTTCAAATGTGACTCCCGAACCCTTTTCTCTCGTTTTTCATAGATCGGAGTCGGAAAAGGGTTTTTAAATAATTTTTTAATTTATTTTTTTGAATTTTATTTTTTTGTTTTGCTAAATTATTTCTTGGGTGACTTGGTACACCCTAACTCAATACCATGTGGCGACTCCATTTCAAAAATAAAATCCTTTTTCAAAAATTAGTTGGCCGAAATTGTCGTACTTTTGTCCCGGTCTTGTTTTCTTTTAAAATACCATTTTTCCTAAAAAATACATTTTTTTACTAAAAACTCGATTTTTATCACACACGCACGGTTTTTCCAAAAAACCTTTATTTTCGGAAAGGGGTCTCGGACTGGACCGTCTCTTCGGGACGCGACAGTCAACGACCCCACAGTGTGTCATTTCGGGGCGCAATAGGATTTTGGCGACTCCACTGGGGATCACTAGTGAGTCCGAGCACTAGGCTTAACCACGTTTTCCTTATTTAACCCTTCTATTCCATCGCGTTTGGATGTTAGTATTACATTTTTCTTTTCTAGGTTTTTATGTTTTTCTTTTTGCATCTCACACACTCCCCATCTCTCTGTTGCTTATGTGATGTATTTTTTATTTACTCTTGCTTTATCCGACCGTGCTTGCATTTGGGAGGGGGTCAATCACCCTTAGAATCCACACTTTATTATTCCCTCCTCTCATAAGGATCACTCTATACGTGCATTCGATATATTTTATCCTTTTTTCTATTTTTGGTGGTTGTCACCCACCCATCCCTTTAGGAATTAGGATCAATCTACTTAGACGTGTGACCGTGGCACAATGTGCACGGGACATTGTCTAGGAGATCACCCAAACTCTCAGATTAAGTCCATAAGTCTAGAGATTCGGGCTTTAAAAAATCGATTCACTTGGACATGTGGCCGTGGTCTAACATGTGCGTAGCAGTGTCCAAGGGATCACTCGAACCACCAACCTGGGATCCTTGGAATTGACAGACTTGTTACTTTGGATCCTTCAGTCTGAACGTTCGGGAACCAAAGCCTTATCGAGTCTAGATGCATTAGTGAGCCCAACCTCATGCATCCATGTAGAATAACCTAGGGTAGAGTCAGCCTTACCCTATCAGGCACACTAGGCACGAGAGAAGGGAACCAACCTCCTTTATTTTCCTTGTTACGCTAGTTACAGTTATCTATGTGTATTATTTATTTTTGCCAATGTGTTATGAGTTATTTGCTGAATAAACTAACGCAATTTCATTCCGTTTTTTATTGCATTCACAACCATAGAAGAAAGAGCCCTGGCATGGTGCTCTCGCAGGAAGCCAACCCTCTTTTGGGATGTTTAAATTTTATTTTCATAATTAATTTCTTCGAGAAAGATGGAAATGAGATTTTCATAAAATTTTACAAATTGCATTTTTGTTGAAAATAAGGCACCCCGAGGGTACAGTCATTGTAATTTTTTTAAAATCCTAAAAATCTGATTTTTTAACTTGTGCCTTTTCGAAGATTTGTAGCTTTAGACCTTTTTTAAAATTTGATTCGTCCTTGTTGTACTTGTCAGTTTTATCCGAACCAAATTTTCTCAGAGTCAATAAATGAACCCAAGTGGTCAAATTTTTGCACAGTTGGCATTTATCCTTTTTTCAAAGGAATTATACGTCATTTTTGCCGTATCCCCCACCCTCCCATCCCACATTGCACAAAAAGTGATTTTAAAACATGTTTCATTCTACTTTAATAAGTTGACATTTTTGACTTGTAGGTTCTTAGATAAAGCCATGATTTTTTATTTTTCTTTCAATGTTGTGTCTCGTAACTTCATGAAAACTCGATTTTCAATCAAACAAATTTGAAGTCAATAATCCTTGGTAAAGTTCATTTGCCATCTTTCTCGAAGAAATTACACACCATTATTAGAATAAAGTCTTTAGGACATTTTGCATTTTGTATATTTTATCTTGCTTTAATAAATTGGGATCATGCATGAGCCTTAGAGGGAATGCCATCTCGGGAATCCCATTAAAGGAAAGCCATCCCTTTGGTCTTGGGTACATAACCCTAAACATGCACGTTTATATTTTTAGTAAATCCTGGCGGGTAAGACCCTAGGTAAGATAATACAAACAGAATAGAGGCATCTCTTCCCAGCGGATCTGGCCTATTTGTGATTAAAAAGGGAGTCTCACCCTAAAGGATTGCATTTCATACTAGGCCTACCCTTGGCATAATAAGGGCTCCCCCTAGGACATGCATCCGTTTTTGTTTTCACCTATACTAATTTTAATTTTTAATTTTACAGGTCCTCTAACGGAGGTAGAAAAATAAGAAAGACATCTGATACATATTTGGTCTTACGTTCGAGTATTTTTAAATTATGGTCCAATTCCAAATAAACCATCGCATGCTCGAGACCCATAAGGCCATCAAAAACATGAGTGCTCTTTTGAAGTATTCGAGGGATCATGGACAACCGACTTTTTTTAGAATTGATAGTACCTAGAACCTAGATAGGTGAGTTTGGTTAGGATAAGTAATGTGGTAAATGAAATTGTATTTCATAGCTAGACAATTGTAACAAGAATAGAAATAATTTGGATGCTAATAATTGCACTCCTTTTGTAAATTTAAGATTGCCTTGTGTCCAACATTTTTCTCAGATGAAGTGTTAAATAAGTTGCTTTCTCAAATTTGTTTATGACATTTGATTTTCCCTTCATGTCTTGCATTTAACTTTTGAAAAAGTTTTCTTCAAATCTTTTGTTATATTGGGCAAAATGATTCTTTGATGAGACCTCGAAATAAGTCACATTTTTCTCAAAGCCTAATGTTAGATTTGTGTCATTGTAAAGTTTCTCTTTTGATGAGTGAGTGTAAGCTCAAATTGAATGAAAAGAAAAACATTTTTTTGTATTTTTTATGGTGAAAATAAATGCCCATGGTCTTCGGATATCATCTTATTTGAAGCTGATAATTGCCACTTCGGTATCTTTCTAACTCCAAAACAATGCAAATTGAAAGGGAGAATTAGAATAATGCCAAAAAGAAATCTGGACTTCGTTTTAAGAATTCTGAATGGTACAAAAGTAAAATCCGAGCTTAACTTGGAAGAAGTAGAAACCATGAACATTGACATCAAGACATCAGTCAGGGAGTTAAGTCAAAATGCACTTTTGCTCCGAAGATCTACAAAATGTCAAGCAAATTTGGATGAATGTTTGGAGAATTCAAGCACAACAAAAGGAATAAACATGGAGGGGATGCAACTTCAAACAATTCACAAGGAGAGTTATTGTTTCATGTCCACAATTTCTTATTCACCGTTGGAATGTGTTGTATAAGTTATTGTGAGATGAAGATAGGGGATGTCACACGCTTGTGAATTATGGCTTGCAATCTTGATGTTTGTCTAATTCCCCTACTAGTTGAAATTCCTTTATGTGATTTGACAAATGCTTTTTTTGAGCAATAAGAAATGATTATTATGTGGTTTGGAGTTTTGTTCTTATAGAAAGTATATCTTGTAAAGTAGTTAAAATTATGTATAAATTTTGCACGTTGGATGAAAATTTCTCTTCTTTACTTAATTTCACATGTTAAAGGTTGATTATGGTCAATTGGTGCAATCATGTCATCTATGATGTAAAAGTCATTATGGGGAATTAAAAAAAATGAAAAAAATGATGAAAAAAAAGAGAAAAAAAAATAGAAAAAGAAAAAGAAAGAAGAAAAGAAAAGAAATAATGTAGTTTTTCTACTCCAATGGTTCTCGTGCTTAGTAACTAGGAGTCTTCATCCAAAAATGTCGACTTTCGTGTCAAACGGTACTTGAATTATGAGTAATGCATTGCAAAATTGAGTAAGTAAATTGTTGAGTAACTAGGGATCTTCATTTAACCAATGTCGATTCTTGCGTAAAAAGGCAGTTTTACTTCTCAAATACAATTTTTGCTGCTTGCTTAAGATTGAGATGTTGAGTAATCAGGAACCTTCATAACCAATGTCGATTTTCGCGTCAAAAGACACTCTCGTATTTTGAGTGATTAATTCACTAGAATAAAATTCCCTCATGTGAAAAATGAAATTGATCATAGACATGTGATGTGCTTTGATTGATCATATGACTCATGTGCTTGGGAAATTCGGTAAGGCGAAAAAATTAAGTTAAGTTTTCTTAATTGTGATATAATTCCTTCCCCTTTGCTTGATATTATGAGCATTAAAGACAAGATAATAAATTGTATAATGGTTATTTACTTGGTCATGAGGAAATACATTTTAGAACGCACATGTGTGATTTCAATGCTTGAATCATTATTTGATCTTGCATTTTTTGAATGGTTGACAACAAACAATGATTCAAGTGTGAGAGAATTAACAAGTGTCAAAATGATGCATTCTATCACATTGGCATATGATGTTAATATATCTATCCCAAATCGTCAGGAGAGGATTGCCTTACTGATGCCAAATATTCTTCGAGCACTAGTTTGTTTTAATGGAAAAAGGAAAGATCATCTCAATTTTGGACATCATCATTCATTTCATTTCTTCCCCTGAAGTCAGTAATCCAGAAGGATCCTATGGTTAGGAGAACGTGACAGTTGAAGGCTCACGGATGGGAAAACCAATATGCTGACATGAAAGTCATTGGGAAGTTGATGACAACAATTGATTGAGATTTCTGATCTACATTGGTCATTTTGTGACAATGTCATAATTCAAATGAGAACAACATCCAAAGATCAAAAGGCACCTTTTAAGCCATCATTTCAAAATCAATTTTTGAAAAATCTTTCATTTAATTGTATTTCATTTAGTCTTTGCATGTTTCGTGTTGTTTACTGTACAAAATTTTTTTTACATTATTGCATGTGAAGCATTTTTCTAACCAATTCATGTTTTGAAAATTTGACATTTGCTTTGTTTGGATTTGAAATAAAAGCAAAGGCAATTCTAAAATTATCATAAATCAGAGTCATACATGAATTGCAAGATTATTTGGGGGATTTTGTCTGAATCATTAATCGAAGACCATTGAATTTGAAAAATTTGCAAAAAGTCAAGCGAGAAACCGTACTAGAGGTTCGAGATGGAAATACTCATGCTTATATGCACCAGTGGAGTCAAGGAACCATCAAGAGGTGGCATCACTTTTGCAATTTTTGTTATTTTTCTCTTTTTGCAAGTGCGATCACATTGTCTTTAATTGAGGCCTTCGTCAAGAATAAAAACTGGGACAATTCTTTAAATTAGTGATGTTTTAATCAAGGCCACAACTCAATTCAAAGACTGATTTCAAAATTGACACTGGGGCAAATTTTTTAAGAAAATTTTGATTTTAAGATTGATTTTGAGATTGATTTATACTGGGACAAATTTTTTTGCAAGGGTTGAATTTAAATAGATTTTGATACCAAATCTCAAAAAGAGGGGTTTCGAATTAATTTGATGCCATACACTGGGGCAAAATTTTTTGAAAGTTTTGATTTATAGGATGATTTGGATACAATGTTCGACAATTGTTTCAAGTTTTCCTATATCTCAAATTTCCTTATGCATTTTTTCAGCAGTCTGAATCTCATTTTGTTCATTCTAGTCTGGTGCATTTTGTTCATCAGTTTAGGATCATGCATTCATACATTTTGTCTAGTAGTCTGTGCTATATCATCTTGTTTTACTTTTTCGAACCGACACTTGTTTATTATTTGTTTAGCATGTTGCATGTTGTTTTGATTTTGTCCAGCATTACACATATTTTACTTTTCTGTATAAGTCCCAACTCGTCCGTTGGGTTTACTTTTATGTTTAAGTCCTAACTCGTCCGTTGGGCCCCAACTCGTCCATTGGGTTTACTTTTTTGCTTAAGTCCCAACTCGTCCATTGGGCCCCACCTCATCCGTTGGGTTTACTTTTATGCTTAAGTCCTAGCTCATCCATTGGGTTTACTTTTCTACTTAAGTCCCAACTCGTCCGTTGGGTTTACTTTTCTACTTAAGTCCCAACTCGTCCGTTGGGTTTACTTTTCTGCTTAATATTTGTTTATTTTAATCTGGTTGCTTAAGTTCTGCATTTCATTTTTATATATCATGCATTCATTTCTCAGTTTGTACCCCATTAGCATGTTTTACTTTTCCAAATTTGAATTAATTTAGTAATTGTCTTGCATTTGTTCGGCATACTGCACGGTATTTTAATGTGTTTAGTAGTTCGCATACTGTGTTGACACGTTTTCAACTTTATTCTCAGTTTGTGGTAGGCTCAATCTTCAGCATTGGGTACCGATTTTTTAATTTTTAGTAGTTATGTTTGAAGCATTAGATACCTTGTCGTTCTAATTGCATACTTATGCGTCTTACTTTAGCATTCTTATTCATCTTATGTCATCATGCATTAGTCATCATGTTAGTTTATTTACTTTCATATTTCTCCAAAAAAACAAAAGGAAGAAAAAAAAAGAAAAAGGTGGAAAAAGAGGGAAAAGAAAAAAGAAAAATTTGTAAGTTAGATTTCATCCTATGCTCAACACTTATTTCTCCCTTATTTAAAATCTTTATCGCATTTATTTTGTCCAGCAACTTGGACTCGCTTTTTGTTATTTACTTTTTCAAGTCTGACAGCCTAGACTTTGCATTTCATGATTCCTGATAGCCCAGGATCATGTATTTGTCATTTACTTTTCCAATTCTGATAGCTCAGACTTTACATTCTACGATTCTTGACAGCCCAAGATCATGCATTTGTCATTTACATTTCCAAGTCTGACAGCCCAGACTTTGCATTCCATGATTCTTGATAGCTCAGGATCATGCATTTGTCATTTACATTTCCAGGTCTGACAACCTAGATTTTGCATTTCATGATTCCTAACAACCTAGGATCATGCATTTATCATTTACATTTCCAAGTCTGACAGTCCAGACTTTACATTCCATGATTCCTAACAGACCAAGATCATACATTTGTCATTTACATTTTCAAGTCTGACAGCCCAGACTTTGCATTCATCAATCCTGACAACCCAAGATCATGCTCTTTGTTATTTACATTTTTAAGTCTGGCAGCCCAAACCTTGCATTGCATTCTATGATTCTTGATAGCCCAGGATCATTCATTTATATTTTCACGTTGGCAGCTCAACTTTGCATTCATCAACCTTGGCAGCCCAAGGTCATGCATTCGTTCAACAGCATGAACGGCATATGTCTGTTTACATTTCAAGTTCGGCAGCCCAAACTTTGCATTCATCAACCTTGGCAGCCCAAGTTCATGCATCCGTCCAGCAGTCTGGTCGGCATCTATTTATTTACATTTTCAAGTTTGACAGCCTAGACATTGCATTTAGCGTATTAATATTTATTTTGTTCAGCAGGCTGGACTCATTTTTTTCTATTAGTTTAAGCACTTTATTTTGTCTTGCAGTCTTTTACCGATTTACGTTATCTTTGCTTAGCAGTTTGAATGTTGCTTTTCTTTCTTTTGATCACAAGTTTTGAAAAGTTTGAATTCTTATGTTACCATTTGTAGTTGTGTTTTGCATCTATAGGTTACTTGCATTTGAACTGCGTTTGACCTGATTCTCTTCACCGGGATATGTAGATAGCTCCTAGAGAGCTCGGTTGCATGTTTTTGTATATTCATTTGTTCATTAGTTTGCATATAGCCACAATGCATGTTTAGATGTTTTAGTTTACATTGGTCTCTGTTTTTATATTTAGGTGAGTCAAAATTTAGTGTTGTCTACGTTTTTGTCTGAAATCTCTGCGAGATTCCTGACAAAGAGGAGCAAACTGTAGACACCAAATTTTGACACACAGATCATTTTTCCAGCATTTGGGGCACTTTTAAATTTTTTTGGGGTCAAATTCTAATTTTCAATAATTACAGGGGTAAAATAGTAATTTTTATCTATAAATATTTTTCCATAGCTTTGGGGGTTTAACATTCATATTTTTACTTTGATACGTATTTTGTAAATTTTTTGTAATTTTTTTGGATTTAATTGGTATTCTTTTTATATTTTACCAGCACAAGGGTAAAATGGTAATTTCACCTCGCGAACACCATTTTAGCTCATTTCAGGTCCCAAATTTATTTTTATAATTCTTTAAGCATGTTTCTAAATTTTCTTGATTTTTTTGAGGACAATTGCTATTTTTTTTATAAATACTGCATTCAGGGGCAAAATCGTCATTTTACAGTTTAAATTCATTTTTTCCTCAAATTTTTAGTCATAAATGCATTTCCTAGAGTTTTAAGCTTATTTTTAATTTTTTCGTAATTTTCAAGGTCAATGGTTATTTTTCTGTGTATTTTCGTTGTCCACGGGTAAAATCGTCGTTTCATACCTCGAATACGTTTTTGATCAGTTTTAAGCTCTAACTTTTATTTTGAAATTTACTTTGAATTTTTTGAAAAATTTTGGAGATTAATGTTATTTCTTTGTATTAATTTTTAAAATTTTTGGGTTAAAAAATATTTTTCTTAAATAAAATTAGAATTTTTATTACCGGTGACTTTTTTGTTTTTTTGTAGTATTCTTGGTGACCAAGACAACTAGCACTATAAATACCCCCACTTGGGGATTTAAAAAAGGAGGAGAAAAAAGAAAACCCCTAAAAGCACATCTACTTTCATTCTTTAAAGATCAAACACACATATTTTTTTTACGCCACAAAAAAAAAACACACACACACACAGAGGCTCCATCTTTTTCATTCCGGTTACTGCTCATCACCTTCATATACAGCTGATTACTATTCATCATCTTAAAATTTCAAAACAAATCTTTCAGCCAACAAGAAGATTCCATTTTTTAGCTCTCCAAGTTCATCAATCCAATTAACTAAGTTCAACGGCCAACAAGAAGATTTCATTTTTAGCTCTCCAAGTTCATCAATCCAATTAACCAAGTTCAAGAGGTAATATTCTAAACTCCATTTTTCTTTTCTCACGGTCTATTTCCTATAATAATCTGGAATGAGTTTCTTGTTGTTTTGATTTTATGATTTTTTTAATTTTATTTTTAGTTTTTGTTTGCCTTTGTGGGTTTGTGTTTTTGTGTTTTCCTTCTGTTATGCTCCATGGTTTTGTTCTTTATTCTGAACGTTGTTCTTCATCGTTCCTCAACCTTCTCTCCACTTTCTCACCACCATTTTTTCACTCACATCCACAAAAAGCCTCCCCTGTAACCAGTTCATCACCCCTGTTCATCTGCTAATCCCAGCTCTTCCACCGAACTACTGCCAGAACCTCCAGAACGGCCAAGTATCACCCAATTTCCCCTGCCATTATGCCTCTACATCAATTGCTCAAACAACCCAAACCAATTCATACAGCTCCACCTGCAAGCCACCAAACACCGCCCCAATCCACCTTCACAACAAACAATCAAACAGCAACTTCACAGTCACCATCCATCCATTTCTACAATCCCAGAAAACAGACCAATTGCCCAATTTCAAAATCCTCCCTCCACCAGTCCTTAACTCCACCCTCGGACCATCACAAAATAAAGCTAGAGCCACAAAATCATAGCCCCCGGACAACCACTCACCACTGACTGAATCCCACAGTGTCAATTAGAGCCATCATAGCCCCACAGCATCTCTTCCATCTTTTTCACCTGCTACCAATCACAACCCCATACACCATTGAACCACCAATCACCTTTTTCGGCCAAAGAGAAAACAAAATTTCATCTCCTCCATCTCCAATTGCCACCACTGCCACATGTCAATTTCACACCAATACACACACACCACACACTGATCTCACAGACATACAGAATATCCAAAACACACACACAAAAATACACACTGCACACACCAATTTACACACAAAATACACACAGATTTCACCAGAAATAGCCCAATCGCCACCACCTGGCCAAATTTCACCGCCAATTGACAACCTGCAAGAAAAACAATAAGCCATAACCATCCTGTGCCACCACCATTCTCAAACAGCCCCAATCAAGCTTAATAACCCAATTTCATTATGTCCACCTCCAAATTCACCCTTGCACATCATAGAAACAGAGAGAGGGGGTGATTTTTGGTAAGAAAACCGAGAGACAGAGGGAGTAATTGTAAGGTAATAAGGGGAGTAACGCAGCGGAAAATTTAAAAATTTATTACCTTAGCCATGGAATCTCTTTGATGTAATCTATACGATTAAAGGGTGTTTAGCACAAATACCTCAAGCATAGAAGGTTTCTATGCTTCAAAGGGCAAGATCCTATTCGATGAAGGTGTTGATCTACCATGAAAAGCCCTCCAAGTGTCGAGCCTCCAACGGTATCCACACGAACATGATCTTTAGGAACCTTTGGGCTTGCTTGCCTTGCCTTTTGAGTGCTAGCTCCCTTGAATGATTCATGAAGAACACAAGAAGAAGAAAGAAGTTGAAAACCCTAACAATTAGGGATGGAGGTGTGGCGTTTTTCTTGGAGAGAAAAACGCCACCAAGCTCTCAATTTTTCTCTCTCT
This sequence comes from Mitragyna speciosa, assembly GCA_024721245.1. Lineage (NCBI taxonomy): Eukaryota > Viridiplantae > Streptophyta > Magnoliopsida > Gentianales > Rubiaceae > Mitragyna > Mitragyna speciosa. The sequence continues at coordinate 4,165,975 of CM045565.1, forward strand.
AAATTTTGTGTTATGTTTCATCAATCAATCAAGAGTCAAGGCATGGACTTATTTATAGATGTAGTATCCTAGTCTTTAAGGAAACAAGAGCAATTGGAAACCAAGAAGGTTTAGGAAGCTTATCTTAAGCTAATCCTATTCCTTTAGGAAACCAATTCCAAAAGGAAACCAAATAGCTTCTTAATTCCTTTTAGGAAACTAATTTCCATCAAGACTTAGAATATTTATAATTAAGTCCTTTAAGTTAATTTATCGCATAAATTAACCCCATAAGTATCTTATACTTATCTTAATAACAATTTAACCCAAAGACCATGTTCTTATTGTGTGTGACCCATTAGGTTCCATTCACGTTGGTAATAAGTACAAATTATAACTCTTTAATTAATTAATTAAGAGCCAGATAAATTAACACTTTAATTTATCATTAATTCCCTAATTAATTAATTTGCACTTATAGATCATGAGTGGCGTCTAGCAATGCATCATGACCACCCAAGTGAATAGGAAAGTCATATGGTAGACTACACCTATCAATGACAATGTTACCGTGTAATTAATATCCTTTCACCACACTATATCCCAATTAGTCTAAGAGTGTAGTGCGCACTCTTTAAATGACTAATTAATGATTTCTTGTTCCCGAAATACAACTTTCATAAAAGTATAACCTTGAAACTCTTTCAAGTCATACTTTCACTTTTGCGCAAAAGATTCTTTAAGTCATATTTCAACAAGTGGCCAATCCGGGATATACTCTCCTATAATAAGGAGTGGTGAATCCTATATCGATTACTCACTATCCTTCCATGCTTCATGCTATACCCAATCTCTACCGTATGGGCTACTCTTTTACGAGCACCGAGCAATAGAGTCAAAGCATAGCAATCCACACTCAAGATACCATGGTAATCTCAAGTCTAAGGATCACTTACACCATTGCCATTAAGAGTATAATTCATAAGCACTAAGAATAGTAACTCTTGGCGGATCAATCCAATGAACTTGTTCTCTAACAAGCATCCACATACCAGCTTAGGTGTCACACGCCATAGTTGACGAGATCAACTACTACTTACCATAAGTAGAGGCAAAGTATGTGCTAGTCTTCCCATATTAATGATGTCCAATCTCATTAATACTACGACTAGGGATATTTAAGAATATAACTTAATGTGTAATAAGAGTCTCATCATTGTAACTCTTACAATCTCTTATACACAGTTAATATTCTATGGACTTCATCAAATAAACTAGTAATATAAATAACAAGTATTAAATGACAAAGAAAATGCCACATATATAAGTATAACACGAAATAAGCGTAATAAAAATCCCAAAAACCAACTTGGTTTTAGGGCATACACTAACAAACTCCCACTTGCACTAAAACCAATCACCTATAGGTTTTAGGCCATGAGCATGACTATCATGCTTATTCTGGGACAAGTCCATGGTGAAAGGATTAGTGGCACTTACATTGTGGGAACTTCCTCTATCTTTTCATCATTTGTACCAAACTATTTCCATAAATAGATGGTGGCACCTAAATACACTTTAGGATCATGGATGAGACTTTAGTTCCTTAATTAAATGATGGCTCAATTGTTTCATAAAACAATGGAAGGAACTATTCTTTATCTAACAAAGAATCCCTTGATCCATAGTAACTTCTAAAGCTACCATGTACTCGCCTTTGTTGTAGAATATGTTGTAGTATCTATCATAAAACGCTTTTATCTACTACAGTTCAACGTGAACACCAATTCATCTCATGATTTTCTTATCATCCCTATTGGATTAAAAGTTTGTATCTTTAAATCCACACACTTCCTAAGTGTGATCTCCATAGTCAAGAATAGTCTTTTAGTGCTACTCGAGTACTTAAGAATATTCTTTGATAACCATCTAGTGACACTCACCAGAATTGCTCGTAACACTTAAAGCCAGAAGACATCGGGTCTCATACATAGGATAGCATATACAATAGAACCTATTGCAAAAGCATATGGGATCTATTAATGCTATCAACCTCAATAAGTGTCAAAGACACATGTCTCTCAGAAGAGTAATCTCCTATCACATAGGTAAAACCCCTTCTTCGATTACACTATGCTAAACCCTTTAGCATCTAGCCTATGTACTTGGATCTAATGAGACCAAGCAACCTCTTGGATCTATCTATATAGATCTTAATTTCCAAATTAGAGATCGCCTCTCTTAGATTAAGAAATTCTTGGACAACCATATCTTTACCTTTAAAGTATGTTGTTTCCATCAACGATATGTCATCCACATATAGTATCAAGAAAATGACAATGCTCCCACTCAACTTTACATTTACACAAAGCTCGTCTTTGTTTTTGAGAAAATCAAACTCTTTGATTATCTTATCAAAACAAATGCTCCAACACCTTGACATTTGCAGGAGTCCACAAATGGACCCTTGAAGCTTGCGTATCCAATGACTATCAATGGAGGTGAAGGCCCAAGGGATGTGTCATATACATACCTTTTAATTCCCGTTAAGGGATGAAGTCTTCATATCCATTTGTCCTAGCCATAAAAGCAGCTATTGCAAGTAAAATCTTAAATGGATTTAAGCATGGCTATTGGTGAAATAGTTTCTTTCAAAGTCAAGCCTTTGAATTGAATCCTTTTTCCATTAACCTTGCTTTATAGGTAACTACGTTACCATCCATGTCAGTCTTTCTCATAAAGACCTACTTGCACCTTATGGGTTTTATCCCTTTAGGTGACTTGAGCAAGGACTATACCTTGTTCTTGTACATGGAATCCATTTTGGATTTTATGGCATCTTGCCATATCAAGGAGTCTACATTAGACAAAGCCTCTTCGTGACTAGTAAGTTTGTCATCATATATGACTAGTACATTATTGCTCTTGCTAATGAAAAATCTATATATCTCATATGTGAGAAATCTGTATTTCTCAAGAGTATAACGTACTCTACCAGTCTTTTGAAGATTTTGTGTACTTTGAGCTTCCGTTGCGCCTCATCAACATGTGGCATAAGCTCTAGTTCCAACTATTGATCTTTGTCAATTCATGGTTCTTGAACCTTTCAAGTTCTATCTTACTCCCACTGTCTCTTTTAAGAATAACTATTTTTCTAGAAAAAGACATTTCTTGAGACAAACGTTTTGCTCAGGGGATTATAGAAGTGGTGTCCATTGTTTTCACAAGGATACCCCACAAATAGACATCAGTTGAGTGTATAGGAGTGGTGTCCAAGGTAAAAATTCCTAAAAATGAGGTTAGGAATTGTAGTATGGTTCATCATAGTTTGCACCATATCTCATAGGGTACAACTTCTCCTCTTTCACACATCATCAACAATGGTGTGTCAAGTGGAGACATTGACAAAGAATCACATTCTTCTTTAATTATTTTGAAACACTTGACATTGAGTATTATCCACATAGGTCAAATCTTACTCTTGTCAACTTGTTTTTCTTACTTCAACTTTAATGACTTTGAACATTTCAAAGGCCATGGATGCGTGTATCATATGATACACATAATCATATCCCATATGATCATCCATGAAAGTGATGAAGTATGATAAACATCCTCTAGCATGGATCGACATTGAGCTAAAAACATCTATATGTTAACGTTCTATGAGGATCACTAGCACATTCACCTTTTTCAAATAAAAGGTGTTTTGGTCATCTTTCAAAGTAAATGAGAATCACATGTCTCAAACGATTCATAATTGAATGAGTCCAAGTACACAACTATTATGTAATTTGGAAGTGCGTTTCTCATTCACATGACCAAGTCTATAATGCCAGAAGGATAGTTGTTTCAAAATATAGAGTTTTTGTCTATGTTTGAGAATGGACTTATCAAGGTCTAGGATTTGTAAAACGTTGTTTTTAGTGATCTAATACCACAAAGAACACCATTACGTAAAAGAACAGTATATATTCTCTTTTGTAATGGTAAAGTCTTTTCACATTTAATGTGAATTGATTTCATGTTCTATTGTAAGTATCACAACATAATAACAATGTTTTAAATTCTAGAACAAGCCCAGTTGGTAAAAAGTGTATAAGTCTCTACAGCTAGTGTAGCAACTCTTGCTCCATTCATCACATGTAGTTTGACTTTCTCCTTACTTATTATCTACCATGCTTTAAGACCTTGCACATTTTTGCAAATATGGGATCTATATCCGGTATCTTATACCCAATGGTCTTAATTAGTAGATGAATTTATCTCAAATATAAACATACTTAGAAGTAGAAGCTTCACTAGGCCTCTTCAACTTCTTAGTATTAAAACGAGCCTTACAATTCCCTTTCTAATAGAATTGGAAACATGTGCCCTTAGACTTGTCCATTTTGATCACACCTTTAAGCTTTGTCATAGCTACTATGGTCTTCTTAAGACTACGCTTGGGTTTCCCCTTGACAAGCAATAAAGTGCCCCTTTCTTCCTTGATAGACTACTCTTTAGATATCTCAGATCTAATGGTCCTAGATTGTGTATCAACAACTCTTTGAGATGCACAATCACAGACAAAAAGATCTATCAATTTGTGCTACTTTTATAGCTTAGGAATTATAGATGACATTATGATATAAGTAGCAATATCATTATCATCTTTTATGCATCTTGTATGCACATTGTTTCCTAACTATAATTGTCACTATGGGACAAGTGGAAGTGGGTATCAATGACATATCCAATTGTGCTTAAGAACTATTCTCAAGTCTTACACTAGTCCAAGAAAATCGTATATATGTATGGAGATATAGGATGATAAGTGTATTCAAGTGTACATTCATTCTACAACAAATGAAAAGATAGTACAAGTATTTGTTTCGTGTTATAATTGCAAACCAAAAATGTGGGCTTCGAATTTATTTGGTTTGCTCCCACTATTTTACTTCAAATCAATAACCCTCAATCTATTGATTCGGGAATCCATTGGAAATTCCTAGTGGGCTAGGATCCCATCTAATTAACTTTGGGTTTGACGGAGGCCAATGCCCCAAAGGTAACTTCGATTAGGTAGATAACTTTTATCAATCATAACTCTTGTGACTCCTAGATAGTTGGGTATCAACTCTTGATATTCGCATCTTATTTGTTTCCCAACATTGCCTCAAAAATATCATAACATTGACGGAGGCCAAACTCGTTATGTATTTTTGTTAAGTCATACCCATTATTCAAAGATCACATCTCATAGCAAGAACATATTCCGAGTAAGGTGACCTTGACGGAGGCCAACGTGTCAACACTTAATAGGAACTCTTCGTTTTTGCTATAATAATGGAAGGCAACTTATATATATTGACTTAATATCGCCTCAAAAACACCATAGCCTTGATGGAGACCAACAAGTTAAGCATTTTTGTTAAGTCAGGCCCATTATTTGGAGATCATATCTCATAGTAAAAAACATGCTCTAGGTAAGATGACCTTGACGGTGGGCCAACAAGTCAACACTTAACAAAAACAATAATTTTTACTACAATAATGGAAGGCTAGTGACTTAATATTTTATTTGAGGGATTTTATGTTAATTATACAATATACAGTCTCATCATAGCATGTAATTAAAATATATCGACATATAAAATAAAAACATGCATAATAAACCGTGGATGATTATGGACTTAACTAAAATATTTTCCTCGAGCCTTAAGGAAAATATATGGTCAAATTCCTAAGGGATGTGATCAACTCCTTGATGCATTCCTTGGGAGGTCTTCAACTCTTGATGAGCCTCCATGGTTGCTCCTTGGTTCCATCTCCATCTTCTTTGTACATTACACATGTAATTCTATTCTAAACAATTTAGAAAATTAAAACCTAACTCTAACCTACACAATGTACATTACATGTATTGACTAAGAAACCTCGAGTTACATTCGAGGGGAGTTAGGTGAGAAGAGAATTACATGAGAATAATAGAGAAGGCAGGACAGCGCAGGCCCTATTTTAAAAACCAATACAAGCCAACCATCAAAATTAATAAAAAATCAACCATTCAATCACATTGGTCATAGTCCATAATCATCCACCATGCCATCATAATATTTAACAATTAAATAAATTACTTTATTTAATTCTAGTCATAAATCACATGGTCTAAATTAATTAGATTAATATTCTTGAATTTATTTGTCTCAAAAATAAAGTTATAGAAGGTGTAGGTTTCCAATATTTAACTTTCCAAATATTAACAATTAAAATTGGAAAGTGTTTTGTAGAGAAAATTCTAAAAATTCGCGTTTTCCAAAAAATTAGGAAAAATCTCGCTAGAACTCTGCCAGCAAACCGTGGGACAAACCGTGCGCGGGTTCATCCGCGGTTTACAAACCGTGGGACAAACCGTGCGCGGTTTCATCCGCGGTTTGTTGACAGAACATACGAGTTTTTAACCGTGGGTTAAAACGCGCGCGAGTTTTCGCGCGGTTTGTGTCCAGAAAATACGATCTTTGAAATTCTTTGGTCTTTTTCAAAACTCTTTTGAATCAAAACATGTTAAAACCCTTTTAGCATGTAAAATAATTTAGAAACCTTGAATACAACCATAAGAACTCATCTTAATTATTTAAAACACTTTTAAACAATTAAGAACTTATCTTAAAAATCAAACTCTTGATTTTTCTAAAACAATTTTGAGACAAATTTCATCAAGAACAAACCATCCATATTTATGACAATTAAATAAACACAAATCATATAGATATAATCAAAGTAGGCTCTGATACCACTGTAAGGTAATAAGGGGAGTAACGCAGCGGAAAATTTAAAAATTTATTACCTTAGCCATGGATCTCTTTGATGTAATCTATACGATTAAAGGGTGTTTAGCACAAATACCTCAAGCATAGAAGGTTTCTATGCTTCAAAGGGCAAGATCCTATTCGATGAAGGTGTTGATCTACCATGAAAAGCCCTCCAAGTGTCGAGCCTCCAACGGTATCCACACGAACATGATCTTTAGGAACCTTTGGGCTTGCTTGCCTTGCCTTTTGAGTGCTAGCTCCCTTGAATGATTCATGAAGAACACAAGAAGAAGAAAGAAGTTGAAAACCCTAACAATTAGGGATGGAGGTGTGGCGTTTTTCTTGGAGAGAAAAACGCCACCAAGCTCTCAATTTTTCTCTCTCTAAATTTTGTGTTATGTTTCATCAATCATTCAAGAGTCAAGGCATGGACTTATTTATAGATGTAGTATCCTAGTCTTTAAGGAAACAAGAGCAATTGGAAACCAAGAAGGTTTAGGAAGCTTATCCTTAAGCTAATCCTATTCCTTTAGGAAACCAATTCCAAAAGGAAACCAAATAGCTTCTTAATTCCTTTTAGGAAACTAATTTCCATCAAGACTTAGAATATTTATAATTAAGTCCTTTAAGTTAATTTATCAGCATAAATTAACCCCATAAGTATCTTATACTTATCTTAATAACAATTTAACCCAAAGACCATGTTCTTATTGTGTGTGACCCATTAGGTTCCATTCACGTTGGTAATAAGTACAAATTATAACTCATTAATTAATTAATTAAGAGCCAGATAAATTAACACTTTAATTTATCATTAATTCCCTAATTAATTAATTTGCACTTATAGATCATGAGTGGCGTCTAGCAATGCATCATGACCACCCAAGTGAATAGGAAAGTCATATGGTAGACTACACCTATCAATGACAATGTTACCGTGTAATTAATATCCTTTCACCACACTATATCCCAATTAGTCTAAGAGTGTAGTGCGCACTCTTTAAATGACTAATTAATGATTTCTTGTTCCCGAAATACAACTTTCATAAAAGTATAACCTTGAAACTCTTTCAAGTCATACTTTCACTTTTGCGCAAAAGATTCTTTAAGTCATATTTCAACAAGTGGCCAATCCGGGATATACTCTCCTATAATAAGGAGTGGTGAATCCTATATCGATTACTCACTATCCTTCCATGCTTCATAGCTATACCCAATCTCTACCGTATGGGCTACTCTTTTACGAGCACCGAGCAATAGAGTCAAAGCATAGCAATCCACACTCAAGATACCATGGTAATCTCAAGTCTAAGGATCACTTACACCATTGCCATTAAGAGTATAATTCATAAGCACTAAGAATAGTAACTCTTGGCGGATCAATCCAATGAACTTGTTCTCTAACAAGCATCCACATACCAGCTTAGGTGTCACACGCCATAGTTGACGAGATCAACTACTACTTACCATAAGTAGAGGCAAAGTATGTGCTAGTCTTCCCATATTAATGATGTCCAATCTCATTAATACTACGACTAGGGATATTTAAGAATATAACTTAATGTGGAATAAGAGTCTCATCATTGTAACTCTTACAATCTCTTATACACAGTTAATATTCTATGGACTTCATCAAATAAACTAGTAATATAAATAACAAGTATTAAATGACAAAGAAAATGCCACATATATAAGTATAACACGAAATAAGCGTAATAAAAATCCCAAAAACCAACTTGGTTTTAGGGCATACACTAACAGTAATATGGGGCAAAGATAGAGCAGGCAAGATAAGAGAGAAGCACAAAGAGAAATCAGAGGGCTGGGAAGAAAGAGAGAGAGAGAGAGAGAGAGGAAGGACACGTACAAGAAGGAAGAAGAAAGTGAGAGAGGGCAGGAACAAAGAGAGAATTGAGAAGGAAACAGAGAAGAAAGAAGATTAATAGAGAAGACTGAGAGAGAAATAGACCAATGAGATGAGAGAAGAAACTTTAAGAGAGAAAAAAGAGTGATTCAAGAGAGAGAGAGAGAGAGAGGAAAGAGCAGAGAGCAAAACAAAGAAAGCTAAAAAAAAAAAAAGAAAGAAGAAGACGGACAATAGACAGAGAAGAACAGAGAAGAAAAAAAAAAGGGAGGGGGGGAGGAAGAGAGTCCGAACAAGAAGAAGAACAAAGGAGAAATTAAGGGAAAATTTGTGAAAGAGATGAAGAGGAAATAGACACAGAGGAGTGTGATATGGGTCTGGGGAATCTAATGCGGGTCAAAACTGATTGGGGGAGTGGAGTGTTATTTTAATGTTTTGTCTTCTTTAATCTATTTGATTTTTCAATCTTGTTATTTAATTAATTGTGTCTGATTTGTCTTATGTCTAGTTTAATGTAGTAATTAATTGAGTTAACTTAGTTATTTTTTAGTAATTAGTGTGCTTTCAATTTAGCTTAGAATTTTATTTTTATTGTTTTTTTTCATATTTTATTTATTTATTTATTTTGTTTATGTTCATTTTGTCTTCTCCTGGTTATTTGGTTATAAAATGTACATTTATGTGTTAACCCTCATTTTTCTTGAATATTATTAACATGCCCCCAAAGATTCCATTTTTTGTGCAATTGAGTCCTTGCCTTTTATAAATTGATCCCCCTAGTTTTAACTTCTTTCAATCAAGTCTTGATTAATTGCAAATGTGTCTTGGCTTCCTAGAATTTATTGTTTTGCCCCCCCCCCAATTTACTTTAATTTTGAATCTCTACCCCTAGACTTATGTGGATTTTCAATTTTGTCCTTTAAGTTTGTAAAAAATTTTATTTTAGTTCCCTTAATTGCTAGAATTTATATTTTTCCCTAATTTTGTTAGGATTTCATATTCTAGCCTTTGTTTGTTTATATCGAGGTACCTTAACATGTTTTTTGTGTTCTTAAGCATTTGTACCGGGTTTTCGAGAGGTACCCCTATTTCTCACTGATTAATCTCTATGTGCCCCAATGTAACTTTATGTGATTTTTATGCATGTTTCTTCACATATTTCTTAGTTAACATGCTTTTTGCGTATTTATTTATTTTATGTTATTTAAAATTCAAATTTTATTATTTTGGTAAAAAGTGCAATATTTTGTATTTAGATAGTTAATGTAATAAATAATTTGCAATTATGTTATTTTAAGTAAAACTTTGTATTTAGATAGCAAGTATAATAGATAGGTCATTTTTACTATTTTCCCTTAAATTGTAAGCTAAATTCCCCGATATAATAGTTAGGATTTATGTGCTTTTGTGTGTTTGTGTGCTTACGTGTTTTACCGCTTTCCCTAGGATTTTGCATCTAAAATATTATGTTTACGGGTTATGTGCTCCTACTTGACTTTATTGTCTTTGTGTGTTTAATTTGCTTTTTTAATTCATGATTTGTTATTTAATTCATGTTTTATGTTATTTTGTCACCACACTCATCCAACGCTAGTTGTGGCTTTATCGTTTCCCCGCTTGTCCAACGCTAGTGGAAATCCCTAGAAAGGGCTTGTCCAACGCTAGACCTTTAGGGCATTTTAGTGTTAGGCGCACTCATGTGCATTTTACAACCCACTACACACATTTTTTAGTTTTCCTTCCATTTTGCATGATTTTTATTACTATTATTACTATTATTTATTTATTTTGACGCACCTTCAAATGCGTGACATCTAGGTTGCATCTCACTTAAACTTTCAGGACATTTGCGTGATCCGACTAGAAATAGTCGCCTACTCACGTGGGAAACGGTGGCGTATATGTTGTTCCCCTCTCTGTGAGTAAAAATATTCAGTCACGAGTTATTAGTCCCCCGTACCCATCATGTTGCATAACCATTTTCTTTCCTCACTTACGATATATTACTATTTTTCTTTTCTTTTTGCATCGCATTTTGCATAGACATTCGTGACTCCCCCGAGGTCTTGATTCAGGTTTCGCAATTAATGTAATAATCTCGAACAAGCCTCGACGGGACATTTCGACCCTTCTGATACTTACATTTAGACTTAGGATTTGCATTCTTTTAGATACATCCAAACGTGATAGAACTTAGGATTAATTTAGGAAATTTTGATTAAACCTCACAACTAGCCTCGGCTAGGTGGAAAGGGTGCCTTAGGCACGAGCCTTTGCCTTCCCTTTCTTCAAATGTGACTCCTGGACCCTTTTCTCTCGTTTTTCGTAGACCGGAGTCGGAAAAGGGTTTTTAAATATTTTTTTAAATTATTTTTTTAAATTTTTATTTTTTTTGTTTTGCTAAATTATTTTTCTGGTGACTTGGTACACCCTAACTCAATACCAAGTAGCGACTCCATTTCAAAAATAAAACCCTTTTTAAAAAATTAGTTGGCTGAAACTATCGCACTTTTGTCCTGGCCTTGTTTTCTTTTAAAATACCATTTTTCCTAAAAATCACATTTTTTTACTAAAAACTCGACTTTTATCATGCACGCAAGGTTTTTCCAAAAAACCTTTATTTTTAGAAAGGGGTCTCAGACTGGACCATCTCTTCGAGACGTGACAGTTAACGACCCCACTGTATGTCATTTCAGGATGTGTCCCGAAGAGACAGTCCAATCCGAGAACCCTTCTCGAAAATAAAAGTTTTTTGGAAAAACCATGCGTGTGTGATAAAATCAAGTTTTTAGTAAAAAAAAAGTGTTTTGTAGGAAAAATGGTATTTTATAAGAAAACAAGGCCGGGACAAAAGTGAATTAACAAGTGTCAAAATGATGCATTCTAGCACATGGGCATATGATGTTAATATATCTATCCCAAGTTCACCAAGGGAGGATTGTCTTACTGATGCCAAATATTTTTCAAATACCAGTCTAATTTAATGAAAATGGGAAATGACCATTCAAGATTTGAATGATTGTTGTTCTATGTCTTTCTTTGCAAAGGTGAAAAACCGAAAGGGCGTCTAAAAAAAAAACAAACAAACAAAAAAAAAACAAAAAAGAAACAAAAAAAAGAAGAAAAAAAAAGAGAAAAAAGAGAAAAGAAAAAAGAAAGGGCGGGGGAAACCTTAGTGAAAACCTGAAAGGGCGCTAAGGCGGGAATTTTGAGCACACAAATGAAGCAAATAAAGGAGAAGTGACGAAGTTGAAAAGCTGGTGACTATGTTCGCTTGGGTTTTCTCTTCATGGTTGTTCTTCTTCTGGTAGTATCAAGCTTCTGGTTGATGATATCCAAAAGGGTCAAATGTGATATTCTTGGTCAAAAGCCTGGTTTCAACACCGTGGAATAAATTGTTTTGTCACAATTGAAATTCTCAACTTATCTTTGACAAAAGTTATTTTACACTTATCTCTTTATTACTTGTTGTAATGTGTTATCTTTTTCCATTTTAAATTTTTTTTTCAATTTATTGAAATATGGTGATTGCATGAATTATCTATGTGTATATGTAATAAATAAAGACAGTGAAATTAAATGAATTGTTTCGCGTCAGTCCATTCATTCGATTTGTATCGAAAGACAATCCTCTTAATTTATCATGAAAAATCACAGCAGTCGATGTTTGCAAGTCATAGTGAAAGGACAATTGGTGGATGCTGATGGACTGCAAAGATCAGAAATGGCTCACAGGGATGGATTTGGGATTAGATGTCGGCGCCAAGAACTCATGTTTACACGTTTCACAAAGCTTGAGGGATTACACGGTGGTGGCACACTGTTTAATCATATTTTCATTTTCCAACTGCAGGTAAAATCATGAGTTCGTCATTGATGTTCCAAAAAAAAAAAAAAAAGAGAAGACTGGGGCAAGTCTTTTGTAGCTAGCCACGGCCTAAGCGGAGTATTATTCCTGTCAAAGATTGATTTAAATTTGACATTGGGGCAATTTTTTGAAAAAATTTGGTTTCACATTGATTCTAATATCTCATGTTTTAACTCGTCTTGGGAAGGACAGATTTCAAATTTACACTGGGGCAAATTTTAAAAGATGGATTTCAAATTGATTTCACTTGATTTATATTGGAGCAAATTTTTTGGTATGAGATTTTATTTATTTACTTATTTATTTATTTCAAATAGATTTTTGATATGTTACATAGAGTCCAAAAAAAAAATATATCATCAATCAAAATGCTTTGTAAATTGCTTTCAATAGTTTAATCTTTTTCATGAATTAATCTAGTAGATTGGGTGTTTCACATTGCTTTTTGGGCTACTTTTCGACTTAAAAAAAAATCTCTTTTTCATGCACGTCCAGCAAATTGGACCTTTCACGTTTATTTTCCAAGTCTGGCAAACCGGACTTCGTATTGCATCTTACCCCAGCAAACTGGGTGCATGTCCAGCAAACTGGACTTTTCACGTTTATTTTCCAAGTCTAGCAAACCGAACTTCGTATTGCATCTCACCCCAACAAACTAGGTGCATGTCCAGCAAACTGGACCTTTCACGTTTATTTTTCCAAGTCTAGCAAACTGGACTTCGTATTGCATCTTACCCCAGCAAACTAGGTGCATGTCCAGCAAACTAGACCTTTCACGTTTATTTTCCAAGTCTGGCAAACCGGCCTTCGTATTGCATCTCACCCCAGCAAACTGGGTGCATGTCCATCAAACTGGACCTTCACGTTTAATTTCTTGTACTCACCCCAGCAAACTGGGTGCATGTCCAGCAAACTGGACCTTCGCGTTTATTTTCCAAGTCTGGCAAACCAGACTTCGCATTTGCATTCACCCCAGCTAACTGGGTGCATGTCCAGCAAATTGGACCTTCACGTTTAATTTTCTTGTATTCATCCCAGCAAACTGGGTGCATGTCCAGCAAATTGGACCTTCACGTTTAATTTTCTTATATTCACCCTAGCAAACTGGGTGCATGTCCAGGAAACTGGACCTTCACGTTTATTTTTCAAGTTTGGTAAACCAAACTTTACATTGCATTTCACCCCAGCAAATTGGGTGCATGTCCAGCAAACTAGACCTTCACATTTAATTTTCTTGTACTCACCCCAACAAACTAGGTGCATGTCCAACAAACTGGACTTTCATGTTTATTTTTCAAGTTTGGCAAACCAAACTTTGCATTGCATATCACTCCAGCAAACTGAATGTTTCCATATTTTCTTTGCATTTCATCAATCCTAGCAAAATAGGATCACACACCCCTCCAACAAGTTGGAAATTTTACATTTTTGTTTTAATTTGATTTTTCAAGTCGGGCAGCCCAAAATTTTACTTTCACTATTCGAACTACGTTTTGACCTGATTCCCTTATATGGGATACGTAGGCAGCTCCTAGAGAGTTCGGTCACATTCTCACTTTTTCATTTTTTTTTTTTAGCTAACCCCGTGTTTGGGGAAGGACGCCACTCCTCAATTTATTAAACACAACCAAAAGGAGGGAGAAGATTACCCTCAGAAATACAAAGTGAATGTAAAATACTCAAAAGGTAAAAAGGAGTACTACTCCCTTACATTAAGATCAATATTTACTTCTACGAAAGGAATTAAAACCTAGTCTATCAAGTCTAGATTCTCCTCTTGCTGCCCTTGGAAGTTCTTTCTCCTAAAAAAATATGGAGTCCCTCTGATGATCACACCCATCTTTGGCTAAGACATCTGCAACCTTATTCGCTTCACGATATACATGTTTGAATGTAAGAAAACATGGCAAAAAGTGAAACAATTTCTCAATATCGGAAGCCACGCACCATGGGATCTCAACTTGTTTTTGCAAAATCGAAATAAGTACTTGAGAGTCGCATTCCGCATGAAATCTTCCATACCCAAGATTTGCACACTTTTTTACTCCAAAAAGCAAGGCTTTAACCTCAGACATCATACTACTACCATTTCCAAAATAACATGAGAAAGCAAAAATCAACTTTCCTTTAGAATCACGCAATATTCCACCTCCACCACAAGGGCCCGGATTCCCTTTACAGTACCCATCCGTGTTGAGCTTCAATTCCAACAAAGGAGGAGAAATCCATTTCACCAGTTTGACAGAGAAAGATTTTTGAAGGCCTTTAACTGATAGCACAAAAGAAGACCAACTATCCTTGGCTACCATAACTTTTTTAAATCTACAATTAAACATTTCTTGTATTTCCCCGACAATGTTAAAAATTAAAGTACCAAAAGGCAAAACCTTCCCTTGGAATCTTGCATTATTACATCTTGTATGTTTAGATATTTATCTTTGCTTTTGTGTTTAGGTGAGTCAAAATTCGGTGTTGTCTACGTCTTTGTCTGAAATCTCTGCGAGATTCCCGACAAAGAGGGGCAAGCTGTAGACACCAAAATTTGACACACCTTTTGTAAAAAATATGTGTATTACTTTATTTAGGGGGTATTGTGATTTTCAGGGGCCAATTATAATTTTTGTGTATATTACGTCTAATTTGTCATATCAAGGGCAAAATGATAATTTCACAATGTAAATATTATTTTATTTTATTTTATTTTATCTCCTAAATATATAATTTTACTATTTTATCATTATTTATAATTTCAATGTTTTTTAGGAGTCATTTATTATTTATTTAAAATTTTAGTATTTTTAACTTAATTGCACGTTTTTCAATGCACTCTTTTTTACGAGAATTTTTCAAATGAAAAATTTTATATATGTATTTTGTATATTTATAAATTTTCTGTAAAAGTTACATGATTTTTAGAGGCCATTTAGTATTTATTTATTTTTTGTCTTTTTTGTTTATTAAGGGCACGCTTCCCAAGAATGCGTTAATCTTAATTTTTGAGTGAAAATTATACTATATGCGCTTTATGTGATAATATATGTTGTGTAAGATTTTTGTGATGTCATTTATTATTTTTCATAAATTTTATAATTTTGGCATATTTAGATCACGTTTTCCAACGTATTATTTTTTTTTATTTTTATTTTTTTATTTATTTAAAATTTTTCTTTATGAAAATTTTGTATGTGTGCATTTTATAAATTTTATGTAAAGAAAATTTTCATAATTTATTTATTTATTTATTTTAAAGACCATTTGTTATTTATTTTAAATTGTATTTTTCTAATCTAGAATTAACTTTTTTTTGTTACACTGAATTTTTCTTTTTCTTTCTTATAATATTGTATTTCAGTTTTAATGTATAATTTAAAAAGAGTTCAAGTAGTTTTATTTTATTTTTATTTTTTATTTTTTATTTTATTTTTCTGTTTTTCTTTGTTTTCTTCATTTAAAAAAAAAAAAAAAAGATGAACAGCAGCAGCAGCAACGCTGCTGCTGTTGTTTGTTTTCTGCAAACACCATCCCCAAGCCATGCCTCTTCTCATCATCACCTCCCAACTTGCACTCAACCTACCAGATTTTGGGAGATTTTGTTTTTGTTCTACACTTACATTTCACTCTCCCTCTCCTTCTCTTCACACACAGACACACAATTCCCTCTGCACTACATTTTTCCCTCTCTGCCTTCCCCTTGCATCTTCATCAAACGCACACAGACACACGGACATCTCACAACTCTCCTCACTCACATTTCATCTGCACACACAGACTTTATTCTCCCTCCCCCTCCCCTTCTACTCTCTCGGCCAAAACACACAAACACACACACTAACACACACTTCATCTGCTTCCCCTCATCTGCACAAAAAAATTCACTCAACCTCTCACTCTCACTCACAGACACACACCTCACGCTTCACTCTCTTAGCCTTCCGTCTCCGCAACACACAGCTCACACACCAGACACACACTTCATGTAGCAGCCCCACCTTACCCAGAGGTGCACCAAAGGGCTTAGCGGACTGCCTGCCTAGCTCTCGCCAGGTCTCGAATCACGCACTCACGCAAATATCCGAGCGTACTTAACTTAAAAATAAAGCAAAATCAAATACACTCATATTAAATACATTCATAGGATTCACTTGAAAGTATAAATATCACAAGAGTTTTACATCACAAAATATAAATAATATTTACAATAAAAGCCTACACATTTAGGCTATCAAAATACATGAAGCAAAACATTTACTATATCCAAAAGCAGCTTTCCAGCTTTAGTATTTTGGAAAAACCTGGTTAAAGAAAACAAATGAACGGGATGAGCTATAATAGCCCAGTGAGTGTCCAAGACAAGCAGCATGCCAATAACCAGGTAACATTTAGTGACAACAATTAACAAGTTCATGACACAAGAAACACACAAAATGAAGTATCATATAGTCAATGGCGGATACGGGCTCACTGCAGAAGCAAGCTCAGGTCCAGCATACTCGTAAAATTCAATCCGGAGTTACCCTCTTTGAGGAATGAAACTCTTATCGGAAAGAATATCAAGCACCTATATTCTCCAGCACCTTATATCACCCCATTCTCACCCAAGGATTCAAGTTCAATCATGAGTTAGCCTCTTCGAGGACTCTACTCAGATATGAACATTAACAAGCACCGAATATCGCCCAACACCTTATATCTCACCCAATCTCACCCAATTTGACTAACCGTGGAAAACAATGAAGTTAACCACGGAAGTCGCAAGCACAAGTAACACATTGATAGTGAATGCATTTAACACATTGCGGAATAGATGCGATAAAGTACACATCTTTCCTCAAGTAACATAGGTCATAAAATAACAAGTACCAATTTAACGTAACATTTCATGATTTAACATTTCTCAAGTATGACATAACATTTCATGTATCGTACACACATAAGGACACTCACATACTACATTGAGACATGTCACGAGTATCAAGTACAAATAAAATCACATTTGGACATGCAACATGTATATATGAAGAAACACTCATAAGCACAAGTAAGGGAACACTCACCTGAAGCCTAAGAAAAGATTTCGTAATATGATTGCGTTTCACTTCCGGATCCTGAAATTCACGAGGAAATAATCGTATAAAAATCCTGACTAAAATCTAAGAAATTTCATAAGGAAATTCAAGAAATACCCCAAGTCTTTCTAGGGTTTTGCTCGGAAAGGTTTATTTCACTAATAGCTAATCTACGAAAATTTCTGCATGCTTAAATCACTAAATTACAGCTTATAAAGCCTTAAATCATAGCCTAATTACTTTTATTTCCTAGGTTTTACCAAAATTTCGGCAGCACTTCCCCTATAACCGGACTAACCCAAAAATTTAAAACCTGCAAGAAAAATCAACCATCCAATCCATTCAACATGTACTACAACTTATATATTCAATTTAAACCCAAATTCAATCAAGATTCCACTCAAATTCAAAATCCCTACTCCAAGAATCATCACCCAAATCTGCACAGGGTTGGTTTTCAGCCAACTTCGTGCCCTTGCTGGGGTCAATCCACTAAGAACTAGGGAATTGTGATTACATGGTTTGAAAGTAAGTTTATAGGGCTACAACTTTCATGAAGATCATCACTTAAAATTCCAAATAGAACAGGTTCAAAATCAGCCCCCAAGTTGGCTCTTCATCAAAACTGTTTAGGCAGAACCGAATTTTCAGCCAACTTTGCAAGCTTTCTGCGATTAATACACAATGAACCACCATGCAAGCTTTATACCGTTTTAAAGCCCTATGAATCTAGTTTCTAAAACAACAAGAATCATTCGAATCCAAGTTATCTACACCAAGTTATGAAAGTTTTACTAAAACTGGTCCAGCATGACTGTTTAAGTGTTCTTAAGTTCAAGCTTAAATCTTCAACCAAATCAAACTTAAATCATGTCATTTCAAGTTTAAATCACTATCTACAAGTCATACAAGTCCATAAACTTCATATTCATGGAATAAAACTTCATATTCATGGCCAAAAATCAATCTTACTTAACCATAAAAACATAACTTAAGAGCTAAAACTATAATCTTACACTTGAAATTAAAGGAGAAATTCATGGGAAATACCTCTAGGTAGACAAGATAGTTGCTTAGGAGGAAGTTCCACTTAATTTCTATGGTTGGAAAATGAGTAAATGGAAGCAAAATATCCAAGAAAATTGAAAGAAAATGGAGAGAAAAATGGAGAAAGAGCAGCCGGCCAGCAAGAAGAAAAAGAAGAGAAAAATTGGGTAAGTAGGAAGAAAAGAAATGGAAAAGAATTGGAAAAAAAAATGGACCAATTAAAACAAGACAAAGTTAAAGAAGTCTTGACTTTTCTTCTCCATGAAAGACCACACTTGGCATGAACTAATTAGAAAGAATTTTTTTGTTATTTATCTTCACATAAGTCTTGCAAGAGATGCTAGGTACAACTCTTAAAGAACTAAGTACAACATGCTCATTTTTTTTTTTCCACAATTTTCGGCCATCATTTTTTTTTTCTAATGAACATGATACAAAATAAATAGTTTTTGCATGAATTTCTAGGGTGTTACACTTCACCTCTCTCTCGGCACTCTCATTACACCTGCACACACTCACATACACACAAACATCAAACTCACACACTACACATGCATAGCAATAGAGAAACCACAAGCAAATACACACACAGACACTATCAAATTCATGCAGAACGAACACACACAATCACACATCCAGTGATTCACGCACTTCAGCCAAAACACGCATCACACACACAACACACGCAGCACTCACACAGGCAGATACACTTACACACTATTACATATAGTTCTTTATACACCTTCACACACAAAACACACGCCACAACACACACAAACAAACGTCCAGAACACCATCACACAGCACAATTCACACACAACACCCATCACCTGCACACAAAACCAAATCACAACCACCATCATCAGCCCATAAACCACCTGCAAGAACTACCAAAAATCCACCCACAATCACCAAAAGCACCCCCTCTAGCAGCTGCGCACTTCACAGTAGTGGCGCCGCCTCCTTCCTCCGCCACCAGACCACCTATTCACACCATAAACAGGCCCTAGTCATCAATTTTCCCCCCACAAATCACCGGATTCCGTCAACTACTCTTAGTGACGACCAACAAAACCCAATCAACAAGCAGGAACTGCAACCCAAAATTTCCACCTTTTAGCCTCCATTACCATCATCCCACGGTATCACAGTCATCACTCACCGCGAGAAGCTGTTGGTCAGAGCTCCACCACCAAGCCCGTCCATCAATGGCTTCATAGAATCAGGTAAAATCCCTCAACTCCTTTAGTTCCTTGGTAACCTGTAATTAGTGAAATATTGATTAGGATTTTGATGAGCTTGTGAGGAATTTGAGTGAAAGAAAAGGAAACGGGAGGACAACAGAGAGCACAGAGAGAGCGATGGAATAGAAACCAGAGAGTGAGACCGGTCGGCCGAGAGAGAGGACCGGACGAAGAGAACAGAGAGGGGAGAGAACAGGATCGAGGGGGAAAGAAAAAGGGGGAAAGGAGAAAGAAGAAGAAGAAGAAAAAAAGGAAGAGACGAAATCTGGGAAGAAAAAAAGGGGGAAGAGGGAAAAGAAAAAGGGAAAAAGAAAAAATAAAAGAGGAAATCTGGAAAAGATAAAAAAAAGAAAAAAAAAGAAAAAGAGAAACTAAAACCGGGTAAAAAAAAAAAAAGAATTTTAGTGAAACTACGTCGTTTTGACGTAGTTTCACTCAAAACTACGTCATTTTGATTAGTTTAGTTTTTTTAATTTATTTTTAATTAATAATAGGTATTTATTTTATAGTCCTTATACTTTTATTAATGTCACTGTGATCCCTGATAATTTCTTATTTATGCATTTAAGTTTCTATTTTTTATAGATTGACCCCCATAATTTAATTTTCTTTGCAATTAGGTCCCAATTAATTGCATTTAGGTCCCCTAACTTTTGGATAATTATAATTTTGGCCCCTACGTTTTTCAATTTTCCATTTTGACCCCTATATTTTTATAAAATTATATTATGACCCCTATACTTTTTCTGAAATTACATTTTTACCCTTAAATATTTCTGAAAATTTCGTTTTACCCCCTTTTTATTGTTGGATATTACAAATTGGTGTTTAATGTGGCTATAATTTACAAATTGAACCTTGAATGTTTCTTAAAATTGCAATGTGGTTTTAAAACTTGTTGGAAATTGTATTTTAAAACTTGCTGGAATTTTATTTTTGTCCCCCCAACATTGTTGGAAATTCTATTTTTGCCCTAGAATGCTTGCTGGAATTTTATTTTTGTCCCCCCAACATTGCTGGAAATTCTATTTTTGCCCTAGAATGCTTGCTGGAATTTTATTTTGTCCCCCCAACATTGCTGGAAATTCTATTTTTGCCCTAGAATGCTTGCTGGAATTTTATTTTTTGTCCCCCCAACCTTGCTGGAATTTTATTTAAATCACTATACTTGCTGAAATTACATTTTTGCCTTTAAATATTTGCCGTAAATTATGTATTATTTAATGACTTTGCTGAAATTATATTCTTGGCTTTAAATATTGTTGCAAATTTTTATTTTGGGCATTATACTTGCTGGAAATTATATTTTAGCCTTTAAATTTGTTGTAAATTATATTATTATCTTAACTATGGTTTGAAATTATAATTTTACCCTTTAGTTTGTTATAAATTACATTTTTTTTACTCTAGAATATTGCCCAAATTTCTCTTTTTAATCCAAAACCTTGGAACATTTTTATCTTTGCCAAAAAAGGAGATTTAATTAAGTCCTCAAAGCTTTTAATTATTTCTTTTCACATTTTATTTTATTTTTTTTTATTTTTTATTTTTATCAAATTTATAATTAATATTCTAAAATTTGGTCTTGTTAGTCTAATTAATGTTCAAATTAGTTTCTTTATTTCCCTTTTGGTTATTTTGATAATTCTCATTCGAGTGTTAAAAGTTTAAGTGTGTATTATTGTGTTTTATCTTCTATTTTATTTATTATTTTATGTTTTTACTTATTTATTTATTTAGTTTACTTAAATAATTTTCATTTTTCTTCCTTAATATTTAATCATTACTTTTCTTTAATTCTTGTTTATTATTGCTATAATTGTTTTGAATTATTGTGACATGTTTATAGTGATTAAGCTAAAAGTTATTTAATTAATGGTTTTTTTATTATTTATTTAAATAATGGTATCTTGATAAGTTTGTGCATGTTGTTAGCATTTGTACCGAGTCTTCGAATGGGAGGTATTCCCTATTATCCTTCCAATACTTCTTTATGTGCTCTTACGCGCTCCTATGTGTTTTTCTATATGTTTATATATATATATATATATATATCTTTGTGCTTATAATTTTTATACATGTGTGAACATTTATTTATTTCATGTTATTTACTTGAATTTAAATTTTAATTATTCGAAGAAATGTAATAGATAGGTAATATTCTATTTAGCAAAATTCTTGTATTTAGATAGTTAATGTAATAGATAGTTTATGTGTTATCTATTTAACAAAAATCTTATGTATTTTAGATAGAAAATGTAATAGATAGGTTAGATAGGTTATCTTTTATTTTTTATTTTTAGATTGTAATTAGGCTTTCTCGGTGTAATAGTTAGGGCTTTTGTGTGCTATGTGTGCTATGTGCTTATGTGTTTTATTTGCTTTCTTTAGTACTTTACATCTAGAATATTATGCTTGTGTGCTATATGCTCCTATGTGCTATTATCTGCTTTTATGTGATTATTGCTTTAATCTATGTTTTTATTTATTTATTTACTTACTTGTTATAATATATGTGTATCGTCGCCACACTAATCCAATGCTAGTTGTGGTTAATTCCGATTTCTTCGCTAGTCCAATGCTAGCGGAGAATTTTCTAGAAAATAGGCTAGTCTAATGCCAGGCCTTAGGTCATTTTAGTATTAGAATCATTTCTCGCGTGTGCATTCCATTTCACACACATTTTTTCTTTTAGACCTTTTCCATTTTGTATGATTTTTATATATATACTTTATCACTTATCATCTATTTTAAACATATGTTTAGTGCATAACATTTAGATTCCACCACACCTAGAATCTTAGATCATTTGTGTTATTTGACTAGAAATAGTCATCTACTCACGTGGGAAGCGATGGCGTACATGTCGTTCCCCCCTCCGTGAGTAGGAATAGTTAGTCACGAGTCCATTAGTCTCCCGTACCCGTTATGTTGCATCCCTTACTTTCTTTGTTCAATTACTATCTATATTACTATTTTTCTTTTCTTTTGCATTCCATTTTTGCATCTATACTCGTGACTCCGTCGAGGTCTATATTCGGGTTTCGCAATTAATGCGGTAATTCCGACCAAACCTCAATGGAACATTTTGTCCCTTAACGATATCCATTTTTAGGACTAGATTTGCATTCATGTAGTTGCATCCAAATGCGATAAAATCTTAGGGTTACATTAGGAAAATTTAGACTAAACCTCGCAACTAGTTTCGGCTAGGTTGAAAGGGTGCCTTAGGCGCGAGCCTTTGCCTTCCTTTTCTTCAACTGTGACTCCCGAACCTTTTTCTCTTGTTTTCAAAGACCTGGAGTCGTCTAAAAGGGTTTTTCTTATTTTTCCTTATATTTTTCCAAAAAATCATTTCTTTAAATAAATCATGCTTAATTTTCTTACCTTTTATAAAATATTTTCGGGTGACTTGGTACACCCAAAACTCAATACCAAGTGGCGAATCCTTTTTCACTAAAAAACCCTTTTTAGACTCTATTTTCGGGCCCAAAAACCGTCGCATTTTCAAAGTCCCATTTAGGCCCTTTTTCTTTTTATTTTTAAATAAAGCATTTGTTTGTCACATTTTTATCGAATCATCTTTTACAAAGCATTTTCTAATAAATTATTTTTACAAAAAATTACACGCTTCTTTTTCAATAAACACACCCCACATTTAATTCTTCCTTTTCTTTTTTCCAGGTTAAGACTTGTGTACTATAAATATCCTACTTGGGAATTTTTTTAAAAAGAGAGAAGGGAGAAAATAAAAAGTTTAGGAAGAGATTTTAGTTTTTTTAGTTTTTAATTTTTCTATTTCACCAAGAACACCAAGAACACAAACTTTTTTTTTATACACATCTTCAAGTTTTCACACACCACACCTAGAACACACACTTCTTTTTTTTTTACACACATTTTCAAGTTTTCACACACCACACCAAGAACACACTTTTTTCTACACACATCTTCAAGTTTTCTAACACCACACCAAGAACACACACTACACATCTTCAAATTTTCACACACTACACCAAGAACACACACTCACATTCTCTCTCACACACTACACATACTACTCACTCTCTCTCACACACTACACACACTCCTCACACATACTTCACACACAACACACACAATCACACACTAAAACACACACTAATCTGCGTAAAACACACACTCAGCCTCCATTGCGCACACAA
This sequence comes from Mitragyna speciosa, assembly GCA_024721245.1. Classification (NCBI taxonomy): domain Eukaryota; kingdom Viridiplantae; phylum Streptophyta; class Magnoliopsida; order Gentianales; family Rubiaceae; genus Mitragyna; species Mitragyna speciosa. The sequence continues at coordinate 4,190,021 of CM045565.1, forward strand.
TCACAGACACACAAACACACAGTCATACACACACTACTTCACACACAAATCACAAACACACTACACCTTCATCAATCAACCCACCACTATCTCAGTCAAAAGTCCACGAGATTATCTCCATTAACATCACCATAAACAGCCCCAAAAATCTGGAAAAACAGCCCCTAGAATTCTGGAAAAACAGCCCAAAATCCTTATGTAAACAGCCCTAAAATTCTGCTCAAACTACCACAAAAATTCTTGCAATTCCAGCCCAAAAAACCCTGCAAAAATCCTGCCAAAATTAGCCCCAAAATTCTGCAATTCCAGTCCCAAAAAATCCTTTAATTCCAGCCCCAGAAATCCTGTCAAACCACCACCGAAATTCCTGCAATTCCAGCCCCAAATCCTGCGATTCCAGCTCCAAATTCCTGCAAGAAAACAGCCCAAATTCGTAGTGAAAACAGCCACAAAAACACTGCAAAAACAATCCAAAAACGCAGCAAAAAGGGCCCCAAAAACTAGCAGCAATCTTCACAAACGTCCCTCAAAACCAAGACCCAAAAACAGCAACAAGAACTCCATCACATCAGTCCATAAACCACCTGCAAGAACTACCAAAACCAGCTACAAAACAGCCTCCAAGTCGACCTATAGCCACCTAACCAATCTTCAACGACCACAATTTCTCCAAGGCTTGCACACACACAAAAGGAAGGATCCCATCGTTGCTGGATTCAACTACACCATTGGAGTTCTTGGCCACTAGTCACCATGGAAGTCCTATCACTTCTGCATGAAAAACAATTGCTGTTGAGGTCCTTTCTTCACTCTAGCTATTTTATTTTTGGATAAAAGGATTTACCTGCCTTGTCTTTGGTTGGACGAAATGATGAAAAGTGTTGTGTTGTTGTGTTTTGAAACAAAATCTGGGCTTTATCTAGGCTGATAGGTATATGAATGTTCTGAGTATTCCATATGCCTGTTATGTGTTTGTCTAAATGCTCCAATGAACACCTCTGTCCCGTGTCTTGAAATTTGACTCGGTTAAGAAAATTTGAGGTAAAACCAATCTAGTAATGGCTTAGATACTCTGTTATGGGAACGACTATCACAAAATTCAGTTGGTATTTAGTGGTTTATTCAACCATTTGTATCTGTTTATTTATCTTGGTTCCCCTTGGATTTTTTTTAATTTGGTTAATTAGCTTAGTTATGCAAGTCAATTTAGTTAATTAATTTGGCTCTAATTTAATTCAATCTCGTGATTCTGTTACAACATATGTGTTTAGGTCCTAATTTGGCTATCCATGCTTCTCATAACTTGTCATTTGACCCTTCATGTCTTGCTGAAATTGTTCAATTAAACCCAAGAGCGCATTGAGATTTTCATTTTTTTTGGGCCCTTTTAAAATGCTGAAAATTTATTCCTAGTCTTCATAGTTGCTGGAATTTCATTTCTGGACACTTATTATTGCTGGAATTTCATGTTTGAACCATTCTTATTGCTGGAATTTTCATTTTTTGAGCTCAAAGTTGCTGGAATTTCTATTCTTGAGTTCCTAAACTTGTTAGAATTTTAGTTCTAAAATCCTAAACTTGTTAGAATTTTAAGTCCTAAGTCCTAGTTGCTGGAATTTCATTTTTTTTTAACTTTATGTTGCTGGAATTTCATTCTAAGTCATTAAGCTTTGCTAGAATTTTAAACTAACTCTTAGAACTTGCTGTATTTTATAATTTAGTCCTCCATTGCTGCTGAAAATTGTGTTTTATCTCCCACATATTTCTGGAATTTGTTTTGGACCCCTCATTAGTTGCAAGAATTTTCATTAGCCCCTTGAGACTTGTTAGAATTTTAGTTTTAGGCCCCATTAATTGCCTGAAAATTGTATTTTAGCCCTTTACATATTGTTGGAATTTGTTTTAGATCCCCATTATATTGCTGGAATTTATGTTTGACCCCGTTAGTATTGCTGGAATTTTATTTTTTTGCCCCCTTTCTTAGATTCAATTTACAATTGTTTCTCGTGCTTGATTTAATTTGCATTTCATCTCCTCAAACTTAGGTGAATTTCCAATTTTACCCCTTAAGTTTTATGAAAATTTGTTTTTTAGTCCCCTTAGTTGCTAGACTTTACAATTTTATCCCAATTTGTCAATACTTACATATTTTGTGCTTTATTTATTTATATCGAGGTATCTTGACTTGTTTGTACATTTTGATAGTATTTTAGTACTTGGATCTTCGAGAAGAGGTATTTTCGTTGCCTTTTAATTGCTTCTTTATGTGCTCCAATGTACTCTAATGTGATATTTTATACATTTTTCTCTATGTGTTTCTTATTTTATGCACTTTTTGCGTATTTATTTATTTTGTGTTATTTAATTTCGAATTTTATTATTTTGACAAAAATGTAATATTTTTGTATTTAGCTAGCTAATGTAATAATTAGATTATTTCCTTTTTTTGTATTTTTTTATAAATATTTTTGTATTTAGATAGTGAGTGTAATAGATAGGCCGTTTTAATTTTTCCCCCCTTTAATTGTAGCTAAATTCCCAGGTGTAATAGTTAGGGCTTATATGCTTTTGCGTGCTTATGTGCTTATATGTTTTATCGCTTTCCTTAGGATTTTGTATTTAGAATATTATGTTTATGTGTTATGTGCTCCTATATGTCTTTATATGTTTACTTACTTTCAGTTCATGCTTCATTGCTTTAATTCACGTTTTATCAGTTTTATTATTTCGTCACCACACTAGTCCAACGCTAGTTGTGGCTTTATCGTTTTCTCACTAGTCCAATGCTAGTGGGAATTTTTAGAACGAGCTAGTCCAATGCTAGACCCTTAGGGCATTTTAGTGTTAGGTGCACTTGTGTGCATTTCACATCCCACTTCACACATTTTTAGTTTTATTTCCATTCTGCATGATTTTTATTATTATTTCTATTATTTATTTATTTTGACGCATCTTCAAATGCATGACATTTAGGTTGCATTTCACTTAAAAATTAGGACATTTGTGTGATTCGACTAGAAATAGTCGCCTACTCATGTGGGAAATGGTGGCGTATGTGCCGTTCACCCCTCTATAAGTAGGAATATTCAGTCACGAGATATTAGTCCTCCGCACCCGTCATGTTGCATACCTACCTTCTTTTGGCAACTTATTATCTATAATATTATTTTTCTTTTCTTTTTACATTTCATTTTTTGCATTCACACTCTTGATTCCCTCGAGGTCTCGACTCGGGTTTCGCAATTAATGTGATAATATCGACCAAGTCTCGACGGGATATTTCGACCAAGTCTCGACGGGATATTTCGACCCTCCCGATACTTACATTTAGACTTAGGATTTGTATTCATTTAGACACATTCAAAACGCGATAGAATTTAGGGTTAATTTAGGAAAATTTGATTAAACCTCGCAACTAGCCTTGGCTAGGTTGAAAGGGTGCCTTAGGCGCAAGCCTTTGCCTTCCCTTTCTTCAAATGTGACTCTCAGACTTCTTTTCTCTCGTTTTTCGTAGACTGGAGTCGAAAAAGGGTTTTAAATGATTTTTCTTAAATTTTTATTTGTTAAACGATTTTTCGGGTGACTTGGTACACCCTAACTCAGTACCAAGTGGTGACTCCATTTTCTAAAATAAAACCCTTTTTCAAAAATTATTTGGCCAAATTTGTCGCACTTTTAGTCCCAGCCTTGTTTTCTTTAAAATACCATTTTTCTTAAAATACACTTTTTCTACTAAAATTTGATTTTTCTCACACACACATGGTTTTTTCCAAAAGCCTTTATTTTCGAAAGGGTCACCAAGACCGGACCGTCTTTTCGGGACGCGATAGTCAACGACCCCACCAGTACCCTTCTACCCACGATTTTTTAGGGACAACATGCATAAAAATCACATAAAATCACATTGGGGCACATAAAGATTAATCAGTGAGAAATAGGGGTACCTCTCGAAGACCCGGTACAAATGCTTAAGAACACAAAAAACATGCTAAGGTACCTTAGTATAAACAAACAAAGGCTAGAATATGAAATCCTAACAAAATGAGGGAAAAATATAAATTCTAGCAATTAAGGGAACTAAAATAAATTTTTTTTTACAAACTTAAGGGTCAAAATTGAAAATCCACATAAGTCTAGGGGTAGAGATTCAAAATTAAAGTAAACTGGGGGGCAAAACAATAAATTCTAGGAAGCCAAGACACATTTGCAATTAATCAAGACTTGATTGAAAGAAGTTAAAACTAGGGGGGGTCAATTTATAAAAGGCAAGGACTCAATTGCACAAAAAATGGAATCTTTGGGGGCAAGTTAATAATATTCAAGAAAAATGAGGGTTAACACATAAATGTATATTTTATAACCAAATAACCAGGAGAAGACAAAATGAACATAAACAAAATAAATAAATAAATAAATAAAATATGAAAAAAAATAAAAATAAAATGCTAAGCTAAATTGAAAGCACACTAATTACTAAAAAATAACTAAGTTAACTCAATTAATTACTACATTAAACTTGACATAAGCCAAATCAGACACAATTAATTAAATAACAATATAGAAAAATCAAATAGATTAAAGAAGACAAAACATTAAAATAACACTCCACTCCCCCAATCGGTTTTGACCCGCATTAGATTCCCGAAACCCATATCACACTCCTCTGTGTCTATTTCCTCTTCATCTCTTTCACAAATTTTCCCTTAATTTCTCCTTTCTTCTTCTTCCTGTCCAGACTCTCTTCCTCCCCCCTTTTTTTTTCTTCTCTGTTCTTCTCTGTCTTTTGTCCGTCTTCTTCTTTCTTTTTTTTAGCTTTCTTTGTTTTGCTCTCTGCTCTTTCCTCTCTCTCTCTCTCTCTCTCTCTCTCTCTCTCTCTCTCAAATCACTCTCTTTTCTCTCTCAAATTTCCAGCTTTCCGTCCGTTTCTTCTCTCATCTCTTTGGTCTATTTCTCTCTCAGTCTTCTCTATTTATCTTCTTTCTTCTCTGTTTCCTTCTCCATTCTCTCTTTGTTTCTGCCCTCTCTCACTTTCTTCTTCCTTCCTATACATGTCTTTCCTCTCTCTCTCTCTCTCTCTATCTCACCCCTCTGATTTCTCTTTGTGCTTTTCTCTTATCTCGCCTGCTCTCTCTTTGCCCTAGATTACTCCCTCTGTCTCTCAATTTTCTTTCCAAAAATCACCCCCTCTCTCTGCTTCTATGGTGTGCAGGGGTGAATTTGGAGGTGGACTTAATGAAATTGGGTTATTAAGCTTGATTGGGGCTGTTTGTGAATGGTGGTAGCACGGGGTGGTTATGGCTTATTGTTTTTCTTGCAGGTTGTCAATTGGCGGTGAAATTTGGGCAGGTGGTGGCGATTGGGCTATTTCTGGTGGAATCTGTGTATTGTGTGTGTAAATTTGTGTGTGCAGTGCATGTTTTTGTGTGTGTGTTTTGGATACTCTGTATGTCTATGAAATCAGTATATGGTGTGTGCGTTTGATGTGAAATTGACATATGGCAGTAGTGGTAATTGGAGATGGAGGAGATGAAATTTTGTTTTCTCTTTGGTCGAAAATGGTGACTGGTGGTTCAATGTTGTATGGGGCTATGATTGGTAGCAGGTGAAAGAGATGGAGGAGATGCTGTGGGGGCTGTGATGGGTCTAATTGACACCGTGAGATTTAGTCAGTGGTGAGTGGTTGTTCGGGGACTATGATTTGCCGGCTCTAGCTCTGTTTTGTGGTGTTCCGAGGATGGAGTTAAGGACTGGTGGAGGGAGGATTTTGAAATTGGGCTATTGGTCTGTTTTCTACGATTGTAGAAATGGATGGATGGTGACTGTGAAGTTGCTGTTTGATTGTTTGTTGTGAAAGTGGATTGGGGCGGTGTTTGGTGGCTTCCAGGTGGAGCTGTAGGACCTAGTTTGGCTTGTTTGAGCAATTGATATGGAGGCGCAATGGCCGGGGAAATTGGGTGATACTTGGCCATTCTGGAGGTTCTAGCAGTAGTTTGGTGGAAGAGCTGGGATTAGCAGATGAACAGGGGTGATGAATTGGTTACAGGGGAGGCTGTTTGTGGTTGTGAGTGAAGAAACAGTGGTGAGAAAGTGGAGAGAAGGCTGACGAACGGTGAAGAACAACGTTCAGAATAAAGAACAAAACCCTGGAGCATAACAAAAGAAAAACCCAAAAACACAAACCCAGAAAGGCAAACAGAAACTAAAAATAAAATTAAAAAAATCATAAAATCAAAACAACAAGAAACTCATTCCAGATTATTATAGGAAATAGACCGTGAGAAAAGAAAAATGGAGTTTAGAATATTACCTCTTGAACTTGGTTAATTGGATTGATGAACTTGGAGAGCTAAAAATGAAATCTTCTTGTTGGCCGTTGAACTTAGTTAATTGGATTGATGAACTTGGAGAGCTAAAAAATAAAATCTTCTAGTTGGCTGAAAAATTTGTTTTGAAACTTTAAGACGATGAACAGTAACCAGCTATATATGAAGGTGATGAACAGTCACCGGAATGAAAAAGATGGAGTTTGTGTGTGTGTGTTTTTTTTGTGGTGTAAAAAAAATGTGTTTGATCTTTAAAGAATGAAAGTAGATGTGTTTTAGGGTTTTTCTTCTTTCTCCTCCTTTTTTAAATCCCGAAGTGGGAGTATTTATGGTGTTAGTTGTCTTAGTCACCAAGAATACTACAAAATAACAAAAATATCACTAGTAATAAAAATTCTAATTTTATTTAAGAAAAATATGTTTTAACCCAAAAAGTTAAAAAATTAATACAAAGAAATGACAATAATCTCCAAAATTTTTCAAAAAATCCAAAGTAAATTTCAAAATAAAAGTTAGAGCTTAAAACTGATCAAAAACATGTTCGGGGTGTGAAATGGTGATTTTGCCCCTGAACAACGAAAATACATAAAAAAATAGCCATTGACCTTGAAAAATTACAAAAAATTAAAAATAAGCTTAAAACTCTAGGAAATGCATTTATGACTCAAAAATTGACGAAAAATGAGTTTAAATTGTAAAATGACAATTTTGCCCCTAAATACAATATTTATAGAAAAAATAGCAATCGTCCCCGAAAAAATCGAGAAAATTTAGAAACATGCTTAAAGAATTAGAAAAATAAATTTGGGACCTGAAATGAGCTAAAATGGTGTTCGTGAGGCGAAATTACCATTTTGCCCTTGTGCGGGTAAAATATAAAAAGAATATCAATTAAATCTGAAAAAATCACAGAAAAATTAAAAAATACGTATGAAAGTATAAATATGAATTTAAAACCCCCAAAGCTATGGAAAAATATTTACAGATAAAAATTATTATTTTGCCCCCTAAAATTATTGAAAAATTAGAATTTAACCCAAAAAAATATAAAAGTGCCCCAAATGCTGAAAAAATGATCGGTGTGTCAAAATTTTGGTGTCTACACTCTTGTTTGGTGTTTTGTAGGTATCAGTTGAATTAAGGTGAAAGGAAGGTGTTTTGAATGTGAGAGTGGTTGAAGCATTTCATTGAATACAACATGGACTTTGTCAAACCAACAATGATGAATGGTAAGGAATCTATTGAATGTTCTATTTGTGGAGGAAATCATAAGAATATATATTGTGAATGTGATGAAGATAAATCATCAATTCCTATCGAGAAAGTTGAAGCTTTAAAGAATTGGTTACTAGGAAAATTGGATAATGCAACTTCACAATCATTTTCATGTGAGAATAAAAGTCAAAATGCTAAAGGTGAATGTAATTTGCTTGTTACTTGTTGTACTACATGTGGTAATAATGAACATGTACAACTTGATAATAATCAAAATGATTCATGTGATAGCATTTGTTATTCAATTTGTGATGAAGATGATGAAATTGATAATAGGTCCATTGCTAAATTTGAATATGATCTTGATCAATACATGATTATGAATATTTCTAATGCATGTGGCCAAGTTGTTGATGATGGGATTATTGGTAGAAATTATCTTGATATCAAATTCTCGAGTGAAATCATGCATCATGAAAATATTCATCAAGTGGAAAATGAAAAATGAATCAAGGTGAGCATGCATGTGTGGAAAATGAAGTTGAAAGTGAGGAAATGAATAATGAGCCTCAAAATGTTGAAACCCCCACTTGTGAAATCATGCATGATCTTCAAGACAATGATTGTGAAAATGATAAAGAAATGCTTGATGATTCTATCTTTGTACTTGAACAAGAGCAAGTAAATGGGGATAATGCATATTTGTGTGATAAAGTAGTTGAAAATGTAGGAGTGGATGATAAATTCATTATTTCTACTACTTTTGATCACATGAACATTGATAATCAACTTGTTTTTAAGAAGGAAATTGAGAATACAAAGGTAGAGGTTAATGAGCTTGAAGTGAAAAATGACCTTTCTCTTATTTGTGACATTGATTTTATTGGTGTCAACAATTCACTAACACAAGTGAAAGACATAGTCCATGGAGGCTATGACCATTTTCCAAAGTGCTTCTTTATTATAGGAAATGTGACACAATGGATCATGAACATTGGAGCACTTATCTAGGCACAAAGGATGCATGTGTATCTACTCAATCAATTGAGCACTCAAGGTGTATTACATCCTTTGTGGGACAACTCCAATTATGTGAGAAAGTTGGAGAAAAGTCTAGCTTAGGCTTTAAATGAAGCGCTTGTTGGGAGGCACCCAATGTTTTTGGTATTTTTAATTACTTTGGTGTGTTTTATGTTTTATGTGTGTTTTTTAGTTAGTTTGTTTTATTAGTTTAGTTTGAATTTGAACTTGAAGCATTTTGATGCAATCTTGGAGTTTCATGTTTAAACTTGGATGTTGGATACCCAATTTTCATATCTCTTGAGTTTCATGCGTTTAGAAGGGTTAAACATCTTAGTTTCATCATTTGAAATGTGTTTGAAGAGGATTTGTGGTTTAAATGAACAAGTAAACCAATTTGAAGCATTGAGTTACAATTTACTATTACATTGGTTACTATTCATGAGCCAACTTTGATTGAGAACATTGACACTCATTTGATAATCCATGGACTATTGATGAATAAATTGGTTTTTAGCAACTTTGTTTTATGATTTGAAACTTGTTCAAAGTGATTTTCAAGCCCAAAACATGCAAAGAATCAAGTTTAGCTTTTTAGTGAAAAAGCAACTATTCATTTGCTTGTTTTACTTCAAAGTTGATTCTTTGCGATTTTGGTCTTAATTCTAGAATTTTGATGTTTTGAATGCTTAAAAATCATGTTAACAACTTTGTTTTTACCTTAGAAACATGTTTGAAGTGTTGGATTGATAAAACATATCAAAAAGAAACTTTTGAATTTCAAGTTCATCATGAAATTCGAAGTGTAGAAATTTCGGATAGCCAGTGACAAGTGCAAAATTTGCCTATATTCATATATATATTAGATGGTATTTTTAGTATATTTTTAGTTAAGTTATTATATTTTTTTGACTTTGAATGACATGTTTTCATTTAGTAAGGTTTATTTTCTAGAATTAGGATTTTTGCATTAAAACTATTATTTTGATGTATTTAATATCTATTTTTGCAGAAACATCAAGTAAAGCCAAGAACAAGTTGATAAAGTAAACAAACAAAAAAAAAAGGGCAAAAGAATGACCTTGATAGAAGAAAATAACAAAGGGAGAAAAATAGAAAAGTCAACAAAAATTCTAAAAGAAGTCATGAAAAAGGTACCAAGACACTTAGAGGGACAACTCAGCAAAAATTCACACAAGTGGGACCAGAATATGCAATCTGCGTCTGACGATACGCAGCTAACCTGTCGCGTATCGCTAGGCGCGTATCGCATTCAACTTGCCAAATTTCGACTATTGCAACATGCTTCATTCTCCAGCTGTTCTTGTACACTTTTGAACTGTCCCCAGGTTTTGCAAGTTGAAGATTGCATTGGAAAAGCAAGTGGAGACTTTTAAGCCTTCGACTAGGGTTTTCATCATTCCAACTCATTAAATGTAATTTGCAAGTTGGAAAATGACTTGTAGTATCCATGTCTATAAATAGAAATCATTTGTGAAGAGTTAGAAGGGTGCTAGGTTGGAGATTTTGTAGAGAATTGCTAGAATTCACTTAAGTCATAATAGAGATATTGTGAGTTAAGAGTGTTTCTATATTCAAAAACTCTTGTAGCAATTCTTGTGAAGGGAATACAAGTTCTTGAAGCCATTCCTATATTGAATAAGCTTTTTTCTAACTTGTATCATTCATTTATCTTGATTGCTATGGATGGATGTTGTCAATTCATATGTTTTGATATGGAAACAATTATGTTGAGCTAAATCCTTATTTCTAGGGTTTTGATGAAACTAATGCATCTATATTAAGGCTTGTAGTTGGTTAACTTGTCATTTCTTGCTTGTGTCTTTTCAATTATTCAAGTGTTAATCTTTGTATATGAAAGGCCATCACATGCAAAGCATCATAGTTATTAGGATACAATTGAGTTTGATCTTAATAATGGAAAATGAGTAATTGAACTTAAGTATTAACACATGAAAATAGTGTTATGCTTAGGAGGACTTAATTAGCAATTCATGCATACAACAACAATTCTATCATGGTAATAGATAGATTGAATCATTTCATTGTGAAAATAAGTTTTGATACAAAAGGAATTGCACTCCTAAAACAAGGCAAACTTGCTTTGGCAAGAGTTAATCTCTACATCCTAATTTCGATCATTAGTAACATCATTACCCTAGAACTTCTTCATTCATATTCTCTACACGAAATTCTTGCATTCATACAAATTTTCTCCTAGTCTAGTAGATACTAGTAAAACTCACTTGTTCAAATTTATGATTGCTTAGATAATAAAGAAGGTGACAACACTCTAGTAATTGCATATTAAAGTGGTTCCTTATGGGATTCGATTCTAATTTCCGTACTACAACAACCCATATACTTGTAGACATAGTTGGAGATTAGGTTTTATTGCTTGACCTTTGTGTATATTTGACTACTTTTATATACCTAATCTAAACCACGTCAGCCAGCTTTGGTTGATTCTCATTTCTTATGTGATCATGATTTGGATGAGTTTAATGCATGAATTCAAAGTTTGTTGACAAAGTTACATGATTGTAAAGTTGTTTGCCCAAAACTGAAGGTCTAAAAGGTAGAAATCATTGCTCAAAGTTGAGAAAAAACCAGCCCTGGAACACATTTTTCTGCAAAAATTTCTGCAACTTCTGGGAGGTATCTGTGGGTCATCCGCGGGTCAACTAGACCCATGGATCCAACCCATGGATCCTCCATATTTTGGGGACATTTGGCTGGTTTTGGTCAATTTTGTTTAGGGATTCAATGGCTTTCTTTGCAAGTTTGTTGGGCAACTTGGTAAACAAGAAATGAACACATAAACACATTTAAATGGATTGCGTTACATGTTTCAATTCTTTGATTTATGTCACATCCCAAATCAATAAAGTACTAATGGGATCGAGGTTGTCGCACTCTGAAAAGGCAGTCCGGTCTGGTGACCCATTTCGAAAAGGTAGAGCTTTGGAAAAACTGTGCGCGTGTGATAAAAATCGAGTTTTTAGTAAAATATGTGTCGCGTCCTAAAATCGTGAGCAAAAGGGTGCTAGTGGGGTCGTTGACTGTCGCGTCCGAAAAGACGGTCCGGTCTCGGTGACCCTTTCGAAAATAAAGGTTTTAAAAAAAAAAACCGTGCGTGTGTGAGAAATATCAAATTTTAGTAGAAAAGTGTATTTTAAGAAAAATGGTATTTTTAAAAGAAAACAAGGTCGGGACCAAAAGTGCGACAGATTTGGCTAAATAATTTTTGAAAAAGGGTTTTATTTAAAAAAATGGAGTCGCCACTTGGTACTGAGTTAGGGTGTACCAAGTCACCCGAAAAATTGTTTAACAAAACAAAAATAAAAATTTTAGAAAAATATTTTAAAACCCTTTTTCGACTCCGGTCTATGAAAAATGAGAGAAAAAAAAGTTTGGGAGTCACATTTGAAGAAAGGGAAGGCAAAGGCTTGCACCTAAGGCACCGTTTCTACCTAGCCGAGGCTAGTTGCGAGGTTTAATCAAATATTCCTAAATTAACCCTAAATTCTATCGCGTTTTGGATGTGTCTAAATGAATGCAAATCCTAAGTCTAAATGTGAGTATCAGGAGGGTCGAAATGTTCTGTCGAGGCTTGGTCGGAATTATCGCATTTATTGCGAAACTCGAGTCGAGACCTTGAGGGAGTCACGAGTTTTTATGCAAAATGTGATGCAAAAAAGAAAAGAAAATAATAATATATAGTAAGTGAAGAAAGAAGGTAGGTATGCAACATGACAGGTATGGGGGACTAATAACTCGTGACTGAATATTTCTACTCACGGAGCGGGGAACGGCCTGTACGCCTCCGCTTCCTGTGTGAGTAGGCGACTATTTCTAGTCAAATCACACACAAATGTCTTAATTTCTAAGTGAGATGTAGCCTAGATGTCATGTATTTAAAAAACTGTATCAAAATAATAATAATAATAATAAGAAAATCATGCCAAATGGAAAGAAAACTAGAAGTGTGTGAAATGTGAAATGCACACGAATGTACCTAATACTAAAATGTTCTAAGGGTCTAGTGTTGGACTAGCCCTTTCTAAAAATCCCACTAGAGTTGGAGTAGTGGGAAAAGAATGAAACCACAACTAGTGTTGGACTAGTGTGGTGACAGAATAACATAAAACATGAATTAAATATTAAAACATGAATTAAAAGCAAATTAAACATGTAAAACATACAAGATCACATAGGAGCACATAACACATAAGCATAATAGCTAGATACAAAATCCTAATGAAAACGGTAAAACAAATAAGCATGTAAGTACGTAAAAACGAATAAACCCTAACTATTACACCGGAGGGGCTTGATTTACAATTTAAGGGGGGAAATTAAAAATACCCTATCTAATTACACAATTTTTGCTAAAATATGAGAAAAATAATCTAACTATTACATTGACTAGCAAAATACAAAAATATTACATTTTTATCAAAATAATAAATAAATAATAAGATTAAAATGAAATCGCGTGAAAGTAATAAATACGCAAAGAACTTGCCAAATAGGAAATATGTGAATAAAATGCATAAAAATCATGTAAGGCACATTGGAACACATAAAAGAAAAATTAATAAGAAATAGGGATACCTCTCTTGAAGACTCGGTACAAATGCTAACAATATGAATACACACGTCAAGGCACCAAAATACCGATAAATAAAGCATAGAAAGAAATAGAATACTAAGAGACAATTAAACAAACTTAGGGACCAAATTGTCAATGTAAATAAGCATGGGGGTGTAGACACCAAATTTTGACACACCATTTATTTTCAAACATTGGGGGGGCATGTTTACACTTTTGGGACAAATTTTTAATTTTTCCATAATTTGGGGGGCAAAATAGTAATTTTATCTGTAAATATTTTTCTATCAACTTTTGGGGGTTTTAAATTCATATTTTTACTTTTATGTAAATTTTTTAATTTCTTATGATTTTTCTGGATTTAATTGGTATTTTTTATTTTTTGTACCAGTTGAGGGCAAAATCGTCATTTTACACTTTAAATTCATTTTCCACCAATTTTGAGTCAAAAATTCATTTTTCAGTGTTTTAAACTTATTTTAGTTTTTGGTAATTTTTTGAGGTCGATAATTATTTTTCCTTGAATTTTCATTGCCCGAGGGCAAAATCGTCATTTTACAAATGAAATTCATTTTTTACCAATTTTGAGTAAAAAATTCATTTTTCAGTGTTTTAAACTTATTTTAGTTTTTGGTAATTTTTGAGGTCGATAATTATTTTTCCGTGAATTTTCATTGCCCGAGGGCAAAATCGTCATTTTTACAAATTAAATTCATTTTTCACCAATTTTGAGTCAAAAATGCATTTTTCAGTGTTTTAAACTTATTTTTAGTTTTTGGTAATTTTTTTGAGGTCAATAATTATTTTTTTGTGAATTTTCATTGCCCAAGGGCAAAATCGTCATTTTGCAAATTAAATTCATTTTTCACCAATTTTGGGTCAAAAATGCATTTTCCAGTGTTTTAAACTTACTTGTAATTTTTGATAATTTGTTCAGGTCAATAGCTATTTTTTCTGTAAATTTTGTCATCCAAGGGTAAAATTGTCATTTCACATCCCAAACTCTTTTTTCACCAATTTTTAGGTCCCAAATTCGTTTTTAGATTTTAAGTACTAAGTTTCTAACTTTTTTAGGGTGAATTTTTATTAATAAATTCGTTATTTACATTTTTTTTATTATTATTTTTTTGTAAGAGAAAATAAATTTTAAGGATAAAATTGTAATTTTTGTAGTCAAGGGGATTTCGGTCTTTTAGCCCTTTCTTGGAGGTTAAGATTTGTGCAGTATAAATACCCCAATTAAGAAGAAAAAAAGGAACAAAAATAGAAAAATAGGAAACCCTAAAAACACTTTGCTTTTTTTATTTTTTAGATCAAACACACATATAAACACCAAAAAAACACACACTCCATTCTTTTTTTGGTTTCCGGTTACTGTTCATCAAGTTTGGTTACTATTCATCTTCAACTTCAAATCAAGTCCACTGTTCATCGTTAAGCTTCAAGGTGAGTTCTTAATTTTTCTTTTGATTTTAGTTCATTTTCCTTCTATTTTTTTTATAAGAACCTGATTATTTGCAATCATCTATTTGGAATTTTGAGCTGAATCTCTTGTTGCTTCATTTTGATTTCTGGCTTCTGTTCTTGTTATTAAGTTTAAATTATTTCTGGGTTTTGTTCTGCAATATTCTTTGGGATCTCCTGTTGTTGATCTTTCTTCCCATCGTTGTCTCCATCTTCAGCCAGAAACTACCCTAACACCTCCACCATTCTCTTCGGTCAGAACATACAACAACCATCACTAACCCCACCAGCTTTAGCCTCCAATTTCATCACTGTCCACGACCCCAGAGGCACACAAACCACTGCCTACAATCGCTACCCAATTTTATCATCATTCATTCGAATCCCATCAAGCCTCAACCACCATCGCCTCACACATTCAAGATCACAACCCATCAACCTGCAAAGGAAAAGAAAAACCACCAGTTTCATCAACGCCCCTCCTCCACCAACAGCTTTAGCGCTCTCCATCAATTGACAACCTGCAAAAACAAAACAAAACCACAACAGATCACAATCAAACAATTACCTCCACAACCCTTTCAATCACCAACGCCCACTGACAGCCATGGAATTACAACCCAAATTACAGCTAAATCAAGTCACAATTAGCTCTAAAAACACCGTTAACAATCCATCTCCACTGCCCTCAGTTAAACGGACTCCACAAGCCTCCTTCTCTGCCTCTCATCATCACCTAGAACCAAACCAAATCACCACAGCCCTGCACAACCATCAGCCCCACGGACATCTCCAATTAGCACCTCCTCCATAAAGCCCTTCACCTGCACGAGAAAAAACCTGCAAACAAATAGCCTCCATCGCCTAAATCTACATTGCACAACCCCTCAAAATCACCAATAACATCTCCCCTGCAATCAATACCAGCAACCCAAATAAACTCACATTCAATCCCCTACCTGTAGACACCAAATTTTGACACACCTTTGGTAAAAATATGTGTGTTACTTTATTTTAGAGGGTATTTTTCATTTTTCGGGGGTCGAGTACAATTTTCGCGTATTATATCTAATTCGTCGTATCAGGGGCAAAATGGTAATTTCACCATGTAAATATTAGTTTATTTTATTTTATTTTTTCTAAATACATAATTTTACTATTTTTATCATTATTTATGATTTTAATGATTTTTGGGGAGTCATTTATTATTTATTTAAAATTTTAGTATTTTTAATTCAACGGCACGTTTTTCAATGCGCTATTTTTATGAGGATTTTCAAGTAAAAAAATTTTATATATGCATTTTGAATACTCATAAATTTTCTGTAAAAATCTCATAATTTTTAGAGGTCGTTTAGTATTTATTTAATTTTTATTTTTTTGTTTTTTTGTTTATTAAGGACACGTTTCTCAAGAATGCATTAATTTCAAAATTTTTGAGTGAAAATTGTAATATGTGCTTTATGTGATAATATATGTTGTGTAAAATTTGTGTGATGTCATTTATTATTTTTTATAAATTTTATAACTTTGCCATATTTAGGTCACGCTTTCCGATGCACTTTTTATTTAAGATTTTCTTTATGAGAATTTTGTCTACAAGCATTTTATAAATTTTCATGTTAAAAAAAAAAAAAAAAGGGGGAAGCAGAGCAGGCTGCGTTTGGCAGCCTGCTGCTGCAGCAGTATGGCTGCTGCAGCCATTAGACCAACTTCTCCATCATCATCACTCTCCTTCCCCACTTGCAACCCCTTCATCAGATTTTGAGAAATTTTGTTCAAAATTCCTTCTAAAAATCATCACACAGACACACTCATCTGCTCACAACTGCAAAGCCACTCCCTCACTTTCTGTTTGCCCTCTGCCACACACATACACCAACTCATAGACTTCACACTGCATTTTCTTCCCCCTCTCACACCTCACAGAACACACACGCACAACACACACTACCTTCAACTCCCCTGCAAGCAACACAAAGCACACAACCTGCATTTTCTTTCCCCTCCCTCTCCCTGCAATCACACACAGACGCACAACACTCACACACACCTGCATTTTCTTTCCCCTTCCTCTTCCTGCAATCACACACAGACACACAATTCCCTCTCCCATTCCACTCTCTCGGCTCACCTGCACACAGGCACAATTCACTCACACTCCTCTTCTCCCGGCTTTCCTCACAACACCAGCAAAGCACACAGCTCAAACATACACACTCATTTTGCACACACATTCAAACGCACAAAAACACACATTACACCACCAGACACAATAAACACACATTCATACATAATCACACACAGAACACTCTCAGCTTCCACCATACACAACCCTCACACACAACACACCTGCAGCAAAACACACATTTCACACGCATACACTCTCCTGCACATTCATCCCACCAGGCAGAACACACACCTGCATTTTCTTCCCCCTCTCACGCCTCACATACAGGCACAAAACACACACAACACTCACTGCAGATTGCACACCCTGCACCTTCATCACAGATCACTCACTCCACCTGCAGAAGCACTTCCCTCGCCCCTGCCACAAACACATCACACACACAACAGCTCACTCACACAGCTCACACCCTTGCAACAAGCACAAATACACACTCACGCACCTCTGTAAACACACAGAAACACACGACACACATTCAAGCCAGAGATTCACACTCAAACACAGCAAGCTCTCACACACACATCATCGGCACACACACCACAATTGCACACACTTGCACACTCAAACACAGCAAGCTCACACACTCACATCAGTCCATACCCACGCACACACCTGCACCTTCACACCAATAAACACACACAATATACAGACTGCAAAACACATACACACACACCTGCACAAATTTAAAAAAAAAAAAAATAGCAACAGCAATAACAACAACAACAACAACCGGAGCACCACCAGCCCCGCCACGCACCACCACGGACCACCGAACACCCACAAACAGCTCCATCGCCACCAACCCCCTCCACCCGAATCAGGTAAGCTCTCGCCCTTTCCAATTTGTTTTTGCATAATTGATTTCTCAGAAATCATGTTTGATGGGTGATTTTGTGATAGATGCATTAAAGGATTTAACCTTTTAATTTGAAAAATTGGAATTGGGAGCTTCAGTACAATAAAGAGAGTAGGACAGAGAGATAGATAAGTCCGGCGAGAGTGAGAGAGAAAGAAATAGAGACCGGACGGCGAGAGAGAGGCTGACCGAGAGAGAGAGAGAGAAAGACAGAGAGAGAGCGAATCGAGAGAGAGAAGAGAGTCACAGTAGGAGCAGAGAAGAAAGATCAGAATCGGGGAAGAAGAAAGGAAAAAGAAAAGAGAGAAAAGAAGGGAAAAAGAAAAGAAGAAGAAAAGAGAGAAAAGAAAAAGAGAGAAAAGAAAAAAAAAAGAGAAAAAAAAAATCTTAAAAAAAAAAAAAAATGTTTTGGTGAAACTACGTCGTTTTGACGTAGTTTCACTCAAAACTACGTCGTTTTGATCAGTTTATTTTTTTAATTTATTTTTAATTAATAATAGGTATTTATTTTATAGTCCTTATGCTTTCATTAATGCTACTGTGGCCCCGAGATTTTCTGATTTATGCATTTAAGTTTCTGTTTTTTATAGATTGACCCCCATAATTTAATTTTCTTTTCAATTAGGTCCTAATTAATTGCATTTAGGTCCTCCGACTTTTATATAATTATAATTTTGGCCCCTATGTTTTTTTTATTTCCATTTTTGACCCTATATTTTTCGGTAATTACATTTTGACCCCTGAAATTTTTCTGGAATTGCAATTTTACCCTCTGATATTTATGAAAATTGCAATTTTGCCTCCCAAGCTTTCCTTTATTATATTTTAGGCTTTAATGTTACTGAAAATTGCATTTTGGCCCTTATACATTGCTGGAAATTCTATTTTTGCCTTAGAATACTTGCTGGAATTTCATTTTTTACCCCTAAACCTTGCTGGAATTTCATTTTGCCATTATATTTTTGCTGGAATTACTTTATTGTCCTCCACACTTGCTGGAATTTATATTTTTGCCCCCCAAATAGCTAGAACTTGAAATTTTGCCCTTAAATGTTGCTGTAAATTATGTATTATTTAATGACTTTGCTGAAATTATATTTTTAGTCTTTTATTTATTGCTGGAATTTTTGTTTTTGGGCATTATAGTTGCTGAAAATTATGTTTTAGCCTTTAAATTCATTGTAAACTATGTCATTACCGTGAGTAGGGTTTAAAATTATAATTTTACCTTTTTACTTGTTGCAAATTACATTTTTCACTTTAGAATATTGCTTAACTTTTCACTTTTAATCCAAATCTTATAATATTTTATTTTTGCCAAAAAAAGTATTAATTAAAATTAGTTAAGTCCTCAAAGCTTTAAATTATTTCTTTTTACATTTTCTTTATTTATTTTTACCAAACTTATAATTAATATTCTAAAATTGGGTCTTGTTAGCCTAATTAATGTTCAAATTAGTTTCTCTATTTTTCTTTTAGTTGTTTTAATAATTCTCATTTGAGGTGTTAAAATTTCAATGTATGTATTGTTAGGTTTTGTCTTCTATTATTATTATTATTATTATTATTATTATTTATTTTATTTTTATTTTATTTTTGTTGTTCTACTTTATTTATTTATCTACTTATTTATTTTTACTTAAATAATTTTCCTTTTTCTTCCTAAATAATTAATTATTATCATCATTATTATTTTTTATTTTTTATTTTTTTATTTTTGTTTATTATTGCTACAATTGTTTGAATTATCATTAGCATGTTTATAGTGATTGCTCTAGAATAACTTAATTAATGGCTTATTTATTTAAACAATGATGCCTTGATTAAGTTTGTTCATTTTAGTAGCGATTTATACCGGGTTTGCGAATGAGAGGTACCTCGATTACCCTTCCAATATTTCTTTTATGTGCTCCTAAGTGCTCCTATGTGTTTTTCTGCGTGTTTTTTGTGTTTATACTTTTTTATCCATGTGAGAGTGTTTATTTATTTATGCCATGTTACTTATTAGAAATTACTTTTCTGATTATTCAAAGAAATGTAATAGATAGGTAATATTCTATTTAGCAAAATTGTGTATTTAGATAGTTAATGTAATAGATAGTTCATATGTTATCTATTTAATAAAAATCTTATGTATTTTAGATAGAAAATGTAATAGATAGGCTAGATAGGTTACCCTTTTTATTTTTAGATTATAATTAGGCTTCTCCGGTGTAATAGTTAGGGCTTTGCGTGCTATGTGTGCTATGTGCTTATGTGTTTTATCCGCTTTCTTTAGGATTTTGCATCTAGAATATCATGTTTATGTGTTATGTGCTCCTATGTGCTATTATTTGCTTTTATGTGATTATTGCTTTAATACATGCTTTATTTATTTACTTGCTTTAATTATATATGTGTATCGTCGCCACACTAGCCCAACGCTAGTTGTGGTTCATTTCGACTTTCTTCGCTAGTCCAATGCTAGCGGAGAATTTTTAGAAAGTAGGCTAGTCCAATGCTAAGCCTTTAGGTCCTTTTAGCATTAGGATCATTTTTTGTGTGCATCTCATGACCATTACACATGCTTTTTTCTCTTTTTTAGGCCTTTTTCATTTTTGTATAATTTTTATATATATGTTACCACTTACTATCTATTTTTTAAAACAAATGTTTAGTACATAACATTTAGATTCCACCACATATAGAATCTTAGGTCATTTGCATGATTTTGACTAAGAAATAGTCATCTACTCACGTGGGAAGCGATGGCGTACATGTCGTTCCCCCCTTCCGTGAGTAGAAACATTTAGTCACGAGTCTATTCGTCTCCCGTACCCGTTGTGTTTGCATTCCCACTTTCTTTGTTCACTTACTATCTATATTACTATTTTCCTTTTCTTTTGCATTCTATTTTCGCACCTAAACTCGTGACTCCGTCGAGGTCTACATTCGGGTTTCGCAATTAATGCGATAATTCCGACCAAACCTCAATGGAACATTTTGTCCCTTAACGATATTCATTTTAGGACCAGATTTGCATTCATATAGTTGCATCCAAATGCGATAAAATTTTAGGTTATATTAGGAAAATTTAGACTAAACCTTGCAACTAGTTTCGGCTAGGTTGAAAGGGTGCCTTAGGCGCGAGCCTTTGCCTTCCCTTTCTTCAACTGTGACTCCCGAACCTTTTTCTCTTGTTTTTCAAAGACCTGGAGTCGTCTAAAAGGGTTTTCTTGTTTTTCCTTATTTTTTCCAAAAATCATTTCTTTAAATAAATCATTTTTTATTTTTTATAAAATATTTTCGGGTGACTTGGTACACCAAAACTCAATACCAAGTGGCGACTCCTTTTTCACTAAAAAACCCTTTTTAGACTCTATTTTTCGGGCCCAAAAAACCGTCGCATTTCAAAAGTCCCATTTTAGGCCCTTTTCATTTTATTTAAAAAATAAAGCATTTGTTTGTCACATTTTTATCGAATCATCTGTTACAAAGTATTTTCTAAAAAATTATTTTTTACAAAATTTACACGCTTCTTTTTCCAATAAACACAATCATATTTAATTCTTCCTTTCCCTTTTTCCCGACTCACCACACTTATTATCATATTATCATATTATTTCCCTTTCTTTCGAAAAATGGGGCGCGACAGCTGGCGACTCCACTGGGGACCACTAGTGAGTCCGAGCACTTGGTTTAGTCATCTTTTTCCTTTTTTAACCCTTTCATTTTATTGCATTTGGATGCTTAGGATTGCATTTTTATTTTTCTAGGTTTTTAGGTTTTTCTTTTGTATCTCACACACTTCCCGTCTCTCGGCTACTTATGTGATGTATGTATGATTTATTTACTTGTTACTGCTTTATTCGACCGCGCTTGCATTTGGGGAAGGGGTCAATCACCCTTAGAGCCCACGCGTGTTATTATTACATTCCTTCCTCTCATAAGGAGCACTTCATACGTGCATTCGACGTTTTACCCTTTTTCTCTTTTTGGTGGTTGTCACCCACCCATCCCAGTTAGGAATAGGATTGATCTACCTAGGCATGTGCGCGGGGCACGATGTGCACGTAATCATGTTTGGGAGATCACCCGAACTCTCGGCTTGAGTCCACAAGTCTAGAGATTTGGGCTTTAAAATAGATCCACTCGGACACGTGGCCGGGGCACGATGTGCACGTAGCAGTGTCTGGGGGATCACTCGAGCCACCGACTAAAGGATTTGGGATTGATAACCCTTACCCTTAGGTCTGAAGGCTTGGGAACCGACAGCTTAATTGAGTCTAGATGCATTAGCAAGCCCAACCTCATGCATCCATGTAGAATAACCTAGAGTAGAGTCAACCTTACCCTATCAGGTACATTATGCACGAGAGGAGGGAATCCACCTCTCTTTATTTATCTTTTTTTAGTTATATTGTTTATTGCTTTATCAATGTGTTATGTGATATTGTTGAAAACTAACGCATTCTCTCTCGTTTTGATTACATTCATAAACCGTAGAATAAAGAGCCCTGGTACGGTGCTCTTATAGGAAATTGACCCATTTTTGGCATATTTATATTTTTCATCTTATAAGTTCATTTCTTTAAAATATATATATAAATATATAGTATCTCCTAGTTTTTCACAAAGGTTTATTTTTTATAAACCGAAAATACCCGAGAGTTCAATAATGATAATTTTTATAAATTTCAAAAAAATATATATATATATAAAAATAAAAATAAAAAAATCTGATTTTTTGACTTGTATACACCGTGTTTAAGTTGCAAACCCGAACTTCTCTTTTTAAGACGTTTTTTACTATACATACCTATTTTGTAGCAAATGCATCTTTTGTACAGTGTATGACCCATTTTTCTAAAAAAAAAAAAATCATTATGCATAATTGTAGATAGGATTCTTTAACATTGTCGTTTCAAAAGTTTTGTCTATTTTGTTTTACTTTAATAAACTGGCATCATGCATCAACCCTAGAAGGGGATGCCGCCTAGGGAACCCCATTTTAGGAAATAAGCCAACCTTGTTTCCCGTGGGTATATAACCCTTTTATGGGAATTGCACGTTTAAATTTGCTGTAAAACTCGAGAAGTAGGGCCTGTAGGTAAGGTATCTGATATGAGTGACATGCTTCAGATGGACAGTCCGCGGCGTATCTATCAGATGTTGGCAGTCCCACCCGAAATCCAGAAATGGCCAACTCTCATGTCCTCTAGTGAAATCAATCAAGTAGCAGCGTTCTTAGGGCCAATTGGTGATTTTAAAGATATAGAGGCAGATGGACGTTTGGTGGAAGCTTTGGTTCACCTATGGGATCCCAGTTGCTCAGCATTCAGGATCGGGGATCGAGAGATGACTGTCACTATTGAAGAAGTGTCCGGTTTGCTGAATTTGACAACGAAACATACATCAATAGTGTTTCCAACCGCTTCAGGAAAGGCCGAATTCTGTCATTTTACTGGTTTAAAAGAATTTGTAATTCAAGGGTCAGATCAGAGTGTGGATGTAAAGTTTCTATTCGATCGGTTCGCAGTAAGAGATGGGTTCGACCGACACATGGAGGACTTCACATTCACATCTAGGATGATATGGGAGCATAAGAGACCGATGGTGTATGGGTTCGTAATGGCCGGCATCTACCTTTTCCCTAGGAGAGACAAGAGGATAGGCTTCAAGACCACCAAGTTCATGACCGATCTATTCTTTGGTATTGGAAGCCAAAGAGTTTCTATAGTACCAACGGTAGTGGCAGACATATTCGTTTCATGCACGAATTGTCAAAGAGGAGAAAATTTCTTCCACGGGTCAAATCGGATTCTGTATATATGGGCTATGGAACATTTCAAGAGGCATTCACCTGTCCGTGATAGTTTGCCATTGGTCGGATATAACTGGATTGTTACTCATCATAAGAGGGTTGATAAGAATGATAGACCAATGAATTCATCTGAATATTTGGATTTTTTGAAGACTTTGCCAGACCAAGGAGTCAGATGGGTATTAGATTGGACCGATTGCCTTAAGCCAGCTTTACGTACAAAGTCATCAGATTTCATACCGTTGTTAGGGACTCAGGGCATTGCTGCCTACACACCGAAGAGGTTTCTCAGACAACTTGGACGTGTTCAGGGCCTGCCACCCACACCCGAACTAGCTAATTTCACCATCAGTTTTGATAAAGGAATTTGTCCATATCCTGTTCCAATGAAGACCCAAATCACTTCTGCTTGGGGCACATTATCCAATGATGACAACATTGTCTATGATTCGCAATCCAAGCAAATGGGTTTGGTCACTCCCCAGTACGAAGATTGGTTTCGGAATCTCAAAGGGAACAGACCGCAAGTGGCACCGTCCGAGGAAGTAAGAAGATTGATGGCCATCATCGAGGCAAAAGATAAAGAAAACCTGCAACTAAAACAATCTATGGAGATAAACAAGCAAATGGCAGAACGAAATAAAGAGTTGTACGAGCAGTCAAGGGAGAAGCATCAAGAGCTGAAAAGGAAATGCAGTGAATTGTATGATGAAGCAGAACGCATGAAAAATCCCTACTTTAGAGAATCAAAAGATGCTATGATAGATAGGCTAAAGAGGTTTAATGACTTTGTACACAGCCGTCTTCGAGAGATGATGTAAACAGTGAATTTTAAATTTTAGATCTATCAATGAAAATGGTTTTCTTTTTTTCTGACTTGAAAGTACAGGTTTGGTAAACAGGCCCTACTTCGACAGTGATGCATCATGTTAGGCCTACCCTTGGCATAATAAGGGCACCCCCTAAGACATGCATCTGAATCATTTATATACTTACTAATTTTAGTCTTTTTCTCTTTTTTATGATAATAAAATTGACAGTGACAATGACGATGGGGCGACTAAACCTTCCTTCTTTTTTATGTACGTTCCAGGTACTTTAAATCATAGCTTCATTTCAAAGAAGCCCCATCGTTACCAGATCCCGAAGTCAAGCTTTGAAACGTATAAACATGAGTTCGACTCCGGATGTTTCAGAAAGGCCAACTCAAGCAGTGTCTGTGGATTTCTCTGCATTGGGAGCTCAGTTGAGTGAAGTGTTGGGCAAGTTTAATGAATTGAGTGCAGAAATGGCATCACAAAGGCGTGTAATCGATCAACTTGTGGCAAACAGCAGTGGTGGTGCTCCAAACAACCCGACACCAGCAGTTGACCACACCCCTGAGCAGGTTAACCAATTGCCTCTCACAACCAATATGCAAGCTGCTTCCATTCCACCTTTTGCCAACCCCATTGAAGGACCGTCGGCCCATTTTAACTCTGATCCTTTACACATGCGTCCTAATTACGTCCAAACGAACCTTCCTAATTACCCAATTCCCCAATCTCATCCACATATCAACCCAAACATTCCACCCAATTTTCAAGTACCTCATCATCAAGCTGCAGAACCTTTTGTTTGGGATGTGGCTTCTCAAGGAAAACCAGCCATGGATGAAAATGCCACCACTGCGGATAAAGATTTGCTAAAAAGATTGGATCGATTTGAGGATTTCATGAAGAAAAGTCAAGGGCTACACAAGCATGGCGGGTTAGGCTATGATGATCTTTGTCTTTTTCCGGACGTTCAGTTGCCATTGGGTTTCAAGGCACCTAAATTCACTAAGTATGATGGAACTGGAAACCCCAAGACGCATCTCAAAATGTTTGCCAACAAACTTGGCAAACCGGTAGACGATGAGAATTTACCAATGCGTCTGTTCCCTGAGAGTCTGGAGGGATGACGCATTAGACTGGTATTCAAATTTGAAGCCTCAGGAGATAAAGAGTTGGTTGGATCTATCAACGGCTTTTGTCAAGCAGTACGAATTCAATTGTGAATTGGCTCCAACACGAACCACGCTGGAGAGTACTAAGAGGAAGCCTTCAGAGGATCATAAGACATACGCCAAACGTTGGAGAAAGTTGGCTGCCAAGGTGGAACCTCCCATGAATGAAGAGGAGATTGTCCGAACTTTCATTAAGGCCCACGACCCGCCATATTTTGAGGAAATCTTTCGCATGTCAGGAAGTTCGTTTTCTGCCATCATCAACAAATTAGAGGAATATGATGAATTTGTCAAGGCGGGCAAAATTGTTAATGTGACAGCCTTGAAGTTACAGTTGGAAGCTTTGCAAAATCAGAATTCGGGCAGTAATGGGAAGAAACCCCCTGTTTAAGAAGAAGGAAGGAGAGACTGCTTTTGTATAGGATCAAGGCCCATCCTTCAGACCCAGAATTCAAAACTATCCTCCATACACAGCCCCTTACCAACAACCTCTCCATCCTCAACCAGTCTATCACACTAACACCCAGCATCATCATCAACCCAACTATCCAAATTATTCTGTCCCACTACCAGCTTCCCGACCAACTTTCCAAAATTACCCTCGTCCTCCATATAACCCAAGACCACCTACAACAAAACAACATCCACATCACACCAAACCCATTTCAAGCCAACCGAGACCAAATTCAAAGGACCACCCCGAACTTACACCAATTTGGGCCGTCCCATTGACCTAACTATATGAGCAGTTGAAAGCCGCTGGCAAAATTGGAGTGATCCCTGCAAAAGTTTACAATAAGGGTTTGCCTGCGGGATACAATCCCCACGCTATTTGTGCATACCATTCAGGGAGTTCAGGACACTCAACGGTCAATTGTTGAACTTTAAAGAATCATATTCAGGACATGATTGAGTCTGGAGAGATCATTCTCAGAAGACCGGGGGAGCAGGGACCCAGTGTGAGCAAAAATCCCTCTTCCAGAGCATGGAAACACTGTAGGAGCCATCACTGTTGACGAGGAATTGGATGATCCTGCTTCGTATATTGTGGATGAGTATGAGATCGAGAGTATAATGGAAGCTGATTTGGTCAAGATAAAGGAAGGGTTTTCTGCTAAAGTGCCAGTAGTAAATGACGAGGAGGGCATCTTCAAAGATGAGCTGAAACAGTCAGTACCCAGAAAAGATGAACCCTTTGTGTTAGAAAGATGTCTTGATCCGTTCATCTTGGACCTGCCCCCTTTTGAATTGGATATGCCTGAACCCGTTGTAATCGAATTTCCAGAACAGATGCCTGTGAATAGTTTACAGGAAGTACCATGGAATTACGAGGAACCCGCATTGTTGATTGGGAAAAAGAAGTTGTTGAAAGAAGAAGTTGATGCTGTCACTAGATCTGGGAGAATTCTAGGAGAGTTCGAGACGAATGCCCAACCCAAAGCTCAAGGAAATTCTCTGTTGCCTAAGCAACCCGTATCTGAAAAGGATGCTTTGGATTTTTTGAAATTGATTAAGAGAAGTGAATACAAGATAGTGGAACAGCTGGACAAGGCACCTGCCCATATCTCTTTCCTGAACTTGCTCTTGACTTCTGAATTACACAGGGAAGCTTTGCTCAAAGTGCTTAATGAGACTCACGTTTCTAAAAATATTCCCGTTGACAAATTTTCTAATGTTGTGGGACAGCATTCTCACCTCAGCTCATATTAGTTTCTCTGACGACGATTTGACTGCAGAAGGGATTGCACACAACAAGGCATTGTACATATCAGTGCGTTGTAACGGAAAGCTGTTACCAAGGGTTTTGGTGGATAATGGATCAGCTTTAAATATCTGTCCGTGGGCTACTATTGTCAAACTGGGGCTATCTGATGTTAAGCTTCGCACATCAGCTGTCGTGGTGAGAGGCTTTGATGGAACTAGGAGGGAGCCGATGGGTGAAATCGATTTGGTTTTAGAAGTTGGCCCAGCTCAGTTTCAAGTTTCTTGTCAAGTCATGGATTTCTCTGGTGCTTATAATGTTCTGTTGGGGAGACCGTA
Source organism: Mitragyna speciosa (assembly GCA_024721245.1). Classification (NCBI taxonomy): domain Eukaryota; kingdom Viridiplantae; phylum Streptophyta; class Magnoliopsida; order Gentianales; family Rubiaceae; genus Mitragyna; species Mitragyna speciosa. Next base: position 4,217,556 of record CM045565.1, read on the forward strand.
GGATACATACTTCTAATTTGGTGCCTTCTTCACTGCATCAGATGCTCAGATTTATTGTGAATGATCAGTTAATTACCGTGTTCGCTGAAGATGACTGTGCAATGATGGTTAATGCCAATTCAAAATGGAGAGGCAGTGAAAAACCTTCCGTTTCTGCTCATCGTGTTGAAGATGTTATCTTACGGGGTGGGTTATGAAGAACGAATCATTCATCAGAATAGATGTATCTGAAGCTAGCGTCATGATGGCTAAAGAAATGATCCGAGGAGGTTATGAGATAGGGAAGGGTCTCGGAAGAAATTTGCAAGGGCTTCTGGAACCAATAGAGCTCCCAATGCAAAAGGACACCTTCGGATTAGGATTTCATCCAACTGCAAAAGATAGAAGGGAGATGAGAATCCGAAAACTTGCCGAAAAGGAAGGAAAGCGGTCCGGGATGCATGTTCCGCCATTGTGCTACACTTTTCCTCGCTCATCTGGGGTGGTGATATCTGATCTCGATGAAGAGAATTCTGCAGATAGGATTGAATTGGGTATATCTCAGTTGTTCGTCAGAGCTATCTGTGGTGTCACCCCGTCAGAATCTTCTGAATTTCTGACAATCGCTGAGGGTGCCCTTCAAAATTGGACAGCTGATTATCTTCCCAATTCAAAGGGAGTTTCGGTAAATTCAGGGGATTGTCTTTTGTTCAGACTCATGCTTAGATAGGGCCTTACTTAGGATATTTTGTTTAATGACTGCTTTTGTTTCTTGACTCTAATTTCTTTTGCATATACCAACATCTTGTAAGTCAAAATGTGTTTTATTTTGGTATAGAGTTTCAAGATGAATGTGTCCTTGAGTAAGGTCCCTATCTTTAAAGATGACGTCTTTTGTTGATTTGCAGTTTATTTCTAAATTTGAAGCAATGAAGAATTTTCTCATTGGTTTTAATAATTTCTTTTTATTTATTTGTTTTTGTATGTGTGTGTTATCTTTTTCAGATGGCCATCAATAAAATCATTTGACCCTTTGGATATCACCATTCTAGAAGTTGATGATTACAATCTCGATATCTCTTGTGAATCTGAAATTATGGAATCTGAAATTGAAAACGAGATTGATACCGAGGGAGAATATGAATCTTTGTCAAAAACTCTTGAACAATATGAAGAGAAACCCAAACCGAACTTAGAAGAAACAGAATCCATTAACATCGGCACTGAAACAGAGATTAAGGAAATCAAAGTCAGCATTCATTTGAATAAGAAGCAAAAACAAGAGATGATTGATTTTTGACTTTGTTTCAAGATGTTTTCGCATGGTCATATGATGATGTAGCTGGAATTTCTACGGACATAGTAGTTCATAAATTGCCAACGGATCCAAATGTTTCGCCCGTGAAAGCAGAAGTCTCGCAAGTTTAAACCAGATATGAGTCTCAAAATCAAGGAACAAATTGTAAAGCAGCTCAATGCTGGGATCATCATGGTATCTCATTACCCCATTTGGCTTTCAAATCCCGTTCCTGTTCCAAAGAAAAATGGAGAAGTGCGAGTTTATGTGGATTATAGAGATCTTAACAGGGCAAGTCCAAAAGATGATTTTCCTGCTGCCGAACATTCATATTCTTCTGGACAATACTGCAGGGCACGAGATCGTATCATTTAGAGATTGTTTTTCGGGGTATCACCAGATTTTGATGGCCGAAGAAGATAGAGAGAAGACTGCTTTTGTCACCCCTTGGGGAATATTTTGCTATAGAGTGATGCCTTTCGGATTAAAAAATACTGGAGCCACTTATCAAAGGACAATGACCACCTTGTTTCATGATATGATCCACAAAGAGATGGAGGTTTATGTGGATGACATCATAATCAAATCTAAAAAGGATCGAGAATCACTTGGTAGATTTGAGAAAATTGTTTGAGAGATTGAGGAAATACAAGTTGAAGTTGAATCCTGCTAAGTGTGCCTTTGGAGCCCCAGCCGGCAAACTATTGGGGTTCATTGTCAGCAAGAGAGGTATCGAGATAGATCCTACCAAAATCAAAGCAATTCGCGACATGCCAGTTCCAAAGACTCAAAGAGATGTAAAAAGTTTTTTGGGAAGAATCAATTTCATTGGCAGGTTCATCGCCCAACTGACTTCTACTTGTGAACCATTGTTCAAGTTGTTGAAGAAAAATGCACCTATGAAATGGAATGAGGATTGTCAAAAGGCTTTTGATAAGATTAAAGATTACTTGTTGAATCCTCCAATCTTAGTGCCGCCTCAACCTGGAAGACCTCTGATTATGTATTTATCTGTGCTTGACGAAGCTGTAGGATGTGTTTTGGGACAACACGATGAATCGGGAAAAAGAGAACAAGCCATTTACTATCTCAGTAAGAAGTTTACTGCGTATGAAGCTAATTATTCGTTTCTAGAGAGAAGCTGTTGTGCATTGGCTTGGGCGGTTCAGAAATTAAGGCATTATTTGCTTAGTCACACTACCTACCTCATTTCCCGTTCTGATCCATTGAAGTATTTGTTGGAAAAACCAATGCTTACGGGACGGATGGCCAAATGGCAGATGATTCTCTCTGAATTTGACATTGTTTTCACAACGCAGAAGGCGATTAAAGGGCAGGCTATAGCGGATCACTTGGCAGAAAATGCAAGAGAGAATGATTACCAGCCACTCAATACTTATTTCCCAGATGAAGAAATCTTGTTCGTTGGTGCAATTGAAGATATGAGTGAGCAGTACTCGGGGTGGAGATTGTTCTTTGATGGCGCTTCAAATGCTTTTGGGGCTGGAATCGGTGCTGTTCTAGTTTCACCCGAAGGGAAGCATTATCCTGCAACGGCCAAGCTGTGTTTTCCTTGCACTAATAATATGGCCGAGTACGAAGCCTGTATTCTTGGATTGAAGATGGCATTAGAGATGGAGATTAAAGACTTGGTGGCATTTAGTGATTCTGATTTGCTTGTGCATCAGACGCTGAAGCAATGGGCAACTCGAGATTCTAAAATCATTCCATATCATTGCAGTTTACTGAATCTAGCTTCCAAGTTCAGAAGTTTGGAGTTTCGACACATTCCACGGACACGTAACGTGTTTGCAGACGCTTTGGCTACTTTGTCCTCAATGATTAAACATCCCGATGAATTGGTAATTGAACCCATTCAAATTCTGCTTCAAGAGGAGCCAGCTCATTGTTGGGTTGCAGAAGAAGTTTCAGACTGGTTGGCCTTGGTACCATGATATCAAAGAATTCATTAAAACTGGATCTTATCCTCCTGGTGCTAATGCAGTTTCAAAAGGGTTTTTGCGCAGAATGTCTTCAAAATTCTTTTTGAATGGAGAAATACTGTACAAGAGAACGTCTGATTTGGGTCTGCTAAGGTGTGTTGATAAGGAAGAGGCCCACCAAATGATGAAAGAAGTTCACAGCGGTGTGTGTGGACCGCACATGAATGGGCATTTGTTGGCTAAGAAGATCATGAGAATGGGATATTTTTGGCTTGCTATGGAGCACGACTGTAGTAGATTTTGTTCGAAGGTGTATTAAGTGCCAAATGCATGGTGACGTGATACATGCTCCTCCTACGGAACTACATAGTATGACTGCTCCTTGGCCATGTTCGATGTGGGGAATGGATGTAATTGGAACCATTGATCCGCCCGCTTCGAATGGACATCGTTTCATTTTAGTGGCAATAGAGTATTTTACCAAATGGGTTGAGGCTGCATCTTACAGGCATGTGACTAAAAAGGTCGTGGCAGATTTTCTGAAAAATCATATCATTTGTCGCTTTGGAGTGCCAGAAACGTTAATCACTGATAATGCCAAAAATCTCAACAACGACATGGTGGACGGGTTGTGTGAACAATTCAAAATCAATCATAGAAATTCTGCCATTTACCGACCCCAGATGAACGGAGCTGTGGAAGCTGCCAATAAGAATTTGAAGAAGATCATTCGAAAGATGACTGACACACACAGGGATTGGCACGAGAAGCTGCCTTATGCATTGATGGGATATAGAACTGCCGTAAGGACTTCTACTGGGGCAACTCCTTACTCTCTTATGTATGGAATGGAGGCGGTAATACCTGTTGAAGTGGAGATTCCGTCATTACGTGTATTGATGGATGTTCAATTGGAAGAGGCTGCATGGGTCAGAGAACGTCATGAGCAATTATCATTGATCGATGAAAAGCGGTTAAATGCTGTTTGTCACGGACAGTGCTACCAAAAACGAATGGCCCGGGCTTATCAGAAAAAAGTCAAACCTCGCCAATTCGAGATTGGGAGACAAGGTTTTTAAAGCGAATTCTTCCTATTCAAGAAGAGGCGAAAGGGAAATTTGCTCCAAATTGGCAAGGTCCACTCACATGTCAGGAGGTATTCTCAGGTGGAGGTCTCGTGCTGGCGGAGTATGGATGGCTGTCAAGGAATTTCCTCAAATCATCTAATTCAGACTTGGTAAAAAGTTTTACATTTGATTAAGTAAATTTTCTTTCACAAATTAGTTGCTGAAAAAGAGACGGATCAAAGGCGGGCCTTCTTTCTTTCCCCTTGAATATTCTTCTCCTCTAGTTTTCCCCTTTGAGCTT